>OU612046.1:132450580-132885237 GCA_914767935.1 Coremacera marginata
GTGTTTGACAGAAACGTCAGATGCTTTGATGCATGTATGCCTTATTGGTGTTATGGGCTTAAAAGGTGAAAGCTTGAATTTATCAGTTTTGTAGCCCAAAATGGGGGAAGGATTTTTCCCCCATACAAAAAATTCTCCAAGGGGGGGCTAAACCCCTTTTAGCCCGTATGTATATCCGTCACTGAATACTCAAAAGGCAAAAATGGAAAATTAATAAAATGTCACGTAGCTGCTATCGTACACATTGTCTTTAATCGTTGCGACATCTAAGGTCTCAAATATTTTTTTTTCTTCCTACTCGTGAACAACCTCCAAATCGTTTCAGTCAACCGACAAAAACAATACAAAAAGCGACAAACAAATGCAAACTCACCATCATCCGTCATTTCGGAAGAATACATCCAACAATGCTGGCTGAATAACCCTTAGCCCAATGTGCAGCCACACTTACTTCTTAGTTCTCTCAATTTTACCTTCTGTTCGCACGAATTCTATGTTATTTATTATTAATGTGCATTAATACTGCATTCGAATTCCTTCTCGAGGCCGTTTATTTTAGAACATATAACATGGTAATGGAACTCCGAGTGTCCTTGAAGCGCTTTTGTCAATGAATTGCTGCTTTGAATAGAAGCACACAATTTGAATTGTTAATCAAAATATGAAGCGCATTTGTTGGGAAGGAAAATTGTCAAGGAATAAAAAACGAAACAAGGTAATATGGGAGACCCCTTGGTGGTTGTAGAAAGTGACATGTCAAACAACGTCAATCAGTTTATCTGTTTACTGTGAAAAACGTGGAATGCACTAACATTAAAGCGATCAAGTTTGAAAATGTGCTGTAGCAAGGATAACCACTCAAAAAAGGTTTAGCTACTAATCTCATCTAAAAAATACACCAAATCAAAAAGAAACTGCAACAAAAAACAAAAGCTATGATATTCTTGTAGGAATAAAGTATGGAAATGGTGGTAAAGCATTGCATTCTTTGGCTACTTCACATTTTTAAATGCTGTACAATCTGACTTAATATTTTTAAATCATAAATTGGCAGTTAGTTTAAATGAAGGCATTTTTTAATTACTATTTATTTTTTGTATTTCTTAAAAATAGAAATCTTTAAGAATTACATTTATAAGTCTAAAGCTAAAATATGTTCATAAAGTAACAGATTGCTACAACAATCGAATTCTTTACAGAACAAACCACCAGCAAACTAGACAGCTGCTTCGTTGGTCGCTACACCAACTCATAATTAATTTCATTATTGGACTTTTGTTGAATTATAATAGTGTATTCTGCCGTCACACAGTGATGCGATTGGTACAAGTTAGACGGAAAATATTATTTTGTTAATTTTTTTGGAAGTTTCCGATGTTTAAGGTATAGGAAAGTAAAAAAAAAGTATTTAAAGAATTTTAGACAAGGGGGTGTGGCAGCTGCCAAACAACTTAAGCGCATTTTGCGCTATATCTTAGGAATGGAATCAGTTTCGATAGCAAAATAGATATCTTAAATGTGATTTAAAAAAGTATCAAAGATTACACATCGATTGAGTAAGCAAGCGTGACAACTGCCATACAACTAAAACCCATTTTGCGCTATATATTACAAATAAGAAAAACTACGATAACAAAACTAGGCACAGACGTCTAGTATGTGATTTCCAAAAATATTAGAAATTTCAGCACGATTGGACAAGTGGGCGTGGCAGCTGCCATAACTATATAACTAAGAAATTAGAAAAGCTGCGAAAACGAAATTTACTCAAAGTTAAAAATTTCTAACCCCTTTATTTTGTATCACGAAAAAGCACACCAGCGATAAGTAAGATACTAGAAGCAATAGGTTTTTCTATGGAATAAAGTATAGCTGTCGTGTTTCGCTTATCGTTGGTGTGCTTTTTCGTAATACAGAATAATGGGGTTAAATTTAGGAATTAATTTCATTTTTTAAGATTATTGAGAATGGAATTTTTAACTTAAATTCGGCGACAAAGAATCGCTTTCAGGATCGGACCATTCATCACTACTTGAATCATTATTAATAGGACGAAAGCGAGATTGTCGTATGGCTGTTATTTCCGATTCATCAGCAGCAATAAGAAAAACTAATACTTCCGGATGCAATTTTTTAACATTACTTAGAGGCTTTTCTCGGTAGGAATCAACCAATGGATCAAAACTGATGAGAATCCGTATTTGTATTAACTCTTGAGCTTTTAAGCATGTTTGTCAAACGAAAACGTCTACAGTCTTTGTTTCGAGCCTCTTGTGCTTTCTCAGTTTTGGCAATTTTTTCGCAAATCGAAGAACTGTATAAAATATGAGCTAGTTAGAACAATGCATTCGAAAAAAAACAAGAACAAACAGCAAAGAATATAATATAAAGTGATTGCATGTTGCTCGCACTCTCTGATGTTATAATTGCAAAGCATATTTCTTTTATAATTTTTAATTCGTTGTCATTTGAGTTTGAGCAGAGTGTATTATTTTCTTAATATATGGACAGTTCCATGCAGATCGGCCTCAACCGGCGGGACATGTCTCCGATTTGGTTCAAATTTCGAGGAACGATAGACAAGTATGAGCAATAGAAAATCCTCAAATGTAAATTATTTTAATTCACTATTTCAGATCTTACATTGCGTCACAGAAATTTGTAACACTTTCTTTGTTTTAAAATTACACGGAACTGGATGGACTTACAAATTAAAAAGAAAAAACAAAAATATATTCCAAACTGAGAATAGTTTTATAATTTTAAACAAATAAATTTAATATTTTTGATTTCTTAGCTGAAAAAAAAAATTTTTTTTTGATAAAAGTTAAATTTCTGAAAAAGCCCATCCGCAAAAAAATTTGAAAAAAAATATATGTTGAAGCTATGTTGTGCTTTACGCAAATTTGAATTCATCAATTTGGAAAATACCATTCCTTATGTAGAAGTAATGGACGTTTTCTCATTGTGTGCAGTAAATTTTAAAATAATATTTTATGTATGGGGAGTCCCATACATCAATTTGGAATATATGTTTGTTTTTTTTTTAATTTTTTAGTCCAACCAGTTCCGTATAATTTTAAAGCAAAGAAAGTGTGACAAACTTCTGTGACGCACTGTAAAATCTAAAATAGTGGATGAAAAAAACTGACATTTGAGGTCATTGACATTTATCACAAATGTGTTAATAAAGTAGCTTAAAACAAATGTCATGAAAGTAATAACATAATGTTCTCAAAAAATCTCAAATTTTATATGAATAAATACAAATTTAAAATAATATTATTGTGTTCAATTTTAAAACTTGCCGATTTTTTCAGTGTACATGTAGATGCCGCACTTCACCTTGAAATGAAATGTTGAATTATGAATCATACAAAAATTTTTTACTGTCTTAATAAACTATTTTATTATTTCAAGCAATTTTACTTAAATATACAAAATCAAATTAAATAATGTATAACTAGGAAGAATGCAATTTTTACATTAGTTCCTCCTCTTTACTCCAAACTCCTTACTCCCACTGAATAGTTATAGAAATAATTTTTTTGTTTCACAAACTAAATAAAACGTACAAAACTCATAAAATAGCTTTTTATAATTTCTGCGAACAACAAATAACGCCACCGAAATGCCAGACATCTATTTTTGTAAAGATTGACAGTTTTTGAAATTGATATTCATTTCATCATTACGAAGTTAAATTTTTATATGAGTGACCCAAGCAATTATCAATTTTTTAAATGATTTCTTCAGCACAACAGACCTATTTATCGAACCAACGAAGTAAGGTTGTTAATTCTATTTATAAAATTTTATTCCGACTGATTGACGATTTTTTTATCGTAAATAAAATTTAATTGATTGCACAATTTGATTTTATTAGGGATAAACAAAAGTTATTTATCAATTTTACCAAGAATTTCTCGTTGAGTGTACATCGCTTCTAAATGAAAATGAAAAACGCAGACCCGATCACTTTACATAACTTCCAGGGACAAGGCTCTCATCAGGAAGCACACGAAGAAAGTGAAAACTTTTGAACGTCACTATGCCCCTAAAGTTTCGACGATCGAAGTTGTCAAAATTCTGTCTGCTTCTACGGATGAGGGTCTGAGCAAGGCACGTCCATCACACTCAAATGGCGCCAAAAGCGACAAACGGAAGAGTGAAGCTGGAGGCACAAACAGGAGAAAAAGAGGCAGGAGGAAGAAGAGGGATAGCGCTGAACCGCCCCAATCCAATGTTGTCATAGGTAACAAACGGGGACGCGTTATCGGTGCTAGCAGAGGAATGCAAGAAGGAAAAACGACTGTTAAGCCAGGTCCTTCTTTCTCAAATGTCGGCAAAAGTGGCAAACAGGAGTGTAGAAAAGGCGGAACTAGCAGTCATAAGGAGAAGGTAAAACGAGGCAAGGTCAACCAAGGTGACCTCAAACAGGGACCAACCGGGGGTCGACCGCAGTTTCGGGAGGAGAACCTCCGCGTACAGCTGGCTCCGCGGCCAAACGGCAAGGATCTGTGGATGAGTCGAGAACTCGCCGAAGGAGCAGCAAGTAGCCGTCATCGACGAAATGGACCCATACGGCTCTATGACAAGGAAGAATGGCTGCTTGTGGAAAATGATATGTTTAAAGCCAAAATGGCTAGCGTTGAACACGGTGCTTACGATTGCAAGTTCGACGGTGCTGGTGGGTAACAAGGAGAAAAAGTCATTGGATGTAGATCGAATAAATCCCTGGAGTTCCTGACTAAAAAACCATCGCCAGTATTGGTGAAACTTGGAAGGGAGCTTCACTTAATCTGATCTCCAAGGCCACGCTTCCGCTCCGCCATAGGAGATACCCTATATATCTCCTCCTGCTTTGCACGAGGATGTGTTCATTCCGAAACTTTAGGCGGCACAAAATAAAGACGCCAAAATTCGCTAGCCAACTTGCAGAAAAGTCATGTCAGCGAAGGGAAGATTCTTCTTATTTCTGTAGTCTCTGCTTCCATGCACTGGCTTGAGAAGCATTCGACATTCTTAAATTCGGCCTCGGATCCATTACGGTGGAGAGGCTGAACCAACAATAGCTGAGAGGAGAAGGAAGCTGCAAGTGGTGAAAATCAACTTGCACTACTGTAATGCAGCGACCGACAGCTTGATGCTGTACATGTCCGAGGAAAATGTAGATGTGGCATCCAGGAACCTTGGCTTAGAAACAATGCAACCTGTTTCACTCTACAAATGAAGGTAAGTTGAGGAGCTGTATGCTTGCGAAACAAATCCATTAATATGTTTTTTCTTCCTATATTCAGCAACGGATACGTAGTCGCAACCAGCGTAAGGGAATATTATTATTATTTTTTATAGGGGCGATAGGCCAACATTTCAGAATAGAGCCAGGGAAGAGTTAATTGATCTAACATAAGCCAGTAATTCAGAACCGGTTATAGTCGATAACTAAGAGGTGTCACAAAAGGAGTCGTTTTCCGACCACTTTAGGATTCTCTTTACTATTTACTACGATCCACACTTAAGAAACCAATTAAAAACTAACTGGGAAAGATATTTAGTCTGGATTAGCAGAAATATTGAAGACCTAGACACAGAATATCTCCCAAACGATGCATCCATTTACAATGCAATCGAGTTTATAACGAAAAAAATTAACGAGGCTTTCAAAAATGTTTGCCCAAAGTCTGGAAGTCGTAAACCTACAAATGCGAGTTGGTGAACCAGCGACCTCAAAAAAGGCGATCAGAGGTTAGAAAACTTCACATGAAGGCCATTTTAAGCAACTTATAACAATGCTGGACAATCTACAGATCCATGTCCTACCTGTGATAATGCAACATGCCCTTCCCAGCATCATGTCCTTGGCTTATAGAAATCTTCACCGGTTGTCTTAAATAAGGATATGTTCCAAAAATTTGGAGAGAAGTGCGAGTTTTTTTCATTCCTAGAGCTGGGAACTGATACACTCAGCACCAAAGGATTTCATTAGTCTCTCATCGTTCTTGATGAAACGCTAGAGAGAATAATAGATTTCACATAAGAGAGATTCTTTGAACGATCCCAAACTCTATAGTGTGCAACACGCCTACCTTTAGGGTTAATCCGTGGAAAAACATTGCATGAGATGGTTTTAGTCATAAAAATAACCCTTCATATATCACAAAAAAAATATTCTATAAAAAAATAGTAGACAAATTAGTTAACAGTAAAATAACCCAGTGAATTTATAAAATACTCAATAGCAGCCGTATAAGCTCACGAATTGGAATAAGCGTGGTGAGGAAAAAGGTCACAAGAGGCACACCGCAAGGAGAAGTCATATCCCTCCTCTGGCTGATGGTGGTTGACAGAATTCTACACTCAAAACTGGAGGAACAAAAGAGGTAGCCTATGCCGATACCATTCTTATCAAGGGGAAATACCCGCACACAGTTAGAGAACTAATGTCTGGAGCATTGAATGAGCTATCGTGGTGGGCAGAATCGAATGGACTTGGTGTAAGCCCAATAAAAACCGAACTCGTTCAGTTTACAAGAAGAGGAAAAATAAAAAGTTACACATTACCGAAACTCAACAAAGTAACTCTGAAGTTTTCCACGAAAGCTAAATGCCTTGGAATTATCCTTGATAACAAGCTAAGCTGGAAACGCAACACAAAAGAAAGAAGGAAAAAAAGCACTGCGCGCTCTATACGCATGTCAGAGAACCTTTGACAGGAAATGGGGACTTCGACCGCACATAATCCAGTGGATGTAAATAGCGATAGTGAGACCCATTCTTACCTACAACTTTCTCGTATGGTTGGCGATAGTGAACAAAAAGAGCTGTCTTGGCTCCCTAACAGGAGTGCAAAATTTAATGTGCATAGGAGTAACAGGAGCCATGAGATCTACGCCACAGGTGGACTGCAAATGGTGTGACATCTTTTCCCCATAGAAGAGTTCTTTAAGAGTTCGGCGACCAGGAGCGCAATTCGCCTCAACTAATTACAAGCCTGGAAGAACAATACACTCGGACGTGCATCTATTTTATATCTCTTTTGAAACAAGGAATCAAAAAGAGCAGACAAGAATGGGAAGAAACGGCTAAAGAATCCTACGGCAACATGCAATTACATATTTATGGTACCAAAATAGAAAACAGAACTGGATCGGGTGTATACTGTGAAACGCTTCAAATCGAAGAGTTTTACGAACTCTGTGATTACTACCGGATTAGGCAGAAATATATGCTATTGAAAAAGCTATACTGGCCATTTATAGCAAAAATCTTACCCCACAAAGGTAATCATTTTTGTGGATAGCCAAGCGGACATCAAAGTACTGAACACTAGAACGACGAAGGCTCCAACGGTATAAAACTGTAAACTTGCACTGAACAGTATCTGCAAGACTCAAAACGTCACTCTCTGCTGGGTTCACAGACATAGTAATATCCAAGGTAACGACGCAGCAGATGAATTGGCGAGGCGTGGAGTAACCGCAAGTACAGTGCTGATACATATGTGCACATTCCAATAGGTGTCGTCAAAAGCAGTATAGACCTTAAAGCCAGAGATATTACTAACTCAAACTGCGCTTCCAGAGGTGACTACAACATATCTCGAAGGCTTTGGCCAGAGCTAAATGACAAAAGAACTAAAATCTTTCTGCTCTTGGTCAAATAGGAATTCCGGATTCTTGTCGGAGTTCTAACAGATCGTTACTCCATTGGGGTGCCCAATAGAATGGGCATAACAGCGCCAGACTTCTGTCGGAGCTGCATAGATCCGGAAGAAGCATTCAGCGAAGTCAACTGTTCTAGACTTGTATGGTAGCGATACCTTATTGAGCGATATTTTACCTGAATGTGTTGTTACTCT
This sequence comes from Coremacera marginata, assembly GCA_914767935.1. Taxonomy (NCBI): domain Eukaryota; kingdom Metazoa; phylum Arthropoda; class Insecta; order Diptera; family Sciomyzidae; genus Coremacera; species Coremacera marginata. The sequence continues at coordinate 132,458,442 of OU612046.1, forward strand.
AAGCGCCATAGAAGTTCACCGTGTTTCAACCTTATGAACTATCTGGAGCACAATGAACTGCTTAGTGACCGTCAGTATGGTTTTCGTAGGGCCCGCTCTACTGGCGACCTTATGGCGTTCCTTACCGAATAATGGAATCAATGCGTCCACTTATTGACCGAGTGTGGCATAAGCACACGTGTCAAAACTAATTGCATATGGTGTCGGTAGTGACTTTGCTCGGTGGATCACGTGCTTCCTTGAGAACAGAACGATCCGTGTTGTAGTCGACGGCATGACGTCCAGAGAGCACGTCATCAACGCAGGAGTACCACAGGGCTCAGTTCTATCGCCAACTTTGTTTCTGGTTCTTATCAACAACCTTCTGTCGTTGACTCATAACCCAATTCATTCGTTTGCGGATGACAGCGGCATTTGCCATTCATATTCGTTCAAAAAACTCCCGAGCTCTTTGGAGATTGAGAGATAGAGGCAACTTATGAATAACACACTCAATAATGACTTGAAAAAAATCTCCGAGTAGGGTCTTGCTAATAGAGTAGAATTTAATGCTAGCAAGACCCAGTGTTGTCTGTTAACCCACAAACGAATCAATTGCCCCTTAACTCCCCCCAATATGAACAGTGTAGATCTTTTGGTGTCAGATACTCTTGGCGTTCTGGGCATATCAATACAATAGGATCTTCGGTGGAATGATCACATTTTTGATGTGTCAAAAGAAGCAGTCAAATGTCTTGGTTTTTTAAAACGGTGTAAGAAATACTTCACTCCATCTGATCTTCGTTTGATCTATACCTCATATATAAGGGCGAAAATGAAGTTCAATTCGCATATTTGGGCAGGGGCTTCAAGATCATATTTGGAGCTTCTGGACCGGATTCAACAACGTGCGATAAATTTGATAGGGGATGAAAATATTTCATCTTCTCTCAACTCTTTTGGGCATCGACGCAATGTTGGCTGCCTAAACCTTCTGTACAGGTATTACCATGGGAAGTGTTCACTGGAGATAAATGGCCTGACGCCACCAGCTCATGTGTTTCCTAGGTCCACTCGACCTGCTCTTCAAGCCCATCTATTTAAAATTGCTTCTTTGTCCAATAGTACATCGCATTATCGAAAAAATTCGTTCTTTGGTCGCACAGTAAAATTGTGGAACAATCTTCCTGTGAGCGTGTTTCCCGACGGTTTCGAGCTGTGTAGATTTAAAACTTATCTTCACCGACACTACTCCATCTTTCCACCCTCCAACTAACTATCACCAGTTTTTCGAATCAACACAATGCTTCCGCTTTTGGGGCATCTTTATAGGGGCATCCTATGAGCGTTGGTTAAGTCTAAAAAAAAAAGTTGTCAAAGTTTAGAGTTTAGAGTTAAAGTTTAACCCTTAGCTTTTTTTAAAAACAAAAGATTATATTACTCTCATTATTTCACCATTCATTCTCTAACGCTTAGCACATTTCAAGCTTAGCTTTCAGGTATGTGCAAGCTTTCGCATTGATCAGTCGTGTTGTTATTTAAGGTGTTCGTTGAAAAAAACATTAACTTTTATCTACATTCTTTGAGCTGTGTCAGTTAAGGGCTAAAGCACTCAACAGTTGTGTAAATGTAGCATACAATTGTTTCGCTCGATTAAATGGCATCCGCTACCTAATCAGTTTTAGTGAGCGCTCGCACCATTGTACCATTTAGCGAATTTTTACACAACTGTTGCCAACTGTTGTCCACTGAATGTCCACTGAATGCGGCCAATAACTCACCATCTATTGAAATGTTCAAAATCATAGAATTGTAACTAATCGACGATACGGACATTCAGCGCATCATTACTGGTGATGAGACTTCGGTGTACGATTGTGACGTCGAAACCGCTCAACTTTCTGCAGAGTGGCGTTATCCAGATGAACCGAAACTCAAAAAACCACGACAAAGTCGTTCAATATTTAAGGTGACGTTGTCTGTTTTCCTTAATTGTTAAGGTGTCGTGCACCCGGAATTCCTTCCGCAAGGTCAATCGGTTAACGCTCAATATTATTTGAGTCTTAAAGCGTTTGCGCGAGAATATTTGGCGAAAGAGGCCAGAATAATGGAAGGATAATTCATGATTTTTGCACCACTATAATACACCAGCTTATACATCACCCGTTGTACGCGATTATTTGACCAAAAATAATATCAATATCATTTAACAAGCACCTTATTCGACAGATAAGGTCTCGTGTGGTTAAGTAAGCTTATTATTAAACTGATGAAGAAGAAAGAATAAGCCAAAATAAAAAAAATAAAGTTGAAAGTGGGGATCTAAACAGTCACCCAGACTCTCTAAAAATCATACACACATACCTCCACATCCACATTATCATAATTACTTTAATCATACGTTTTAAAGTCCGTTAAAACTCCAAGAAGCATAGAAATTTATAAATCTAATCAAAAGTGACACGTTTACAATGTGTCACTCGTCACTCACATTTCGACACAATTGCGTCGGCGATGAACAGACAATCGATGTCGTCAACAACTTGTCTGCTTAAAGCCAGATCTCAGTTGTGGTTCTCTTTCGAGACCAACATGCAGTCTTTACAAGCTGTTCTAAAGATTTTTTTATTAAGTAGTGCTTGCCGCAAAACTCCCCCTATCACTAGTTTCGACACCCAACTCCTCTCTTAGGGCGAACCTAAAATCGACAAAAAACGATACAACTCTGAGAGCGTCCAATGATTCCCTTAATCCTTCTTAGCCAACAAGTGAATTAGTCTCTGTTAAACTCTGCTCATGTCTTTTTTTGGCTCTTTTGTCAACACAGGTACACATTTCAACCAATACTTTAAGAGTTCCACCAATACTTTCACATTTCTTCCAACACATTCATATATTTACAAATACTAAGGAATTTTGCTCCCCAATTTGTTTGTATTTGTGTTCTGAAAATGGTCGGAAGAGAAACAGTCACGGACTGCACCTCTTTAAATTGCATCTCTTTAAACAGCCAAGAGTGGGGCCATTCATGATAACCATTGAGCTCTTCTTTTTGAGTTTCTGGCTGCAGTTGTGGCTGTTCTCGAAGGCGCTCACTTTGATATCGAATTTAGTGCAGAGCAAACTGAGTGCTTCGTCGGATGTTTGCCACTCTATGATGAAATCGAATCTATGGTTGAGTGAGCCACATGAGCGGGGACATGTGCTCGGCATAGGCTTATAGCTATGTTGTTGTTATTACATTTTAGTTTTTATGTTTGGTACTTTTTTTTTCGTTGTCGAATTTTATTATTTCACGTTGTATGCTGGTGGTTGTTGTTGTTTGTGTTTTGTTGCTGCAAAGTGTTCACCGCATTTAAAATAAAAGTGCTTCGAACATATTGCGAGGTGCTCTTAGAAAACTAAGCAAAATAACCTCAACAAAAAAAAAAAAAACACCAACAACAAGAAATATATACATACGTTGACGCTGCACAGGCAGCAGTAGTTGATTTGATAATACAGAAATTGTTTTTGTTTTTGTCTTTCATCTCCACTTAATAGATATTGAATGTTGTCATTTTTGGGTTACTCGAAAACGTTGTCAGAGCTATTAAACGTTATTAAAATACACTAAGTCGTTGGCATTTTTGGGGTTTTTGTCTTTCTTCAGTTCTTTATCTAAGTTCTGTTTTACTGAGATTATGACTTCAGAAAATTTTTTGACCCTCCTATTCCAACAATATTTTAGAACAATTTTAGAATTTTTAAAATCTGCATTCAATAAAAATATTGCAACATAAAAGCTGTCCGCATTTGCCTCTATAGTTTACATTTTGGCAAGGATGAAAAAGTAACTTTATATCTAAAACTAAAGTTTTGAAAGTATGTTAGTTCAACCGATGAAGATAGTAACGGAAGATAAGAAAAAAGAGACTATCTGTGAGACACTAACATAACATCCGGCTGTGTACAAAGCCTGGCATTTTATGCTTTACTTCTCAGATCATAAAAAAAAAACTTCAAACTCGATGTGTAGAATTTTTATTTACAAGTTAAAGGTAGCTTTTTACACTTGGGTACCTCAGGTGTCACTCGCCGATTTGAATGATTTTTGGATATGTGAAAAAGTATAAAAATTTAAGGTTAACGTATTTTTTGCAGCATTCTCCTGAATAGAATGAGAGCCAAGACGAATTGGTTTTGGAGTGAATGCAGATAAGGCGAAATACCTGGTATCAACAAACAAACAGCCCCAGCGTCTTAGAAACCACGTTAATGTTGACAACACCTCTATCGAATCTCGGAGGAGGTCTTCTCCTTCATCAACCTGGGGACCAGCATTAACTCCTCTAATGTTATCAGCATATCGAACAAAGAATACCTCTTGTCAACGGGTGTGTATATGCAGCAGAATCCTGAACGCTGAGTAGTATTGATGAAAAGGCTTTAGAAGCATTCAAGAGAACCCATCTGCATCAATAGCGAGTACCAAATACGATGGTACGATTAACTGAATGAGCTCTACACCAACACTGACATAGTCAAGCATCTGATTGAGTATATGGAAGACGACGTTTCTGAGTTGGTGCTAGATGAGGATAAAGCCAAATATCTCAAGCTTTGTTTCGATAATTTATTTGATTCTCTTATCTATTTTCTTGTGGCATACAGTGTGTGACTCCATAAGCGTTACCTCGGTCGCGTAGCGTGGAGGGACGGGGGGAGGGGGGGTAGCGGTTTGCTCCAGGCGGCACATTAAGGGGGCGGAAAAAATCACAGATATAAAAAAATTTTCATATACTCTATATATCATATATATATACATAAAAAAATAACCGTTTATGTATTCCAAAACGCATTAATTGATGAAAAGAGTTAAAAAAGCAGACCTCGTTTTATTTATCGACATACACTCAATAAAAAATTCTTGGTAAAATTGATAAATAACTTTTGTTAATCCTTAACAAAACCAAATTGTGCACTTGATTAAATTTTATCATAAATGCTTCATATTTTTATCAATTCGAAAGAAACTTTATCCATTTGATTAAAAATATAATAACGTGTTAACAAACTGAATGTGTTGATCTGAAAAAATGTATTTTATTTGTTTGAAAAATGCTTTTATCGACTTGATAGAAACTTATCCACAATAACAAAATCGTCAATCAGTCGGAATAAAATTTTATAAATTTTGTAAATAGAGTTAACAAACTTACTTCGTTGGGTTGATTAATAGGTTTGTTGTGCTGAAGAAATCATTTATAAAGTTGATAATCGCATGAGTCAAGCGGATAAAATTTTAGTTTTGTAATGATGAAATGAATTATCAATTCCAAAAACGTTCAATCATTACAACTAAAATAGATGTCTGGCATTTCGGTGGCGTTATTTGTTGTTCGCAGAAATTTTAAAAAGAAGTTTCGTGAGTTGTCTACATTTTATTTAATTTGTTAAATTTTGAGAAAAATTATTTCCAGAACAAAACAGTGGGAGTAAGGAGTTTGCTTAACAGTTCTACAACAACATTTAATGTTATAGATTTGAATTATTTTCTTTGAAAACTAATGTAAAAATTATATTCTTAGTGATACATTACTAAGGTCCCTATTATGAATTACAACTGAACTAAGTTGGCTATGTAGATTTAACTAAATTTTTTTCGTATAATGTATTACATATATTTCAGTTGAGCGATGTAGTTTGCCTTCATCTTTTAAGCATTTTCAAACTACATGATTCAACTGAAAGGAATGTAAACGCTATACGAAAAAAATTGAGTTAAATCTACATAGTCCACCTAGTTGAGTTATAAATCATAATAGGGGCCTAAATTTGATGTGCTGAATTTCTCCGGACCAATCCAAAACGCTTGAAATCAGCAAAGATGATTGAAGTGCATTTGAGAACGTTATCCCAATCCTTAAATCTCTCGATGTGGCATTGACTGTGCTATCAGACGGATCGCTGTTTATGGTTCCGCCAATTATTAGATCGATAATTGATAACCAATTTTTAAGAGATTATTAAAATCGACACGAAATCGCCACTATGTTAGATGTAGATTTGTCTTTTAGTGGGAAGTTTTACCTTCCCACAAAGTTTCGTTTTTGGACCCGCGACAAGCTTAATCACCTGCACAAAGAACAGTTTTTAGGGAAAAATTTCAGAGGAAGTTAATTCGGTTTTTTTCTTGGAACAACAACTTTGCATAGATAACCACATAGAGGAAGAACCACAAATTGATGTCAATATGAATCCTCTTAAGTGGTGGAAGTCACGAGACAAAAAGTTTCCATAATAAGCTAGATTACCAAAAAAGTATTTGTGCGTCCCAGCAACTTCCGTGGCTTCTGAGTGGGTATTTTCAAGTGCTGGAAATATCGTTTCTTTACAATTGCCTCTCTTTTTATTCCGAAATTTATTTTTATATTAGTTTTATAAAGCCGAATATAATCATTTCAATATAACCTTTGCATAAATCCAAAAATTGCTTAGTTTATATATAAAATAGTTTGCAAACTTTATGTTTTGTTTTTTTTTTTTTTTGACCTGAAGAAATTCACGAACTGAAAGTTGGATAGATATGAGTTAAAAAAATTTCAACGCAATTTTAGCCATCAATTTAGTCAGTGTAATATTAGAATATTTACTTGGAGTCTCAGCATTGACTTTAAGCTTTTATTTTGCGCATGGGTAAACATAAAGTATATTGCAGAGAACTAACGTTTATGGAACGAATTCAATGCCGTATTGAAAATTGACTGAAAGAAGTAGCATCATTCCACCATCATTCAGAAAGTGATCAAAAATTATATGTCAAATTAAAATAAATAAATAGAAACAAAATATGTAACTCAAACTGCGTATCATTCGAAGCTTCAAAGTTTTGAATTCTTCGAAATTTTTCTTATACGAATAGTAACTTTCGAAGCTTCGCATCAAAAAACTTGGAAGTTCCGAAGTTTGCTTCGAATACTTCGAAGTTTCGAAAAAACCGAATATGAACCGCCTTACAAGATACTTTTATGCATGGCTTGAATAGTAATGTTTGTGTCTGTGCTAAGTTTTTTTTTTTTTTTTGTACTGTATGAACTGTATCTGCATAACTGTTTTATGCTGTATGAACAAATCGCAGGATTTTCGATACAACGATTTAAAAGCAACATTTTCAAGTGGATATTAACAGTCAAATAAAGCGTTTTTTTGATTTTGTTATCACTCACCAAGAGGTTCAAGATAATTGTGAATACTTAAATAAACTGTGAATGTGTGCAGCTTGTATGGAATTTTTTTAATAATATTTTTTGAGTTCTAGTTTTTTAAAAATGTGGTATGCAATTCGTTTTTAGTTTAATTTTTAATTAAAATGACTTATCCAATATGAAAATAAGAAAAAAACTACCAGAGTTGTGATTTTTTACTTTTCAAAAAATCGTATTTTTAACTTTCCGAAAAAAATCTTAGTTTTTACTTTTCGAAAAATCTTATTATATACTTTTCGAAAAATCTTATTTTTTACTTTTCGAAAAACATCTTATTTTTCTGGTTATATTAAAAAAAAAATCGCAAAAATCTAAATATGACAGTATTTCAATAAATTGCAGTGAAAATATTTTCTAAAACTATGATTAATATTGGCATTAAAAATGCGATTTTAGTGCGATTAAGTAAAATAACCTGATCGAAATGACCGTTTTCCGAGAAGAATACTGTTTAAAAAATTTCGAGTTTGAGTATTTTTATGAAAAAAATTCCCAAAAATGTAAACTATAAAAAAACAACGTTGCGGGTGCTTAAGTCATAATCTTGAGCTACTTTGTCCAAAAAAATTACAAAAACTCAAAATTCGCAAGCGAAAGTTAAAGATGTTCAAAGTTTACTTTTTTTCTAAAAATCCTTAAAGTGTCCTCTTCTAGCACATGGAACACAAAAAAAAAAATCATAAAAAAACCGAAGAACATATATATTCCTCATTTCATATGGCTTCAATAATTGAGTGGTTCCATTTCAAAACTCGTCTTATCCACTCTTTGACACGAACTGAGTTGATAGTGAGAAATCATTGTTAATAATACACCGTAAGCCCTTAAAATATGATATATAAAAACTTCCGTTTCAAAACTAGTGGTATCCTCTCATACTGTCAGTTCAAACTTTGTAAATTTAAATTTCAAATTCAGAGATTTTAAGAATTTAATGAAGAATTTAATGAAGGTTGTAAACTATACTTTTGTATTTTTTTTTACCTACAGCTATAGTAAGAGTTTTCATAATTTGTTTTATTTCATTGACATACAAATACAATACGCATTGAAAAATCAAATCTTATCTTAGCCGTAGTGACGTAACATAACTTGTATTTTCTAAATTATTTCCTATTACATGAGTATGTCTTAATTTTTAATTTTGGTTAACAGGTGTTGGCAATAAAACACAATAGGCAACTTAGCAGTTTAATCTTCAATATGTATCAATACTCCACGACTAATACTAATTAAAGAAAAAAAGAATTAATATCTTAATTAACATTTAAATAGAGGGATAAGAAAACTTTTGAAAAGGAACGAATCAAAATTTTAAAAAAATATTGCTTATTTTATTTCGAAAAAATGTTGGAATCCCAGGTTTGCCAAGTATCAGTCCCTGGTTTTAGGGTAAAATATGTATTCAAATGCACTGCAAAACTGTATACGACAAAAATTTTTCCTTCAATTTGGGAGTTTCAGGATTGCCAAGATATAATTTTCTTGTCTTAAGGTAAGAAAAAATGATAAAAAAACTATATTAGACTAGAGAATGGTATCTTGGCAACCCTGGATTTCCGAAATAAAAAAAATAATCTTTTTTTTAACTTATTTTGCAGTGTTGAACTCATTTTTACTTATTTTGCAAAGTTTCGTAAAAATATTCAAACTCGAAATTTTCATATTGCATTTTATATTCAATTCGAAAGGTGCATTTTATATTCAATTTACTAAAATATTAAGCTTCTCTATCGGTAACGGACAATCATCAGTGTATGTACCTGTTATATCGATGTAAGTAGCATATGTCTAAGAATTTTTGTTATAAATATTATTACATTGTAAAAATATATACATTAAGGTGCCTCGACCTCCATAGAAAAAAAGGATGTCAATGCCATCGACTAGAAATGAACTGTGGTCTAGTTCACAGTGCAACACAAAAAGGTACACATGATAATCTTCTAATAGGCCTGAAAGAAGAGCCTATGTCTAGAAAAACGTCATACTCACTTTTCTTCCAGCTGCCTTGTTTTTTTTTTTTAAGTTCGTAACAATTTTTACTTTTTAACTAGAATTAAATTTTGTGAAAATCATATCTTTGTGCAATTTTTTATTCATTCCAAAAGTTAGTAGCTTATAATATTTTTTTTTAAACAGGGATACAATCCATTGAATAATTTAGTTCAATTTAAGAAACTATAAACTTCCCCTAATTGCTATGCAAAAATAGGTGGCAGCGCTTTTTTTTTTGTTATATTAATGAATGATAATAAAAAAGTATTGAAATAAAAGGAAAAATGTTGTGTCCAAACCGAAATAAATTTTGTCATTTGTGCGGTTTATTTGTGTCGTCAAGTAAAGCACGCAATATAACAAAGAGTTTCGTAAAAGAATTTGAGGCATATTTCGTTATTAATTTTGTGCCGAATTTGCGGTACGTTCCAGAGATCGCTTGATTTGAATGCTATCGTTCTATTCCCGCTGAGAATATTCAAAACAACCATGCTATTTTTGTAGGACGATGCCAAATACCATCAATTCAATTCAATATGCCAACTTCGAAACCGTAAAATCGGCAATATTACGCTCCGTAGATCATCCAAAAGCACCATCAGAAGAGATAAGTGAGCATACAATTAACGAATTTGAAGCATTTGAAGCGGATTCAATAAGCACTGCAGATAACATAAGCTGTTCTGAATTTGTTCCAACTCAAAGCGAAGTGAGCTCTGATTTAACGCACTTTATAACACCGGCCGATTTTCACGATATTTTGCGCGGCACAAATATATCGCAAAGAAGTGCAGAAATTTTGGGATCATGCCTACAACACTGGAATTTGGTGGCAGAAGATTTTAGAGTTACATCAGTTCGAAAACGTCAACACACTAACACTTTAGATACCTGTTTTGAAACTTTTGAAGATAGCAACATTACCTATGCAAATGATATTGATGAGTTATTCGCAGCCATGGGTCAAAGCCATATTTCAAATGAGTGGAGCCTATTCATTGATGATACCGTCAAAAGCCTCAAAGGTGTGTTACTGCATTTTGGCAATGCATATTCATCCGTGCCAATTGTTTATGCTACAGAAGTAGTAGAAAACTATGAAACAATAGCTGCATTCCCGTGGTCGTTGATCTAGAGCGTGGCTCTATTTTATTCGCAATGCAAAAACAAAAATTAGAACCAGCTTTTTTCCTGGCTATGTTACTGATCTTAAAATGCTGCCAAGTTAAAAGCACTTTTTTCAAAACGAACGCAGTTGGCAAATCTGAATTTCTCTAATTCGAGTTTTCGTCTCATTGCTCGCATTCATATTTTCGCACTTCATCGCCAGTGATGCCAAACTGTAATAAAGTTTAACTAAAACTGTTCCACTGAGATTTGGTCTGATCCAGTGCCACGGGAATGCAGCTAATGAAGCTGATACTTGAATTAATAAAATATGATGTTCATGGCTGGAAAATTTGCTGTGACTTGAAGGTAGTTGCCATATTGACTGGGCTAGAATAAGGATTTTCGACGCAACAATGTTTTTTATGCCTATGGTAAGGTCGTAAACGAGCGTTGCATTATACGGACCACCAATGGCTTCCTCGAGTAGCATTACAAGTGGGTCATGAAAGTATCGAGCATATACCCTTAGTTCCAGCTTCAAAAATTATTCTGCCACCTCTACATATTATACTGGACTGCTTGATACGAAATTTTGTTGTTACGCTTGATCGAAATAGCGATGCTTTTAAATATCTTATAAAAGTTTTTCCTAAATTGAGCGCTTCAAAAATCGATAACAGTGAGTCTTTTATGTTCAATTTTATTTTGACTAAGATATTATTTCTCATCGTCTTGTAGATGTGTTTATTGGCCCACAAATTATAAAACTGCTAAAGAACGTGGAGTTCTTAAAACTATTGCCATCAGTTCAAAAAAGAGCGTGAAAGGGTGCTTACGCAGTAATTAAAAATTTTTTGGGTAACAGAAGAGCAGAAAATTATAAAGAAATTGTGTTTGAAACGATTGATGCTTATCATAAAATGGGAGTTAATACGTCACTTAAAATTCATTTTTTGAGCAACCATTTGGATTTTTTCCCGAAAAATTTGGATGATTTTAGTGACGAGCATAAATACCGGTATCATCAAGACAATGCCAACATGGAACAACGCTACATGGGAAAGGACGCCCGCCACATGCTTGCCGAGAACTGTTGGTGGATTTGTCGAGCAACAAATAGAGAACAGCACAAACGTCAAGCAAACCCCTTGTGTTTTCCCAATTAATTTAAATAACGTTATTTTATTACTCATTGATACCATACAATAAATATCACCTTCAAAATTTTAAGATTTGAATGATCTTTAGTAAAAAACTGCGCAAAGATATGATTTTCACAAAACTTAATTTTAATTCAAAAGTAAAAATTATACGAATTAAAAAAAAAAACCAAGGCTCCTGGAAAAAGGGTGAGTATGACGTTCTTAAAGACTTAGACTATTCTTTGAGATCTATTAGAAGACTTAAATGTGTACAGAAAAAAAATTGAATTTGTTTCAATGTGTTTTATGACGATTTCTAAAATATTTTGGCTGTCACGATAGCCGCTATTGAGCTGAACTATTTTTAAATAACCTCCAAAAATCATGTATTTCGTAAAAATTTAGGCTGGTGTGATTGTTAAAAATAACAGACTGTCAGAAATAATAGTTTTAAAAAGGTTTTTTTATACTGCATCAAAGAATTTAAAATTTTTGCCGTTGAACCGAAGATAATGCCGATTTATATGAATTTTTTTGATATTTTTTTATGTAATTTTCACATAAATTCAAATAACTTCGATATTTTATATGATATCCTCGTTTTGAAGATATCGTTGGAAAGGTTTTGACTGCTTCTATTTATTCCTGGACACAGTGAATCAATTTAATTACCATTTAAGCATAAATATTAAAAAAAAACATTATATTTTGCAACAAACACCAGCGCAAAAATAATGTAAGGAATGATTAATCATTAAGTTTAAATGAAAATTAATTTGATGAACTCTGTTAAGGAATGATTAGAAGCAGTCAAAACCTTTCAAACGATATCTTTAAAACGAGGATAGTATAAAAAATATTGGAGTTATTTGAATTTTATTGAAAATAACAAAAACAAAAAAAAAAAAATACCGAAAAGAAATGCATGAAAATCAGCATTATCAAAATGGTTTAGCTGGCGGTTATAGTGACAGCCAAAATGTTTTGAAAGTCGTTATAAAATAGACCAAGGTTCACATTTAGTCCGTGGCAATGGCAACTTTCTTTTTCTGAGGCATCCTAATTGACACCCATTCATGACATTTAAATTTGTAATTTATACAAAACACAATAATGATGATTGTTCTTACCGAAAAGTTCTTTAGGACTGCTGTATATATCAGAGTCTTGAAATTGAAATCAATTGAATTGAAATTGATCTTAATAAAGGGGCGCCGAAATTAGTCTCCGGCCCGGGTGGCTAAAGCCCACGCTACGCCACTGCTTTACCTTCAATGTTCTCCAGTCACCTTCAAAGAACTAACGCTGACATCATAATAAATTGTGTCCACACAAGAGATCGCGTAAGTCACAGCACCGCCACGGGAAACACGACCAAACGCCAAAAGAAAGCACTACACCAAAAGCAAGTACACAGCAGCAACAACAAGCTATGCCTCTCAAAGCCAATAATTTGTCAACTGAAATGCTTGTATATAGCAAGGTCTGCTAGGTCACTACTTGTGCCATTTTGGGCCCACTGTTAGGTCACTTGTGTGTCTTATAAGCAAGCAGCACTTACTTTAATTATTGCTCCCATTCCGAGGCGCCACAATTCAGCGCAATTCCAATGGAACACAATAACAATACAAACGAATGGCTGCATAGAGGATGGCTGCATAGAGGAATGGATGAAGCTTGCACAAAAATATGTACACAAAAATCATACGAAAAATCGGCAGAAAACATGCGAGTGATAAATGTACATAGAGTTTGCAAAAACCCGCAACTCAAACTAATTTGGAATCTAAGCAGAAAAAGTGAATTATTACTATTGTACGTAGATACCCAGAGCCGCCGCCAGTTAGTTTGATGGCGTTACTGCAGTGATGTGGTGTTCGGTGTGTAACGTAATTCAAGCGAAGCATTCAAGCTGCAGCAAGCCTGAATCAAGTTTCTCACTCCATGGCATACAAGTTAACAGATAGTCGAGTACCTTTGAGCAAATTTGAGGGCTTTAGTGGAGGGCGAGCTGATGTCGTGGTGAGTAAAACGAAACATACAACAAGACAAACCAACGACAAGCAGACAGACAGATAGCCACATTGTTTCGAGCGAACGTGACTTGTGCGGCACTTTAAAATGTATTCATAGGCAATACGCACTGTACTGAACTGCTGCAACAATCACTGATTCCAAACTTAGCAAGAGTCTTGCAGATTTTGATGATATTACTAAAGGTAAAGTTAAGTTCCGGTAACTTAAGTTTTTATTATTTAATAATCATATTTTAATGAGTTTAAGTTAAGAGAGGAATAAAGGAAAAAATAAATAATTTTAAAAATACTCGATTTTGAATGTTCAAATTCATCAAAGTTTGTCCCATGAAGGCCAAGAAAAATATTCTGTCTCGCTTAATGTGTTGGAACAAGATTGGTTCAAGTAGTCGTTTCTCCTTATACATATGTAAATATAGTTGGGTACATCAATATTTCTTATATTTTTTTATAAGTTTTTTAGCAATTCGTTTTATTCTTTTATTTACTTTCAGTTAATGAACAAAACTCTCGCAGACTACGAAAAAAAATATAATGATGTATATCATCTATATTAATAAAAATCATTTTCTATTTGTTAATTTTTCTTCTTAATTTTTTTTTTTTTTTTGGTTTTACAAATATAAACGGTTGAACGGATTTTGCTCAAACTTAAAACATGTATTCCTTGCGTCCTAGATTAGGTTATTGCATATTTAGCTTTAACCATGCCCCTCTTGTACCGCCCAAAAATCAATAAAAATGCAATATTTCCGACTGTTTTAGTCTCGATTGTATGAGACTAAAATTTGGTAATTCAGTTTGTACTGTTACTTTCGGCAATTGTACCAAAAATGGGTTTCCATGCCCTCTTTTATCACCCACAAATCAATGAAAATGCTATGATATATTTCAAACGGTTTCGGTCGTATAAGACTGAAATTTGGTAATTAAGGTTGCATGCTCATTGTCGGCAACTGCACTAAAAATGGGCGTGATGGCACTATAATTACGCGCACTTTTAATAAATCCCAATCGAATATTTTTTTGCTGGAGCGTCGTCATCCATCCGCTCAACATGACCTAGCCAGTGAACCCGCTCGATTTTTATGCGCTTTACTATGTCGATGTCAGCATATAGCTCATACAGCTCATTGTTCCATCATATTCGGTACTCGCCATTGACGCAGATTGGTCCGTAGATTTTACGAAGGATCTTTCTCTCGAACGCTCCCAAAGTCTTTTTATCAGAGCTGCTCAACGTCCATGTTTGTGCTGCATTGAACAGGACAGGATTGATTAGCGACTTGTAGGGCGTGACTTTTGTTCGTCGAGAGGGGGCTCTGCTTCTCAATTGCCTACTGAGCCTAAAGTAACACCTGTTGGCAAGAGTTATCCTTCTGAGTCCTGCTAGTAAATAAATAAACAATGCATGAATTTTGTCGATAAAATAATACCATTTTCTTTAAGGCGGTCTTCTCATTCAAAACCCGTTTTTTGGACCCTTTTTAAAAAAATTCTTATTTGAAAACGCAAAGAATAATTGAAAACTGTTTTTATTTATTGTATTACAAAAGGTTCAAAGTAAATAAAAAAATTTTTTTTACCTCGATACGTGGGCTGTTCAAAAAGTAATGAGACTTCAAAGTTGGTGGTGAAAAAAAAAGGTGTCGTCACGGCGGCCACGATTCCGGGTCTCCGGAGCGTCTGAAATGAAAAAAAAAACGGGGTTATAATCAGTATAGATGTAATTCTCGGGTGAACCTCAAGCTTAATTTTGTGATTTTTTTTGACAAAATGGCGGCCATTAAAAAAAAAAATTTCAATTTTGGGTTTTTTTTTTGTAGTTTAGTGTAAAAAAAAAAAATAGTAAAAAATTTTTTACAATTATGGTCGAGGTTCACCCGAGAATGGTGACAATTCTGCGTCGATTCCATTTTGTTTCATGAAAATCGGTTCAGTTGAACTGGAGATATCATGGCCGCCAGTTCGAAAAACGTGGGTTCGAGATAAACGCGTTTAAAGTTTGAAGTAATTTTTTTGGAAAAAAAAAAAAAATCAAAAATGTTTAAATGCAGTTTTAAAGAGCTGATAATTTTTACTTACAAATATTAGTCGGCGATGCCAGCTCCATACAGGCCACCTTCCTCTTTTTCGTAGAAACTGCTTTCTGCTGCCCTCTCTGCTCTGCGAGCCGTTCTGCCAGCTTTTGATGATGCCGCAGCTCGAGTCTCTGATCGGTTCAATCTGTCTTCATTGCGAGATAGTGCGTATTCGTATGCATTTTTGCCAATCGCAATACCCATCAAACCCATAATTTTAAGTATGGGTATAAAACCGTCGTTGAAGAGGCACGTTGCAATGAAATTGGCCACTTCGATGGTGCGTGCGCCTGAGTTGATGTGTTTGGGCGAAAGTGACCAAAGAACAGAATTGTAGGACTCATTGGAATTCTGAGTTTCAGATCCAAGGCATCTTTCAAGCAAATTATCTGCCGACAGCGCTTCGTAAGCTGGTTTTATTACCTCCATCACCTTCTTGTCCATCAGACCTTGCTTCACAAAAAAGGCTGTATCTTCTAAAGTATTTCGAATTTCTAAAAATCCTTTTAGGGGCATATTCACAACTACCCAAGCTATAAATAAATGCAAAAAAAGTTGAAAAAAAAGTTGCTCAATGAGAAGACCCCCTTAAGGGGGGAAAAAAATATACATAAGTACAAAAAAATAAATAACAAATTCTTCGATTAGCTAGACAAGCTGATTTTTTTAGCAAACTGAAATTTTGCGAATTCGTAGTTCATAGACAAGATTTGTTGGAGAAGCAAATGCAACGGCACTATGCATGGGTAACGCATGTCTACGTTGCGTTATTTAGTTGTAGCACTTAACTGCGTAATTGCGCTGATACACTTGAGGTCGCTGACTACGAATTTGAGGTATGATATTTTGTGCACTTTTGGTTGTGGTTTGGCATCAATTCAGTGACTTACTTGAAGCAAAGAAGATTCACAAAAAGAAAAAACCGCAAAAAATGTTATAATTTGTCTATTTAAAATGCGCCAAATGGTTTTTAAAGTCGTTATTATGCGAATCTGACCGCACTAATCGAAAGAACGACCTCAAAAATAGTAGAATATATATGTTTGAAATTTTTTATGGCAAAAAATAAGTCTCAAACACCGTATGAAAATTGTGCTCTTCCAGGTCTCAATGGGTTAAAGTGGCGATTAACCCCTTCAGTGCCTCGGCTGTTTCTGGTCGTGTCGGAACTAGAAAATCTTTTGGGTTCTTAAGATCCCTGATAACGAATATTCAGTTGAAAATGTCTAATATTGGAATCCATAATGGTGGATCCAAAGTGGGTAACATGAAATGATAAAAAAATTGAGACATCGATCAAAACTTAGTGTTCGTGGATTTTTTGGTTCGCTGATTAGGATTCTGGTGTCTATGATGAGATATATAATCAGAAATGGGTATTAAAAAGAACTTGCAAATTTCTATACACCATCTTGGAATGGTCATTTGGAATCCCAGAATCGTTATCAGTTACTGTGAAAATCCCCAAGAAATAGCATTCAACAAATTTCGTTGGATAGAAAAATATGTCCTTAAAAAGGAATGTGTGGAAAGTGTCACCCCTTCATCTTGAACTCGTCATCTTATATCAAATACAACAGTTGACATTGATACAAGTTTCATCCATCTTGTATCAAATATTTAAAAATAGCTACTCAAAAAACCTTAGCAAAATTGGATGAATAAGCTAAAGAACATGATTTGAACATTTCAGTACTAAGATTTTGGAAAATTCCTAAATGCATATGTGCATATATGAAGTGCATTATGAAAAAAACAAATTATTTTCAAGATGTACTACACGAACCTTATGCATTTTCTGAAGGGGTACCCGGGTGGCTCATACGTGCTTATTTTTTTTGGTTCAAATTTAAAATATTTTTCAAATTATTTATAATGCATATTTTGATAGAAAATCGGTCAAACCCTGGGGATCCAAGAAGGTTTTGGCCCATCCTTTTTAGAAAAAAATATTATTCTACAAAATGTACCCCGGTTGGTACCCGGGTGGCAACACAAGGGTAAAGAAAACTTTTGCACGACTTTTCATTTCTAAGTTATGACTATATTTCATTATTCTATAACTTGAAACTCCTTCACACTGATCTTAATACCAACCATAACTAAATCAACGATTCCTACTGCCTGATTTGATGAGAATGCATCGCTAAGAATGTAATCAACAACGATTGTTGCCACAAGTTGTCACCTCTTTTAAATGAAATCGTGAAGTTTTTGCTTAACGTTCGAATGGCTGGACACTTGACTAAACAGATGATGTATTGTTGTCTGTTAAAAGCTTACATCGATAAACGTTGTTCAGATGAACTTCAGTCACAAATTGCAGGTAAGTGAATGAGTTGCACGAAAGTCATTGTTTTTGTTGTTGTGCTTGTTTAGTAGTCGGCGATTAGTTCGATGATTGTTAGATTAGTGAGCCCCAAAGATACCAACCACAAGTTATCAAATACATTGCTACAACTGCTGCATCACAATATGATGTTATGCTGGAGTGGCTGCCCCAGGGAGATGTCGTCAATCTGTCTACCATTAAGATGCGCGAACAATTTACTTTGGTAACCACAACTTGATTTTTTTTTTTACTAACAGTTTTTACTGTTGTTCTGCTTCGTTGTTGTTGTTTGGTTGGTTCCAGATTCAACAACAAAGACACTGTAACAAGTCAGGCGATAATATATCAAACTGTAAACTTTTACAATGCCCATCCTTTTCCCTCTTATTCGTCCTCACAACAACACGGAAGTGTATTGCAACTAAGCGAAACGAGTTGGAGCTTAAAACTGGCTATCGAAACTCAAGCAGACCTCAACTATTTAAAAAAAGGACTGGCTAGCATGACTACATTCGAAGATGAAGGCATAAGAAATGATGCCAGGCGAGTCACCTAAGCTGGCGGCAGAAATCAATCAAATCAAAGGAAGTTACGCTGTTTGTTAAGAAAAAGGTTTTGATGGCACTGGTTGTAAAATAGTTTTAATAGTTGTCTATAGTGCGCCCATGACTGCTGGTGGATGTCCGTCATCCAGAATGTCCTTTGATGTCTTGCAGAAACATAAACAAGAAATGATTGAATTGATAGAAGTTGATTGCAAATTGTTTGCAACTAACTCAAAGTATCTCATTGTTGCTCATGATTTTACTACAAATGTCATTTTAAGCAATAAAAAACTTGCAACAGAAATAACAGAAGATGTAAATTACACCGAAAAAAAAAGTATGTAAAATTAACAAAAAATGTATGCTGACATAACAAAAAATGCCGTTATTTTTGATTCAACCTAGTGCTTCGTTATTGGATTAAATATGATTTTGTTATATTAATATCATGGCAAGTTAGCAAAAAAGGATGTAGTTTTAACCACATATTTTGTTGTTTTAACAAAATATTAAAAAGCTTAAATTTACCAACACTAGAGCGTAATCTTGCGCTAATTTTTTTTAAATTAACAATGAAGAGTACATTTTTGGTAACAAAATAACTACGTAAGGTTGTTGATAATATTGTTAAAGTAACGAAATTTTTTTGTTATTTTAATGGAAAAATTTTGTTATACTAAAAAAAAATTATGTAACTTTGACGAAGCATTTTTGTTATTTTAACAAAAAAAGCTTAAACCTTAACAAAGCAGTTTTGTTATATTAACAAAACAATTTTGTAGCCTAAGCGAAGTAATTTTCATAAATTTCGTTTTTGTTCTCTTTAATATAAAAAATGTTTTTGTTAAATATACCAAATTATTTACCAGGAACCTATTAAACATACGTTATAACTACGCTGACCATTATTTTCAAACCAAATAAAAGGGCACACAAGAACAACAATAAACAAAGCATAGTATCAAAACATATAACTTCAAAAAATTAATACTTTATTTAGAAACATAAAATTTCTTCATTCAATAAATATTATAGAAAATTACACAATGGTACAAGAATTTGACAATCAGAACAGTAGTCATATATTTTTGTTGCATTACCCTCACCTTTCACACATCAAGTCATCAAAGTGTTGTGACAGGTTTAATATCAGTTTATTCAAAGTTTCATAATTTTGCTAGAATTGCCTAGAATAAGCCTACTGCACACATGAAATTAGGATTAATAAAAAAATGTTGTTAAAGGAAAGCGAAGAATTCAAATATTTAAAGACAGTGTTTCCTCAAGTGGTGGCCGTGGCGTAGTGGGTAGAGTGTGTGACTCTTACGCCAGAGAACCCAGATTCGAATCCTCCATCCGACACAGAAAGTTTTTTCAATTGAATTAATTTTTCTGTTCGGCCGTCACCTCTCTGCAGACAATGGCAAACCTCAGAGAGTAAAAACTGCCATGAAAAGCTTCTTGAGAACATAAGCCGTTCGGAGTCGGCGTAAAACATGGTAGGTCCAGTTCTCGATCATTTGTGTGCAAACATTTCACATCACACACAACACAATTGATCATAAGAAGCTCGGTCAAAGTCCTTTCAAGGGCTGAAATGGCCATTTCGTTTTTTTTTTTTTTCGTTTCCTCAACTTAGTGATGCTACGCTGAAAGGAGTTTTTATAGGTCTACGAATAAGAAAATTGGTTAAGGATGAACTATTTACCCAAAAAATTAATCAAAAGGGACTACAAGCATGCAAATGTTTCGTTGCAGTCATCAAAGGCTTTCTATGCAATTAAAAATCAGAAAACTATCCACTTTTAGTAAATGAACTGTTTCAGTCTTACCAAAACATTGGATGAAGAATGTCTCTCAAAATTCATTTTCTACACTCTCATTTAGACTTGTTTCCTGATAATCTCGGTGCGGTGAGTGATGAACAAAGAGAGAGGTTCCTTAGATACCAAGGATGGTGGAATTCAGCTATGATGGCAGATTTTTGTTAGTTCCTCAAAAAAGAATATTCAACGTTAAATAAGCCCTGTTTCTTGTAGCTCAAAATAATCTTTGATAGTGGATTATTTAAAATTGATGCCATTATGTTAAAATTTGTTATGCTTTTATAGTTTATATAAATTGTTTAAACGGTTTTTTTTTTTGGTAATTTTTTAAATTTTTTATGTATCGCTGTATCTGTAAATTTAGATCTATTACAATGAATTCACTTTCTGTTTTTAGTTATGTCAGGCAATTGTAATCCGAAACAAGTATGTAAAATTTTTTCAGTTGTATAAAAAAGTTTACAATTTGTTCATAAAAAAAATAATTATGTAGAAATTAACTGCGATCCTATTTTTCTCAACAAACAAATAATGTCTTTTAAGATTTTATCTAATAAACCACAACATAAATGACCAGTAGTAAAATTTTTTTATATGTTAATATGTACATGCTAATATATAAATAACACAGTGTTTTTATGTTAATATATCCTAATTTTTCTTTTTTAAGGTTAAGGAAGCGATTATGCGCTAGCAGAAAAAGTATTCTCTTTAAATAATAATATTTGGATATTAGAGTAATTTTTTATTAATTTGTTAAGCATGCTCATTTTTAAAAAGTTGTTACAAAAGCTTTTCAGCAGAATAGATTTTTTTTAAAAATATCGTTTTAATTTTTTAACCGACTTCAAAAAGGAGAAGGTTCTCAAGTTCGTCGGTTTCTCGGTTTCTCGGTTTCTCTGTTTTTTTTTTATTTGTTTTTTAAATGTATGTACATCGATAACTCCTAAGCCATATGCCTGATTACCATAATTTTTGGTGAACAGATAGATATCGTAAACATGGAGGTGCCATCTAAAGAGTGGGCTGTACTCGAGAACGGGGCGTGGCTATACTAGAAAAACACTGTATATCGAAAAATATTGACACTAGGGTACTGCAATTTAGTGTAGGGGCAGACGCAATTATTACAAATATGGTCAATAAAGTGGGCGGTATTCGACTACTGGGCGTGGTAATATTAGAAAAACAGTGTATCTCGAAAAATATTAAAACTAGGGCACTGAAATTTATTTTAGTACAGGGGTAGGCAGAATTATTAAAAAAACGGTCAATACAGTAGGCGTTATTTGACAAATGGGCGTGGCAATACTAGATAAACTCAGTATCTCAGTTAATATTGAATATTGAAACATTTTAGAAAGCAAGATGCTACCACATGCATAGTGGAAAATGCCGCTTCAGTGGACATTTCAGCACGACGACCCGAAGCACACTTCAAAGCTCTCAAAGAGTACATTAGAGACAATGGGATTCAAGTTCTTGATTGGCCGGCACAACCACCAGACTTGAATCTTAACGTATTTTCTTAACGAAGTATTTTGATTTAGGTGGGTTTTGTCTAACTTAATGCTTAATTTAATTTTTCAGTTGCTGGTAGTTATTTATGAGCTCCTGTTATATATGGATTGTAATTCTATTTGTTTGATATTCTTGTGTTCTATTAGCCAGCCTCTAGTAGAGCAAGAAGATAAAAACGGTTTGCCATCTTCAACAGCTGTAAGATAGCTTAACATTTAGGCGGAAAGAAGCAGATGTGAACTTGCAATAAAATTCAGAAGAACTTTTATATTATTTTATTTTAGATTTTTTTTTTCTAGAAGCGACTGAAATAAATCTAAAGCTTCAAAGCCAATGCAGTCTTTGCTACGTAAATATTAGAATAGCAACAAGATGTTGTCAAAGCGAAACATATCTTTGATTAAGTTTTTATATGCAGGCGTTATCTTTAACCACTATAACAATTATGGCCTTGAAATAGCATAAAGAAAACGACTAATAGCATGTTTTCACAGAGAGTTTAGTTTGAGTTCAATTTAACCTGTTCACACAGAGATGTGTCAACAGTATTGAGCTTAGTTGAGTTTGATATTTCGCAAAAAAAATCGTTCAATACTCTGAATGTACAGTACGTTCTAAAAATTTGCATCTGACCGTAGCTTTTTATCAGAACATTAGCATACTTTTAGGCATTTCTCAAATTGAGTTTTAATAAACTCAGAAAGCAAACTGAGTTCAGTTGAGTTCAATCCAGCAAAATTGTACTGGAAACTCTAGAGTTTATATTGAGTTTAGCGACAAAATTCCACTTTGTACTGGAAACTCAAACTAAACTCTCTGTGTGAACAAGTCTGGACGAACTATTGTAATTATGGCTGCTTCTGAAATATAGACAGAAAATATCCACTGCTCTACTCATAATTCTTAAGGATACAAATAGAATATATTTTCTGGACAAAACTCAGACAACAGTTACAAAATGTAACTATTTAATTTTAAAACAAAAAAAAATTCACTATCAAACTAGTGCGCATAACGTTAACTGTTGAAATTCGTCAATATTTTAAAAATTCTAATAATAGGAACGCATGTGAAAGCATTTTTCTAAAAATGCCTGTTAGTTTTTTAAATAATTTCGAAATCGAACTCACTTTCATCGACTCACTTACACAACGAGGCGTAAGGAATATCATTTGTCTAAATGAATGTATTGAATACTTCTCCCGTTGCAGATGTAGTAACTCGGGCCGATTGCACCCAACTCAAACCTATTCACATTTCTCTCTTCTGGGCGCCATAAAATTTATTTTATTCTTACCACACAGCACAAGTAGGCAATAAAAAACGCTCAAATAATATGCTTTGGACGCTTTATTGTGTAATGGCGTCTCTTCCGGTTCTATGTTCTTTCCATTTGATTTTATTTGTGTCGTTTCCTTTTTGATTTTTAAACAATTTTCATTTAAGAATTTTTCTTCTTCAAGTGCCTGACGCTGTTGATGGCTTCTCGCCTTTTGTTGATTTCCCTTATAAATGGTGGCAGCAAATAAAAAGAGAGAAAATACAAAAATGGCGTCTATGAGAACAGGAAGTCAGGCAGAAAAGCACATATACCTTAGATTGTTGTCAAGAAATGGAGCAGGAGGATGCAGGATGATGCGCGCTCGTGGCACACCAGAAAATAATAAAAAAAAAAATTAAAGAATGACGTCAGCTGCCAACTTCAGTTGGAAGCATGAATGTTGGTAAAACTGTGGCTAATGCTGTTCAGGCTGCTTTGTTATCTATCCGAATAAGCCGCCAGCATAATTGTTGTATTTGCATTAATTTACTGTGTTGTTGTCGCGTCTCCGCCAAGTCGTACATCGCAAACACAAACAAACAAACACATCGGTGGCTGACCGTCGGCATGTTGCGCTGAATTATATTTGAACTTGACTTAAATAATGACGGACTTGATGGCAAGTTAATGAAATGTTATATTTTTGATGCCGGTATCTGAATAATTCATATTGTACAGCATTGTTAACATTGAAAAATGGGTCACGCACAACATTAGGAACGTCGCAACAGATGAGACCCGATATAAAATTTGCACTTCATATTATTTATTTGAAAGAAGTGACATTTTAGTAAAAAATCAAAAAAATGTAAAATAATATTCTTGGTATTGCAACTCTCTTCTTAAAGTATGGGATATGTTTTGAGGCAGAGAGTACCACCATTGCATGGGCTTTAGTTTAAAATACTGCTTTAAAATAAGGTACATATTTTTTTTTTTGTATTTATGGGCTTTAGTTTAAAATACTGCTTTAAAATAAGGTACATATTTTTTTTTTTGTATTTATTTTGCCTCAAGTTCTTTATTAGCTTATCCTTTGCTTGTTCGTCTGAATTCAGCAGATTCAGCAACGGGAAATTTTCCAATTTTTTTCTACTAGGGCCGTTTGATAATTCAGTGAAAAATGAAATAAAGAATGATTTTTCCGACAAAAAATAGTTTTATTTCTCAATATAGTCTTCTTATAACTGGATACACTTCGTCCAACGATCCTCCAATTTTTTGATCCCATCCAAAAAATACGTTTTCGGGAGATCCTCAAAATAGGCCTCTGTTTCGGTGATGAGCTCCTCTCTGGTGGTGAATCTCTTTCCGCCGAGCTATTTCTTCAGATTTAGAAACAGAAAATAGTCGCTGGGGACCAAATCTGGATAATATGCTGGATGAGGAAGCAGTTCATGGAATTTTGCCATGGGAGCTGGGCATGTGTGAACGCGAGCATTGTCTTGATGGAAGAGCACTTTTTTCCTCGCCAAATGGGGACGTTTCTCTTTCAAAGCGTTATTGAAATGGATCTATTCGGCTGCATAGTATTCGCCAGTGATCGTTCTTTTCGGTGGAAGGTAATCGATGTAGATTATACCGCGTTTATCCCAAAATACTATCGCCATAACCTTTTCGGCCGATAGCATCGTCTTCGCCTTGTTCGGAGCACGTTCGGTCGGTGAAGTCCACTGTTTCGACTGTTGCTTTGTCTCTGGTGTGTAGTGGTGGATCCATGTTTCATCCACGGTTACTGATCGACGGAAAAAAATCATTCTTATCTTTGTTCAACATTGCCAAACACGTCGAGAGTGAGCAAACGCGGCACCCATCTTGCGGATAGTTTTTCATATCCAAATGTTCCATACCCGTTTGCCTGAGATGCCTACGGCCTCAACAATCGCGTGCACCTTAACTCTGCGATCGGCCTACACGATATCATGAATTTAATTTATTTATTTATTGGCCAAACAAGAGGCAAGTCAAGTTACTTATTCTAACAGGTTTTGCTTAGTAACTACTAACTTATTCTAACAGAATTTTTTTTTTTTTAGTGACCATTTCTGGTGTGGTGACCTCATTTAGGCGTTCAAAACGTTCGGCGTCACTGGTGCTTGTACGTATTTCCATTTTAATAATAGTATGTACGCAAAATACCATTTCTTGTGGCTCTATGAAATATCGTCCAAGTGAAAATTCGCAAAAAAATTAATGACCCAAAACGAAAAAATGAAATGTCACCGCACAAAAACGAAAGAAGCCCTTCAAAATTTACCAAAAATGGCCCAAGCACAAAAAAAAAAAAACACAGGTGCGCCGTTGGACATACGAGAGCAGCGAAGCTTTTTCGAAGTTACATAGATTTGCAAGCTTAATAGTTTTTTATTTTTAATAAATAAGCTTTTAAATCCAAGAATTTAAATTAACATAAAGTAAATAAGTAAACACATGTACACAATAATGGCACCAGTAAATTTCGTTATACCGACACTGTTTTCTTATATAAGAATTGATGATTCTTTTTTGCTTGCGTTCATCACAACAAGAACATTTAATATCAAATTATTAAAAACATGTCTTCACCCGCCGTGGGGATCAAACCCGTAACCACTGATTAAGAGTTCATCGCACTATCCATCAATCCAAAAAGCCTTTGTTGCGCAGGGCTGTTGATTTAATATTAAGTAAAACAGAAGCAGTAGACGATTCTGTATTGGCTATCCCACAGAAACTAACATAAACTTGCTTTTACCTACTACAAGATGTCACCAACATTGGTGTTTTCCTTCGCGCATTCACTTCAACAAAAAACAAAACACACCAATGCTGGACTCACCGTGAGGCAAGTAGAAGCAAATTTTTGTTAGTTGTTGTAGTATAGCCAATACACAATCCTCTATCCATTGATAGATTGTGACGATCTACTGCAGCAAAGATTTTGTTATACTTAACATTGAATCAACAATTCTTTCTAACAAATATATGTGGCCTGGTGGATAGTGTATAGAACTCTTAATCAGTGGGTACGAGTTCAATTCCCACGGCGCACAGTGCTTCGAATGGCCTAGTTAGACGGAGATAAATCTGCAACTCGGGTTTGAGCGCACGGAATCATTCGAAATTTGAAGTTAAGGCTACTGAGTGGCATATCTTCCTTCCATGAACATATTATAGCGATAGTTCATGTGGAACCGAAGTTACAAAAATTTGTATGGGAAATAAGGCTTTTCGCTTGTTTCTATCACTATTTTTCCACTTTCTTTAAAATCGCATAACTCCTGAATGAAGAGCTGCACAAGCACCGTAGACCACTTGTTGCAAAAGCTACAGTTTGTATATTAGTTTCTTAGTACATCAAAAATATTGTATCTATTTTTGTACCTTTTTTTATATTTAAAACAAATTTTATTTTTAAAGCTTAAAATTTTTTATTTTTAAATATTTTAAAAAAACTAGCTTTGTTTCTCCCTTAAAATTTTTATATTCATAAGGTCAAGTTTTTTTTATATTAAAAAAAGGACTTAAGTCTACTTAAATAAACCCGCTAAATTGTTAGGGGTTGCTTGGGTCACAGGGGGGATAGTAAGAAAGAGTTGGCTGTCGTGACTTCACATCATATTAATTTTTAATTTTTTTTTGCCTCAAAACATCACGATTTTCCCACTTTTTTTAAAATGTTATTACTCTTGAACGAAGAGTTGGACAGAAAGCGTAGACCACTTATTGTTAACGCGATAGAACGCAATAGTTTTATTATACATTAAAAAGTATTTAATCTATTAGTTATACGTTCCCTGTTTATATTTAAAAAAATTTTTTTTTGCGAGCTAAAAAATAGAACATCTATTTTTAAATATTTAAAAAAACTACTTTTATCTCTACCTTAAAATTTTTATATTCATAAGGTTATGATGTCTATTTTTATAATTAAAAAAGTATAGGCTTCTTGTGACTTCACATCGTTTTTATTTTTATTTTTTTCGTGCGGTACTTAATTGCAACCTCCATGGCAATCGCATGTTAAATGATTTGTTCTGCATGACAAACGTCAGTTATGCAATTTACCACAATCAGTAAGAGGTACCATGAATTATACTAATGAATTTTGTCTTTACAAAAATATTTTGCATTGTTAACCGAATCATTTAGAGGGAAAAATGGTGTAAATGGTTTATATAAAAATCAGTAATTGGATGTGTGTTTCTTGTATGGGGGTTGCCACGCCCACTTGTCCGATTGCGTCTTAATTTTAGAAATGGTTTAGTAGCCATATAATTGACGTCTACCTTTGATTTCGTTGTTGTAGTTTTTTTCATTTTGAAGATTTAGCGCAAAATGTGTTTGAGTTGTATGGGGGCTGCCATGGCCACTTGTGCGATTGCGTCTAAATTTTGTAAATTTTACTCATATAATTGGCGTCTACCCTTGGTTTCGTTGTTGTAACTTTTTTCTTTTCGAAGATATAGCGCAAAATGTGTTTAAGTTGCATTGGGGCTGCCACGCCCACTTGTGCAAAATTTCTGAAATATTTTTTTTTAACTTTTTTTTACCTTAAATATGGAAAACCTAAAAAAAAAATCAACAAAATAATTTTCTCCGTCTAACTTGTATGAATCGCAACACTGTGCGGCGCACAGTGGGAGATTCGTAACCATAAATAGAAAAAAGTAAAATTTTGATATTGTAAAAAAAATTTTTACTAATCGACAGTTAGTACATCAAATCAGGAAAACCCAAATAAAAACCCTTAATTATCTTTTAAAGTTTGGTCAGAAAATTTTTTTGAATGAAAAAATTTTAGACTATCACTTGTTTTCACTACCTGAAGTTGTAAGTGCTCCACTTTTTTATTTTTAACAGAATGGAATTGAAATGAAGAAATAATAAAAATATTTAATGTTCTTAAACTGTTAAAGTTTGTTGTTATTAAAAGAATATATTTTTTGTGAATTTTTAAAAATAAGCTTTTAGTGTATAAAAGCTAAAAACTTTCCAAACTTTAGGAGGTAAAAAAAAAATACATCAAAAAACATCTTTACAAATTTTTCCAAATAGTATGCAGAAATATATATATTTATAGAAAAATATGATTCTTACTGCTGAGGCTTGCCCAAAGGAGTTTCATGTGATTTTTACTTGTGGAATATCATTTAAAAATCAAATTCTTTTATTATTTTCAGCGTATCTTCAAAATAAAAATTACATTAAAAGTATCAAAAAGTGATGTAAATTATCACAATTAAATAAGAGAGAAAAGTACAAATTTTTTTAGAAAATAATAATAGGTGCAATAAGTCTTTTTACACATTGTTTTTTTCCTCCTAAGTCTTGCTTTTATGATATGTAGTCCTTATATTATAAGACTGTGTATAAATTATATGTCTGCATGTATGAAATGCTCCAAATATTTGGTACTAGCTGAATACCCGGCGATACTCGGAGGTTGATATAAATATTTTTTTACTCATTCGTCAATTTGAAAAAACTTTTCACAAAAATTAGAGGAATGTTGTGTGCATCTTTGAACCGCAACTTCGGCGAATTGAGCAAAATTGTAGCTTTGATATCTGAAAAGTATGAGAAAAAGTCAAATTTTATATTTTATTGGATAGAATGGACATTTTTGAAAAAATTTAAAAATTTATTTTTTATTTATTTTTATTTGTTTATTTTATGTATTATTATTTATTATTAGATTTGGGGTACAATAAGACTTAGTCTTTTATAGTACACAATGGGTATAACATCGGTTTAACAATTGAACTTAAAATTAAAATAATTCTAATTTTGCAAGGTAACATTAACTTAAAACTACTGAATTTAGCAACAAGTAAGCTTAAAGTGCAAGATTGAAATGGCAAAAGGTTAAAAATATACGCTTATAGGGTATATACCAATATTTGCTTAAGACCATTTCTTTTTTTTTTTTTTTTTTTTTGTTTTTTAGATGAATTATAATATAATAAAAAGTCGAATAAAGAGAAGTAACGAAGACAGAAAGATGAAGTAAAGAAAACAGAAAGGTGAAGTAAAAATCTGACCAACAAATTAGAATTTTTGGCAAGCATTTATGTTGCTGTAGCGTTCAATGTGTTGAGGATACTACACTTGTGCTCAGGAGCTTATGTGTTATTTTTGTAGACGTAAGCTTTGTGTGTTTTTTTCAAGGTTTTACAATATTTATTATTCACGGATACTTTCTTAAAGGAATTAAAATACATAAAAAAACCGTTGTAAGTAATTCTTAAGAATAAATCAAAGCTTGCTTAAATCAACAAAATAATAATAAGAATTATATTATAAAAATAATAAGAAGAACGTATGGACACAAAAATTTGCATGATAAAATGGGTGAGGGTAGAAAAGGATAAGGGGGGAGGGGGAGGAGTACTCGAAGTAGAGAATTTTAAATAGAAAACTATTATGTAATAATGACAGAAACAATTATTTTTTTTTGTAAAACTAAAACAACTTTTTCTAATGAAGGTAATGTAATATGAAAGGAAGTCAAAAATGCAATATTTAGTTTATATTTTTTTACAACAAAAACTACTTTTGTGCCATTTTTTAAAAAACATTGAAGATTATGGACCTTTCTAAAGAACCACAAGAGGGGGACCCAACAAAATATTTAAAAACGCAAGTCTACACAATAGCAGAATCTGTTCAAAATCTGCTAATAATGAAGATATTTTCGACCATCTTCCAATATTTTCCGATCTACTTGTCAGCTATTTGCGTCTGAAGAAACAAAAAAATACAACGATGTCATTAAAAACTATTGTAAAAATTATAAGCTATTTTTTTCAATTTTATGCCGACTCCGAACGGTTTATGCTTATGTTCTTAAGAATCATGTTTAAGTCCATAGAATTTAAACTTGTATACCACGAGCTTAATAAAAAAGATAAGTATGAGAGGTGGGCGTACCTGCAGGAAAATTTTGCTCAAATTCGAAAATAAAAACTTTTCGCTAATAAATTATATGAGCATACTTTCTTATGGCCCACTTCAAAAAGCAACTTTTCGTAAAAATATTGGTATGGAGGTTGGCGTGTCTGAGGACGGACTTTATTCAAACTTATATATATTTAACATTTAAGTGTACAAAGCTCTCATACCAAATTTCAAACTTCTAAGTTTATTTTTACCATTTTTTACAAAAAAATAGGGTGGCCGTTTCTGCGGCGCACAGTGTAACCGTTTCATATGAGCTAAAACTATTTGCAGTTGCCGCAGAGCAATGAAATTTGGTGTGGACCACTTTTTTACATAGATTAAGAAATTTTCGAAATATTTGCCAAATCGGACAATGACCACGCCTACCTCCCATATAAGACAAAGTTATATCGTTTCTTTATCTCGTTTCTCGCTTTAATATTGATCTCGTTTCTTTAGTATCTCGTTTCTTTAAAAATAAATACTTTATTTTATTATAATCTCCTCAAATATTTTCAGAATTACAGTTTACAATTACACAAATTACAATTACACAAAACTTAAATCCAGAGTACTTTTATCATAATCACTTTATTTGCACAAAATAACATAGAGAACTTCATTTTATCCCAACTAAGTCATTGCTAAAAATAGCCTGAATTGATACATTGTTTGGGATACCTTCCATATAACCCACGTTTTTAAAACACTTTCACTTTAAAATTTTATAAAAAAGGCGTTTTTCCAAATAAAGATTCCTTATAAAATATGCTAACTGCCTTTTGTGCTACCCCAATTAAAACCAAATTTTCAACACAGAAAACAATTTGAGATTATTTATTAAAAAAATGTAAAAGAAATTATATATTCATATATTTTATATATAAAAAAGAATATAAAAATTAAAGTTAAATTACAAATAGAAAAAATTATGTATCAGAATTTCTGTAGTTAATCTGTTTCATCCGAAGTGTCACTTGAAACAAAATCTTCAAAATTTATATCAGAAATTAAGCTATTATGAACATCGGCATTTGCACTTTCTTCTATAATATATGGCAATAGATCTTTATTATTATCTTTTCCTTTTGTTTTGACAATATGTCTGTTCGAAGAGATGAGAGGATCCGAATTTGTCAGCAATGCATCCATAAGATTTCGATTGCAATTTTCCCTTGAATTCTACCTTGTGTGACCTAATCGATATTTTCTAGATTCCTTATGACTAGATTCTAATGCGTCTTCAGTTAAAGTCCAATTGGTAAATTAAAATTTATAAATTAATAAATTAAATTAAATTAATTTATATTGGCATATTATACCAGGGATAAGTATCCACATATATTTTAAAAGTATCCTTTAAAAGTGTACTGAACCTTGTAGTATTTATTTTTTTGCCGCTTGACAGTGTTCTTAGAATCAAACTAAAATTTTTCGGTAAACAAGTATTTATGTTTGTTATTTCATACACCATTTCAATGTTTGAAAAAACCTTCTGGCAGTATTCCCTTCGTTTGAAGTGCCATATCCTGTTTTTACTTTATTAATAACTGAACCCATTTTATCTCTAAACTCTTTTTGTATTTTTATTTTTTGCCATTATAAATTAATGAAGGGTTTCTTGCATAAAAATAAGTTTAAAAGGTCTGCAAAATAACACAGATGATGGGGTTTTGTTCAACCATACTTCTCCCTGGCTATCAATATTAGTCATTTTCAGAGGGACCATTGCAACAATAAACAAGAATTCATCAGTCATGTTTTCATCGAAAAATTTTTGATTGCATTCAAGAACACAACTAATATTATTTTTTATTTCAATTATTTTTAATAAACTTGAAGCAGTTTGATTAAGCAAGTCCTGCATTCTTACTTCAGCTGATACCTCTGAAACTATAATAAGCTTTGGTATAAGGTCGTTTTTGTGTATTTCAATTATTTTGTAAACAAGAAAACATTCAAGATGAAGACTGTTTACAACCGAACGCAATATTCTATAACGCCTTACCGATAATTTCAAGTCATAGTATAGGCCATGTGCTTGAAATGGTGTCAGACATTGATTTGTCGACTCAAAAAGTCTTCTTTTGGCTAATAAACTCGCTGCACTTTCAATTTCTTTTGGTGTTTCTCATTGACTAATTGCTGAACTTTTCAGAGCTTTGTTCGACTGGATGCTTCTTCGAAATTCACTGGTTTTCTACCCCCTTTGGTTTCAGTTTTTCTAAAAGTAAGAGTATCTTGTGTGTCTGATATATTCCGTATGCCACTACTGGTACTGGGTCCCTTGCATTTATGTAATTAACTATAGATAAAATATTTCATGTTTATTTTAACTCGAATTCTCTAGAGCCCTAAAGTTTAAATCTAAAGAAGCCAACTTACAAAAACGCGTATGAACTTACATCGTCTAACCTGTCAGTAAAACAAATAAGAGGAGATTGAAGCCAATCATTATGTTTTGTTTCGAATTCAGATGATTTTCGATGCACGGCTTTAAATTTTTGATTAAATTTAAAAAAAATAAAGTGCACTTTGTTAAGAGAATCATTACTTAAACAAGGCACTAAATTATAGTAAGATTTTAAAAATGTTTCTATATTCTCCTCTTGCTTTTTAATTGTACAATCAATCCTTGATTGTTTCCATAAATTGAAAACATCTCTAATAGAAAGTGGTGATGCCATTCCCAAAACATTGTTTTGTTAGCAAAAAATAAATTCACTCAATGTGATAAATTTTTCACCTTTTTTATTTTAAAACTGGTTAACTTCACTGCACTGAGAACTTTTTGAGAAATATGATAATTTTGAAAGACTTTGATTTAATTAGGTAAATAATACTTTTATTTCTTTTAAAGATAACGGCATAAACCATATGTTTTTGACAATCAGAAAGACTGATATCAACAATAATTCGCGTCCTAAAACTATGCAGTGCAATTTTTTAAAAAGGTGTGCATTCAAAAAGTTTGTAATATTAATATTTAATGGGGCTCTATTTTGGATAAATAAGTAGGGGTTAGACCAACTCTTGGAAATAACAGTACCCAATTTTACGCATGTTTTAAGTGAGCGGATTTTTTGGCACAAAACTTGATTCGATCATATATACTCTCATTCAAAATGTTCTCTCTCTAACTCATTTGCTATATAACACTTTTAATAGCTTTAAACGTTGAGGGTTGTATTGGATGTGGTCGTATTTGTGAGCGGACTACGCCTATTTTTTGCATATTTCGCAGTTTCGATGCAACTTTCGTAAATACCAAATCTTATATATGTACCTCAATTATAAGCCATTTCATAGTATTTGCACTGTTGTGAGTTGTATGGGAGGTGGGCGTGTTCGTTTGTTTTACTGTTTTAACTGTTTTAAAAAAATTACCATTTGTCCAAAAACTTGGGTGCATATGAACAAGTGCACTAAGTTTCATGTAATTATCTCAACTCAACCTTCAAGCTTAAAACATTTTAGAGTCGCACCTCTATCTTTTCAACATATTTTTTAAATAAGTTGGAGTTGGTTTTTGGAGTTATTCACTCACAAAGTTGGAAAATAATTTCCGGTTTTTCAATTTCAGTAAATTTAACATCACTAAAAGCGCAATATTTAATGTTGAATAACTTTTGAAATAAAGACTGGATTTCAATAATTAAATTCATTGAAAATATAATTATTCAGACATTTCTAAAACTATCAAACATGATTCATTTCTTTTTAAAATTTATCCTACAGCAGTCTAACAAAGTATGTAGAAATGACACAATTTTCAGATTTTAATTTTATGCGAAAAACTGCCATAACATATAATTGAATTAAAGACAAAAAACGCAAAATCGCACCTCTATCTTTTTTTCCTCAGTTTTTAATAAATAAAAGAACACTTTTTTGAAGTTTCAGCAAAATCCAAAAATATTTTTTTTCCTCTTCACTGTTGAAATTTTCAGTTTTTTAATAATTTTTAGAAAAATTAAATTTTTAAAGTAATTTTATATCTGATCTAACTGAAGGATTTCTTTAAAAGTACAGGGTTGTCAATATTCGAAGCGCCCATCTGGCAACACTGTAACTTTCCGCAGTGATGCCAAATCGACTAATGACATACCGCGTTTGAAGCGTCATTCCAAGCAAATGTTTACAATGGAACAGTACACGCCACGCGAACGCTCTAAAATTGTTGAAATTTACATTCAACAAAACAAGTCACTAGTGAAAACTCAACGTGCTTTCAAAAAAATAAATAAAGTGAAAAGTGCGCCTTCCAAGAAAACAATTTATCGTTTGTATGAAACTGAAAATCCACAAGAGATTCAAGAGGTACCTCTTCACGATGCAAAAGTCACTGTTTGGTGCGGCGTTTGTGCTAAAATGCTCATTGGGCCGTTCTTTTTCGAAGATGATAATGGCCACAGAGTTACTGTCAATCAGGAGTGTTATCGCGATATGATAAACAATTTTTTCATGCCAATCGTTCGTCGAAAGCGTATCAGGCACTACTGGTTTCAACAAGACGGCGCGCCACCACACACAAGCCGCACTACAATCGATTTTTTGAAGCAATTGTTCCCTGGCCGTTTGATGTCAAAAAATGGTGATTTCGATTGGCCGGCAAGATCACCAGATTTAATGCCTCCAGACTTCTTTTTGTGGGGTTATTTGATATCAAAGGTTTACGTCAACAAGCCAAAGACCCTAGAAGAGCTGAAAACCAACATCCGTCAAGAAATAACCGCCATTCCCATCGAAGAATTCCCATACTGAAGAAAACCATGGAAAACGCTGCAAAACGGGCACAATATGTCGTAGAGGCCAATGGCGACCATTTACGAGATATCATATTCAAGAAATAATGTAAGCAAATCTACTTGAACTCAATTAAATGATATTCATGACGAACAGACAAAAAATTGTGGTTTCTTTGATTTATTTAAAAATAAAATGGGCGCTT
Source organism: Coremacera marginata (assembly GCA_914767935.1). NCBI lineage: Eukaryota > Metazoa > Arthropoda > Insecta > Diptera > Sciomyzidae > Coremacera > Coremacera marginata. The sequence goes on from OU612046.1 coordinate 132,493,452, forward strand.
CGAATATGGACAACCCTGTATATACCATCAAAAGCAGTAAATTCTATATTTTTCAAATATATACAATTTTATATACTTTGAACATCTCGTTCGAGAGTTATGATATTTTATCTGTAGAAGGTTATTCACAAGATAAATTCACAAAAAAAATAATCAATTTTCAGCTCATGCTCTGTGCCCAAATCTTCACGTATTTTCAAAATTTTTGCAGAATTCTCTTTGTTGAAGAATTACCTGTCGATTGATATATAATAAGTCATAATATTAAAAAAAAATACAAGTTACTCTTGGCCGCAATTACACTGTGGGGCGCCCAAAAAGATGTGCGCGAGTAACTGAGGGTTAAGGAAAAATTCTTTACGGTATCCATAACTTTTTTGAATAGTTAAATTTTTCCTATTTCTATAATGAAAAATCACAATAACTATTTGCGTTAGTAATTTAAAATCTGTTTTTTGGATTTGCAAATCTTCTTTTTTCTACTTGGGTTTTTGAAATCCACTGGATTTATTTTATTTCAAAAGTTACCACTTTCCTCACATTGAGCAACAGCAACTAAACAATAGCAATAAGGTTAATATATTTTTATATCATAAATAAAAAAATGCTCCAACAAGCTATTCTCCCTCAAGCAAACAAAAAACAAAAAACTGGTCGACCCACCAAGAGCACCGCTTCAGCTTTTTTGTCGTCTTCCCTCCTTCTATGTTGTCTCAGCAGCATTAAGATAAGAAGTAAGACGTGCTCTGTATATGTTGGTGGATGCTCAAAGTTTTCCTATGTTAGTGGGATGTGTTGAAAAAAGTGTAAAACTGAACATTTTGATGATATCATACGCACCTATGTATTTGTTTCTCACTACCACCAACACCATCAGCAATAACGAAAAAAACTACCAGCAACAATATCAATGCACATGTCCTTGCTACTTGGAGCTGATGCTGGCTAGTCTTTTCTGTGCGCCTGATGAAAAATTAAATTTCTTTTGAACACATAGAAAATATACACTCACACAAGCACATCAAGCATCCTTATAAGGATATCTTTATTCACAAGCGATACTCTTAACATGTGTGTGCAGTGGATAAAAATTGCCAGTGTATGATATACAGAAGTATTTTGCTGCCAGATGTCATCAATTGTAAGTTAACCAAATAAAAGGAAATGTCATACAAATTAATTAAAACATTTTCATTTAATTCCTGATTTACCTAGTATAATTCCCAAAATACAATTAGAATTTAACAATACAATATATGTAGTAAGAATAGAGGAAATAAATGCATTTTGAGTTGCTCTCATCGAACTTAGACCGTAACCAAGAAATGAATTTAACATGACCTGGGAGAAAGCTATGAGTGGATTTTAATTTATCACGACTTTTTTATGCTTTATTAGTTCAATAAAATCTGCTGCAGAAATGCTAATGATTGAGCTCCCTTCATTTTATTAAGGTCAACGGCAGTAATTTGTGTGCTTACTCTAGCGTTTGAAAATAACGAGCTCATTGTTTTCTTAATATTGATTGGATATTAATCAAATTTAAGTACATTATAGTGACTCTCATAAGAAGTCAAGGGCGCGAAATATGGTTGGCATTATTGAAATTGTGTGGCTGAACATTTGGAACTGGAAATGTAAAAAAAGTTTAACACTATTTCTACCACAATTTTTTATGTACCTATTTCTACCAAAAGGTGTCTTTTGACATCTGTGCGTTTGAATGCAAATAAATACGGAAATAATTATTAATATATATATAATTATGCATAATTATACATTGCAACATTATTAACTTAACACAATTTCAGTCGTCATTTTCAAAAATTTGGTCTTCATTTTAAAAAATTAAATAATTCATATATAAATAGGCGTAGGCAAAACAGTTAAGAACCAATTTCCCCTGAGTTTCTCAACCGATTCTAATGATTTTTTTAAATGAATTAGAATAAGAAGAAAGAGTGCAACGAATAGGTTTTAAATAAAAATGTTAACTGGATAAGTGGAGATTAATTAAAAAATGAAAATTTGTTTTTTAAAAAATGAAAATTTGTTTTTTAAAAATTTTTACTACTGAAGCTCTGTTTATAATAGACGGATCGAAACGGAGTCTAATGTCATTGTAGCGTGGCGAAACGCTGACAAACGGTGTAGCGATTATAATGGCAACGACAGAAGAATTTATTTTTTTGTATAAAAATTTCGTATTTCACAACAAAATACATTAAATGTTCTTATTTTATTATTTTTAAGCATCAATACAATCAAATTTTATCAAAAATCAAATAAACAAAACAAATACAGAATAAATAAAATTACACCAAATGTCAATAAACGGAACAAACATTTACAATCGCAGAAGTGTCGCCAGCGAGCGTCTAAAATTCGCCAGACCATTGCTAGCGAGCCCGCATTTTTTTTGCCAGCGAATCCTCCGTTGTGAGTAGTCGGTTCTTTGCAAGGGAATCGCGAAAAAGAGTAGCGAACGAATCGCATTAAAGGCTCGCTAGGGAGTCTCTAAAAAGCGTCGCAGAAGAGTCTTTGCAGGGCGATTCGTTAAACGATAACTTCGTTGACAACTTATTTCGAATGAATGTTTTGACAATATTTTCTTCTATAAATTGCTTAAAACCTGCACCAAGTTTGAACTAAATTCTTAATTCTGCGAAGTGCTCAATAAAAGCGAAAAATATTCTTAGGATTTTTTCAACGCTAACTAAATAGTTTTAGGTAATTTGAAATTGTTATTGTCTTGATATTGAAAAATTTTACATTCTGTGTCGCTTTTCATTCGCCTGAATCGTCCAACAAACATATAGGCGATTCGCGGAAGAGTCGTTAGAAGATCAAACAGCGACTCGTCTTCCAACAAACATTTAGACGATTCACGGAAGAGTCGTCAGAAGATCAAAATGCGATTCATCTTCTAACAAACATATAGGCGAATTGGGGAACCTCAAATGTTTATAGGGATAGCGGAGAAATCAAACTTCTGTCCGTTCCGTCTATTATAATCAGTCCTTGATTAAATAGCACAAAATTGTGCCATTGAAAATTTCAATATGTTGTTTACTTTTTCTACTGCATAGCCTAAAAGTTTAGAAAATTTTGGTTTTTCGCAAACTGTTCAACAAATTGGAATTTGGCATACTTCAAAATAATATTTTTTTTTTTTTGTACGTCAAAAGTGATATTTTTATTAGGGAACCTTCAACTTCAGGTGTTTAAGCGAGATTAAAAAAAAAAATGGTTCAAAATAGTTGTGTAGAAAAATTTAAAAAAAACTAGTAAGGATGGAGCTTCGGCAGGGTACCGAAGCTAAAATACCCCCGCGGCCATATTGAAGTATATTCGAAGTCTTTAGCCACGACTTACACGATGATATTCAGTTTTATATATTAACGAAAGTTTTCCTATTTTGATGACGTCACTTTGTATGGGAGGTAGGCGTGGTTTTGATCCGATTTTGCCATATATCATAGGGATGATCCATATTATATATCAAAGCTAATGTGCAAAATTTCAAGACATTTCATTAATTTTTGTGGATTTTTAAGAGATTTTACGTTTAAAATAAAGCCACTTTGTATGGGAAGTGGGCGTGGTTTTCATCCGATTTTGCCATATATCATACAGAGGGTTATATTAAATATCAAAGCTTATGTGCAAAATTTTAAAACATTTCTTTAATTTTTGCTGATTTTGTAAAGATTTTACGTTTAAAATAAGACTATTTTGTATGGGAGGTAGGCGTGGTTTTCATTCGACTTTGCCAAATATCATAGTGATGGTCTATATTATACATCAAAGCCTATATGCAAAATTTCAAGACATTTCTTTAATTTCAGCAGATTTTTAAGAGATTTTACTATTAAAATAAATCCACTTTGTATGGGAGGTAGGCGTGGTTTCCATCCAATTTTTCCAAATTTTATAGCCAGGATTAAGACTGAAGAGCAAAGCTTGCATGCCAAATTTCGAGGTATTTCTTTAATTTTTGTGGATTTTAAAGACATTTTACGGCTAATAAAAATAAAGTGACTTTGAATGGGAGGTAGGCGTGGTTTTCATCCCATTTGGCCCATTCTCGAACTTGATCTTCCTTTTTTAAATCGTGTCGACATACGGACAGACGGACAGACAGACGGACGCACGGAATCGACTCAGGAGATGATGCTGATCAAAAATATATATATTGTTCTATACCTGCCACGCCTCCTTCTTGGCGTTACAACCGGAATGACAAAGCTAATATACCTCTTACGCAGTACGCGTTGGGGTATAAAAATTGTAAAATATGTCAAAATTTGTGCTATTTTCGAAATACATTACAATACAAATTAAAATTTTGTTTAAGCTTGAATATCTAAGCTTCCATATTCAGCAATAAAAAGTAATGCGAATCATTTTTATTACATAAATCGTGATTATAGTCACTCAAACAAAAACCCAAGAAGCTATTATTTCTGGTAAAGGAGTATGACGAATTTGGGCATCAGGAGAAATATTAACAAATTCATAAAGTTTTTCTGTGTAATAATATTTCAAATAAATTTTTTGCTTCTCGTATGTAATATTTTTATGGATTTTATTACAAAAAAGTAATAAGGAGTGATTTTCGACTGGGCCGAAGTTTTGAAATTTTTCACGTCACTTTGTTTGGACGATATTGTTGGTTTTCTTCCAATTTCTCCGAATTTCAAGTTCAGAATACATTTTGATTATAAAAATTATTTATATTATGCAATGAATTAATTTTTGAGAAATTTATGAAGGTTTTACTATTTAGAAAACCGTAGGCGTGGTTTTCATCTGATTTTGCCGAATTTCATAGTTAGAATTTATATTAAAGAGAAAAACTTACGTGCAAAATTTCAAGGCATTTCTTTAATTTTTGTGAATTTTTAAGATATTTAACGGTTAAAATAAAGAAAATCTGTATGGCAGGTAAGCGTGTTTTTCATCCGATATGACTCATTTTCGAACTTAATCTTAATATTTTAGATACAAGCTAGCTTTAGCTAGCTTTGATTAAATTCAAATTTAGCTTTAAAATTACGAATTTAATCATGTCGAAAGTCGGACAGACGGAGAGAATTTTTTTTTGGTATTTGTACCCAGTCTAACTAAATCCAAAGTCAAAAATTCCCTCCGACTTTTATGTGAATTAATCTCTATTTTTTGCGATTTCAACCCATTGTGCGTCGCTCGGGGGTGGTATGGCGTAAAGGTCGAATTTCAACCACTGGCGTACTCAAAAAAATACATAAACTAACTAATATTATAATCACTCTTATTTACACACCTGAATTGACAATTCCAACAAATTTCACACAACTGTATTTTTGAATTGATATCACTGCGAAGGCAATACCCAAACTCCAAAACAACTTTATAAAATTATTTTTAGAACTTACTCGTATCAATTCAATGATCTGCAGTAAAATGCAAAACTGCAAACAGCAACAGATTATAAAAATTATAACAGAAATTTCACTATTTTCTATTACAACTGAAATGCGGATATCAAATGCTTTTGATACTCAGTGTAAAGTTATCTAAAATTTGAAAATGTTGTAAAATCGATACGGTGTCGAAAGACACTTCATCGTAGAAATAGACACCTATTTCATATATTTAGATAGATTCATATATTTAGATCCAGAATGAGCTGAAGGAAAATAAAACCGCCAAATAAATTAAACAATTATTATATGAAAAGTTAAAACATGAATTCGGAAAAAATTATTAAAAGTAGAAAACAAATTTCAAGTTTAAATTTTAAAAGGTGTCTTTTGACACCTTTGGTAGAAAAAGTGTTAAAAAAGTGTTATTTATTCAAGACTGTTGTTGAAAATCATTTTTGTATACAGGACAGCCTAGAGGGGCGAAACGATATGTTTTCCACTGGACCCAGAGTTTTAAGACTGGACCGGGATTTTTTGAAAGTAAAACTAAAACTAATTTCATAATAACAGAAATTGGTACTATGCAAAGCTAATTTTCAAACAAATCTTTCTTTATTTGACTGACCACAATCTGTTTAGAGAAGTTGTATAATTGTATAAAATTGGCGTGATCGGAGCAGAAGTACGCCTATCTCCCATACAAAGCTATTTTTTGTACCTCACTTTGTATGGGAGGTAGGCGTACTACCGGTCCGATCACACCAATTTTTAAAACAAACTTTGGGCTAAAAATAAAACCCACACGGTTTTAAATATAAACTCTGGGGATTTAAAAATAAAATTCAGGCTTAAAAATAGAACCATAGAGTTTTAAATGTTAACTTAAGGGTTTTAAAAATGAACTTTCGGTATAAGAACAAAACCGCGGCGTTTTAAATGAAACCACGGGATTTCATTCCATTACAGGAATTGTGATTGGTAATTAAACGTTTCAATTCCTCTGACAACCGTGGCGTTTTAAATGAAACCACGGGATTTCATTCCATTACAGGAACTGTAATTGGTAATTGAACGTTTCAATTCCTCAGGAATGGAATTGAAAAAAATGGTCAATTCCATTACAGGAATTGTAATCGGTAAATGAACCTTTAAATTCCTCAGGAATTGGTAATTGATTCCAGTAGAAAAACTTTATTCTAATGTGGTTGTACATGAAAATGTATATGAAAATATATTTAAGAATTTAACGTAGCTTACCCAGACAATAATTTCACCTAAATATTTGAATTTATTCATACTCAACTTGAAAAGGCCTTGTATAAAAGTAATTATTCAAGCTTTTCTTGAAAGTGGATTGTAAAAGCCTTGAAAATTTCATTTTCTTGTATAATGTTATATATAAAGCTTTATTCAATGATACATTTTAGGAAGTATTCAAGAAGATTTTTACTCAAGCTTCGATTTTTTTTTTTTTAAAGTTTCAGTTTGTGGAAACAATAACTTTAGAAATTCTTGAATTAAATAAAAAAACATTCACTATCACAAAAATAAAAAAATTAAAAAAATTCTGGTGTCTGAGTCCGGGATTGAACCGTGGATCTAACTGTTGAGAAACCCTACTTAAACCGCTAGCCTACCGAGCCAATTTATTGCTTCTAAATTAAGTGCATATACAAAATTATTGATATCGAGACCTTTATAAAATTTTACTTAAGGAAATTCAAAGAAAATAGTAATAATTACGTTTCAACGTCGCGCGAGGAAACTACTGAATAGACGAATGGATAGAGCGTGCGGCTGTCGATACAAGGATCCGAGTTCAATCCGTGCTGGTTGGGCGATGGTTAATATACAAAGTATGCAAAGATTTTTAAAATTACAAGCTTTCTGTTCTAAATAAAATGGAATGATAAAACATAGAAGAAGGAGACGAAAAGAAGAATACAACTTAATTTTTTTTCAGATTCCGAGTTCCTTAATAAGCCTTGAATAAAAACCTTTTATCAAACTCTATATTAGTTCTTGTATAAAGGAAATAATTCCATACGCCTTTTTCCTTGTCTAGACCTTTTATAAAACTTGTTCCAAGGATTGTTCAAGGAAGTTTAAATTCTCCTTCCTACATAAATTTCTTATACAAAGCTTTACTCAAAGCTCATTTAAGTGAAATTGTTACCTGGGTAGTTATCCTTAATCTGGTGTTGCGTGCAAGAATGCAATCAATTTGTGTGAATGTGCAACATGCATGACTGAGGGTTCAACTGTTAAGCTACGAGAAGGAAATGGAATAGGAAATCAGGCGCAACGAAAAATGTTTAGCAACCTTGACAATTACAGACAAATCAATAATAATCACATGGTTTTTCTCTTTAGTTTATTAAGTGATTTGCCTTCGGTTCTTTAGTTGAATATTTAGATAAATAATTTTTATACCCTAACGCGAACTGCGTAAGGAATAATAACTTTGACATTCCGTTTGTAACGCCAATAAGGGGGCGTGTCAGGTATAGAAAAATGTATACACCTGAGTCGATTTCCGTGTGTCCGTCTGTCTGTCTGTGATCACGATTATAGCCGTAATTTTAAAGCTATTGCGATGAAATTCAAAATATAAGCTTCTCTTTACAAAATGGAGATCAAGTTCGAGAATGAGCCAAATCGAATGAAAACTACGCCTACCTCCCATACAAAGTGACTTTATTTTAAGCATACAATCTCTTAAAAACCCACATAAGTTAATGAAATGCCTTAAAATTTTAAAATCAAACCACGTAAGCTTTGATCTTCAATATAAAGCCGGACAATGAAATTTGGAATAATCGAATGAAAACCACGCCTACCTCCATACAAAGTGGCTTTATATTAACAATAAAATCTCTTAAAAATCTGCTCAAATTACGCAAATGTCTTGGAACTTTGCACATAAGCTTTGATATATAATATAGATCATCACTGTGATATTTTTACTATTATGACTAAACGTAAAATTTCTTAAAAATCCACAAAAATTAAAGATATATCTTGAAATTTTGCACATAAGTTTTGATGTATAACATGAAACATCTCTATGTTATTTGGCAAAATCGGATGAAAACCACGCCTACCTCCCACACAAAGTGACGTCATCAATATAGAAAAACTTTCGTAAATATATAAACCTGAATGACATCGTGTCTGTATCCACCCAAACTCTGCCCACATCTTTCATCCAACCCATACATATATTTTTCGGTATAATGTGGAGTGTTTAGACTAGAAAAGTGGGTGTGGCATTATACTATTAATCGAACTTCTGTCACAACGAGTGTCTGACTTCAATCAAATTTTGCACACATAATCCTTGGTAATTTGAGCAACCTGAAGTTTATAAAATTGGGCGGTTCTAGACGGGGGGCGGGGCACTTTATTTTTAAACTAGCTCCATCCACACCATTTGACCGACTTAAACCATATTTCTTACATATATTCTTAAGTATAATGAGAAGTTTTAAGCATACAAAAATGGGTGGGATTGGATAAGGGGCGTGTCAATTTAATTCTTATCAAACTTCCTCTACTCCGTTTGTCTGACTGAAACCAAATTTTGCAAACATATTATTTTGCATAAGGATCAGTCTGTAGTTTATAAAAAAGGCCGGTACTAGACAGTGGACGTGGCACGTTATTTTTAATCTATTTCCATCCACACCGTTTCTCTGATTTTAAACAAATTTTGCACATATATTCTTTAGTGTAACGAGAAGGTTTAAGCCTACAAAAGTAGGTGGAATTGGACAGGAGGAACATCGAACTCCCTCTACACCATTTGTGCAACTTAAATCAAATTTTGCGCGCATATTGTTTGGCATAAGGATCTCTGTTGTTTATAAAAGTGGGCGCTACATGACAGGGGGCGTGGAACTTTATTTTTAATCTATTTCCATCTACACTGTTTCTCCGATTCCAATAAAATTTTTTTGACTTTTGAATTCTTTTGAATACCTGATTGCCTGAGTGTTTTGTGACACCAAATGCCGTGTTTCACAGTCTTACTTTGCTTAAACGTCGAATTAAAAAAGAATTAAACTATGAAGAAAAGACGTATGGCTTGTCAAAAATGTATTCGAATTTACATATATGTATATTTATTTCGGGTGTAGTTGAGAAAAAAACTACCATTTTCTTTAGTATGTCAGATGCCAACTTAAATATGTTAAGTATGTGTACAGCGCCTGCTTTCGGCTTTGTTTATATTTTGTTTGCTTTAAAAAAAAAAAAGGCAATGGTAGCATGTTGGACTTGTAGCAGTATAGTACGCGGTTCAACGCGAGCACGGAATGGGAAAAGTCAATTAGTTCCTTTAAAAATTCTTTAACAGTTATTTCTTTTAAATATTTTGAATGAAAAATATAGATAGCAGAAAATAAAACAACACGGTATGTCGTATTTGATGTGAGGTCGAACTTGGGTACTACTCAAATCATCAAATATAATAATAAAGTCTCTGATCAGAAGTTTTAAAATATTTTGCGATCTAGTTCTGTATTGTCATGTTAAAAAAACCAGTTGGCTTTATGAAAAAAAAAACAGATCTTGAACTAGTACTGTTATGTAGACAGGCGGCTTTTAAACTATTTTGTTTCACTGCAGGAAAGGATGTTTATAAAATAAATTAGTAATCCTTACCGAAATTCCATTTTTGTTTAAGAATTTCAATTCTACCTTGCGTGGCAGCCACACACATAAAAAAAAAAAATCAAAATTGCCATTTCAGCCCTTGAAAGGACTTTGACCGAGCTTCTTATGATCAATTGTGTTGTGCGTGGAGTGAAATGCTTGAACTCAAATGATTGAGAACTGGACCTACAAGTTTTATGCACACTCCGAACGGCTCATGTTCTCAAGAAGCTTTTCATGGCAGTTTTAATTCTCTGGGGCTTGCCATTGTCTTCAGAGAGGTGATGGCCGAACAGAAAAATTAAATCAATTCAAACAACTTTCTGTGTCAGGTGGGAATTGAACCAGGGTTCTCTGGCGTATGGGCCACGCGCTCTACCCACTGCGCCACGGTAGCCACACACGTACTTTGCTTTAAATCAACTTTTTTGTTAGAATTGCTTATAATGAGCGTCAAAATTTAAAAAAAATTGGTGGCTGTAGTTTCACCATACAACACGGACCACCATATTTTTTTAGACTTAATCAACATTCAGGGGGTGCCCCTTATTAATGCGAAAGCATTGTATTGATTCAGAAGACTGGTGACAGTTAATTGGAGGTTGGAAAAATGGAGTAGTGTCAGCAAATGACTTTCGTTATTATTATGCCAATTTTTTTTCCACCAAATTCTATCGATAATCGCAATACAAAATTGTGTATGCATAAGTTTTTAAAAATTGAGTCCAACTTTTTTTTTATTATGGGCTATATTCGAAAAGTGTTTCTGATCCATGCACACGAAAAAAATTATGAAAGGTGGTGGTAAAAGAATAAAGAATCATAAAATTTCAGTTAAATATCTCAAAAACTAAAACAGCTCAAAGCAAAAATCGTTCGTATGTTGGATTCTTCATAGAGTCTCACCATTGATTATTTAAAGGATACTAAAATTCATTTTAAATGAACGTTGCAAAATTTACCGCTGAATCGGACGCTATTATTAGAATTTGCGAAGACCTTATCAGCGATATGCAGTCAAAATTTTTTTTCAATTTTTGGGCAACCATTTCATTTGTAAATTTTACCGTAGAACCGAATGATATTATTAAAATTTGCGAAAAACTAACTCATTAGTTTCCAGCGCCATTCAGTAACTTGTTTTTTTCAATTTTTATTTTCACCGCATCCAACAAACTAGATGATCACTCTAAACGATTTCTGTTGAATCTTACGACGATAATCGTCGGCAAAAAAATATGTCAAGGCTACATTCCCTTCCTACACAAACTTCTTTAAAAAAGATGTAATTTTCAATCATTTCGATTACTGCCGATGAACAATTTTTAACCTAACTTAATAATTATAGTGAAGGTAGTAAGTAGTCTTGTGTACTATACAATGTGTATTTATAAATAATATGCTCTTATAAAATCTTTTGAATGTTTGCTTCATAATGGTTATAAAATTCCTTTAAAATGTGGACGGAAACCGAAAAATTCGCTAGAAAACGAAGAACATCTCAAAATATTGGAAGAGAATAAGAAAAGCATTCAAAGAGAATTCAATGAAAAGATGGGTATAATTGTCGTTAGAGTCAAAACTGGGTAAGGTACCTCAAATGGTGAAAACACAGCCAGAAGGTTCTTCTCTGATTACGTTATCCGCAAGTATTTTAAAAGTTGATAATGAAATAATAAAAAAATTCAGTTTGATTTTACGGACATTATTTAGCGGTAAATTGATTAAAAAAAGAATCTTTCAAAGTCTTGTTAGATCGTACTTTCGAGTTGTATTTACAAGATTATGACTGGTATTTAAGAGTCGCCAACAGAAAATAAAATTGTGGTTTACGGAACTAAAATAATAAATAACTTAAATTTACCTAAAAGAATTATTTCAGAAGAAGCTTTAGAAGCTAGTAAGGGAGTTTAGAAAAATGGGGTTAAGTCATACAATATTTCTAGAGAACTATCCAAAAGATATCTTTTCGTTGGGTAATTGCTTTCGTTAGATCCTTCTACATATTCTCATAGAAAAATGTTGAAAAATAAACTAAAGCATAATAATGAAATCGATGAATTTATTTTAAATGAAGATCACGATTCGAATGATGACACAAGTGAGTTCTATCCTGATCTAGATTTCTCTGACAATGTGTCGAGTGACTCCACGGATTACACTGATGACAGTCAATCATTTTTTTTTTGTAATTTTTTCGCTTCTAAGATTTATGTTATATTTGAACAAACCTATATATTGAAAATAAAAATTATGTTTTTAATTTATAGAAACTACATTGAATATTGAATATTGTGTGGGAGATAGGAATAGGCGTGGCAGATCATCATAAAATTTGTATATGCTTTTAAATTGAATCAAGTCAATAATAAACAACTTAATTTCCTTTCTTATACTTTCTACAACTTTAGGTATTGCTCTTTTTATCTTCATATTCATAAAATAATGACATACGCTACGTTTTATGTACTTATGATGGTTCCTTCTATGTTTGTCCCTTATCCCATAGAACTAGTTACACTGTGCGCCATTCACTTTAACGTCCTCGTATTATGCTTACGTGATACGTCTCCTGCTTGTTTGATTTTGGCCATGCACAGTTATAATTATTTAATCATTTGATTAAGTACTCGTATCGAAACTAAATTAAACTTTAGCATAACTTGCTTTAAAGCAGTTTTTCTAAATAAAAAGAGCATAATTTGATGATATGAGTAGGGTGCGGCTCTTCAGTAAACATATTTTGTCACTCAATATAAATGCTTATTTGGCTCGAAGCGACAAAACAAAAATTAATAACATACACACACACACACACACGCATGCACATCAACGATGGATTCATCCCAATCAGCCATCCTATAATAGTGTTTGAAGTAAGCTTACCCTATAGGAACAAACTAACTTGTTTTTAAAAACAACTAATTAAATAACTAGTTTAAAATAAACCAGTATATGAACTACTTTGAATTATATTAAGACGGCATCCACTTCAATATATGAAATAATTGAAATACTACTTAAAAACCAGTGATTGATAAACTACTTTGAATTATATTAAGGCGGCAACTACTCTGATGTTGGCATGTTTTAATTGAAAATTTTTATTAGATTACAATCTTATACAGGGTGTCCCAGACTTAGAGTATTATAATGTGGGGGCTGATTCCTCGTGATGAGGAGGATGAAAAATTCCGCAAGCCAATAAAAATACAAACACACTAACACGCCCTCATGCAGGCAAACAAAATACCCTATAGGAAAAAACTAACTTGTTTTAAAAACAACTAATTAAAAAACTAATTTAAAATAAACCAGTATATGAACTACTTTGAAATATATTAAGGCGGCATCCACTTCAATTCTAAATAGTTTTTATTGCATTATATATGAAGTAATTGAAATACTACTCAAAAACAAGTGATTGATAAACTACTTTGAATTATATTAAGGCGGCAACTACTCTGATTTTGACATGTTTTCATTGCAAATTTTTATTAGATTACAAGTTTATATATATTTAACCATGTTATTTCATCAAATATTATTAACTGTAGGCCATCAGTAATAGTTGTCAAGGGATTTATTTTAAAGTAGTTATAAAATAATTTAAATTTAACTAATTTAACAAGTAGTTGGAAATATATGCAGACGAAAGTCAATTGACTTATTTAGCGGACATCACCATACAAAATATGTTAGTTCGTTCTATGGAAAAAAGTCAGAATTTCAACTAGTTGTGGTTGACAAAAAACTACTTTATCAACCACTTTTAAATTAGTTGATTTTCCTACAGGGTACATGTGAAAATATGCCGGTATGTTTTCATGGTATTAGTACAAACATACTTTTATATACTAACCCTGTAGGAAAATCAACTAATTTAAAAGTAGTTGAAAAAGTAGTTTTTTGTCAACCACAACTAGTTGAAATTCTGACTTTTTTCCATAGAAGGAAGTAACATATTTTGTATGGTGATGTCCGCTAAATAAGTTAATTGACTTTCGTCTGCATATATTTTCAACTACTTGTTAAATTAGTTAAATTTAAATTATTTTTTTAATTACTTTAAAATAAGCAATTGAAAACTATTTAATATTCCACTAACTGAAGATCAATTTAAAAGCATACAAATTTTAAATTTCTATGCATCAAAGAGATCATTTATTTGACTGTTTTGAAAAATACATAAATCATGCCAAAAAATGATGCCTGGTCGACACAAATAAATTCTGATACATAAAATCTGAAAGCAAAATGTAAACAAAGTTAAAAGTGATCAGATTTTTCAATGGATAATTGTGAAATGTCGTTTTTTGTGTTGTTTTAATTGATTTTAAAATAATTCAAAAGTGATTTATGCCAAACTTCATTGCCAGTTAATTCAAAAAAGGACTAGTAATTACATTCAAGGAGCACAACAGAAGTACGCTGCGAGGGTAGATATAATTTCATTATTCCTTTCTTCATTGGACCATTTCTGCTTCCAACAGGTGAGAAGCTGGAGGAACTCTGCGCTTATATGTGAGCATGCCTACCACGGAAGCAGTTTACAAAAACGGGCACGCCACCGCCTGGGTACATGAGCGAAGGTGCCGATCCAATTAATCGGAATTGTGTGGATACTGCGCCTGTTATTTAACACGAGCCAGCTTTTTAATGCTTCATTTCAAAATATGAGCTAAACAAGTGTGTCGGCGGGATTTTCCACGCTTTGCAACCATCAATCATGGTCGATGGGCACACCGATATGTTGCTTAGTGCTTCTTTTAAGTGTCAATCGCAATAAAGTGATGGAGCAGACTCGACGCTACGTAGGGAAAGGCGTGCGTCCTTACTACTGAAGTGATGAGGTGTTTGCTGAATGGTTAAGCAATGCATCAATTTTCGTACAGAGTCCAAATTGTGCAATGTTTGCTAAACAGTACCAGTTTGTAATTTGAATATCTTAAATAATAAAGAATTTTTAATCGTTTCACAGGGCTTAGAGGCAGTTTATTAGTTTTAAAGTGTGTTTACCACGTCTGTCTTGCAACTCAACGTCGTAAATAAAAAATATGTCTTTTTGAAGCAAAATGTTAGTGAAGCCTAAAGTTAATAATATTTGATGAAATAGCATGGTTAAATATTTATAAACTTGTAATCTAATAAAAATTTGCAATTAAAACATGTCCAAATCAGAGTAGTTGCCGCCTTAATATAATTCAAAGTACTTCATATACTAGTTTATTTTAAATTAGTTTGTTAGTTAGTTTTTTTTTTAAAACAAGTTAGTTTGTTCCTACAGGGCAGTGACTGTGTTGTTTTGTGACAAAGGGATTGAATGTGTGTGTATGGCTTGTGAACGCCATGCACACCCACATTAATGAGCAAGTATCTTGAAGGAAAAAACTTAAACTCAAATCTCCAGTCTTTTTCACATGCTTATTTTAATATGGCAGTACTTGGGTTTTGTTCCACATTTAAAAACTTCAATCTGGCAATACTATTTATGAAACATTTTGAAACAAAAATTTTAACCAATATTTTTCAATATAAATCCATAGAAGATTAAAAAACATTAAAGGAAAAAACATTTAGAAATGCATCGGAAAAAAGCTAAAAGTGAAGTTGCAGTGCAGTTGTAGACTCAAAAGTTCTTGAGCAGGATGAAGGCTCAATAAGAAACGTAAATTCCTATCAGGAAGTGGGTTCTAAGCTGGAGGTAGGTTCTGAGGCAGGATCTATGGAGTTAGACGGTAATATGCAGGTGAAAGTGCAATTCAATTGAAATGAATTTAAATATTATATTTTAAGCATTGCTTAATATATTTTTTTATTTTTATTGATACCTATCATTTAATACATGAATTCTAATATGAATTTGAATAAAATAAAAGGATTTTTATTTATATTTATAGATTATGTGAAGAATTTAAATAAAAGAAACAGATTATATTAGAATTATATTAGATATCACCTTGAGAAGTCACTCGTTCTCCATTTGAGAATAACACTTGTTATCAATCTGTAAAACACACCTCATATCAAGTTGAGAAAGCATTGGAGAACTTATGTTCCACATTGAAAAATAACACTTAGTTATGAGTTGAGATTAAGTGAAGAATATATTGGAGAATAATGGTACCATTTTTGTTGAGAAGGCTATGCTTCTCGTCTGTAAATGCTATCAATATCCAACGTTGGAGATATGAGAAAAAGGTTGGAATTTAATTGAGTGTAAGTTGATAAACAATCTCAATGCTTGTTGGGACAACTTTGACGTTCCGAAGGCCAGAATCAAAAAACAACTACATAGTCTAAAACACAGCGCAATAAGACAGTACAACAACTTGCCAGAAGAAGTAAAAAATGGCAGAAATGTAAGTATTTTTAAACAAAAACTAAATACATACTCGTATCGCTCGTTTTCTTCAATAACGCCACAACTCAAAAAATTGGATTTTTCAGGAAAAGCATTTAAAGTTTTTAACAGATATAGGATATTGCCCCACTACTTTTAAAATATAACATTTACACCAAATATGCTCCTATATTTTGATATTTTGGTCCTTACACACTGACACAGACCAATACAACTTAAGATTTTCTAACTCTTATGTAGCAAAAATAAAAATAGATTGAGTTTAAGTTATTACAAATTCTGCTCTCACTCGAAAAGTATAGAAGATATCGACACCAAAAATACACACAGTATTAATCATGGTATTACACAAGTTCTGCGTAATTAACTTTACGTAATTACGTTTTTTGGATTGTGACATTATTGAAGAAAACTAACGATATTTAAGAATTTAAGATAAGTTCATATTACACTATGAACTCATTAATATGATATTTTTTTTTAAAAACAATGTAACAAAATTGTTTGCTTAGTAGTTTTAAGATTATTAGATAATATAAGATTTCTATCCTCTTACACACGGTTACTCCGTCTGAGGATTTAAGTAACAAATTCACAAAATCTGATAGTAAAATATTAAAAACTTAAGCTATCAAACATTTGCATTGGAACAAAAAACAAAAAAATGCAATTTAGCAATTTTGAATAAAGTTACTAATGAATAAATAAAAAACAAAAAAAAAAATAAAAAAGAAGTACTCTTCCTCAATATAGTTTCGATATCGATATAATGTTTAATTAAAATATCGTAACAATACCAAAATATTTTTCGCGAAGTCGTTACGATATCAAATTTCATTCAAGCCTTACATCTTTTACTATCTAAAAAAGCTATTTCTCGATTTCGATACGATACCATTAACGCCTTCATCACCTATACGATATCAGTATGTAGCAATATCATTTGGTTTGCTGGGTATAACTTGAGAGTAAACATTTTCTGCGTCTAAAAGCTTTTAGTTTCAGAGTCTCTGGCTTTGACATATATATTAACTAACACGTTTTAAGCATTGAATAGCATGATATAAAGGTGTGTAGTTATAGGCATTAAGATGAGGCACGAGCTTGACCAAGCACCAATTTTTTTTAACTATTTTTGTTTATTTCTTTAAAATTCATACTAAATGTCTTCCTTGCTTTTTAGGTCTGACCGAAACAAAACCAGTTACCTTCTTAAGCTGTTTTATGATCAGTTATAAAAGTATAAGTTGTTTGCTGTTGCCCTATGCTTATTTTCCATTCATAAGTTTAATCTTCCATCAACTAGCACCAAAAATGTCAAAAATTCATCCGAGTGTAAGTAATGCTTATATTTTTTTAAACATTCTCAATCGATTTTATAGGAATTTTCTTCATTATAGTTGTTACCTTGTTTTGTTCTGATACTGATGATCGTCAGCACTTTGGCTCAAGATTTACCACCATTGGGATCAATTTTACCGAAAATCGACCAAGAAAGCTTCAAACTTATTCCACAAGGAGATGGATACACCTTGAGGTATGCAGTAGCCTAACAGTTAACTTTTTTATGTAAAAACTTATTTTATTATCTCTTCTAGAATAGAATTGCCCGATGGCAGCACTCGTGATGAAAATGTTGAGCTTAAAAATCCGGGTACTCCTGAGCAGTATCTCTCTGTCACGGGATCAAGTAATATATATTTTCCTGGAGCACTATTTACGACTACCTATACTGCAGACAAGAAAGGATATGTGGTGCATTATGACTATAATAGAATATATTTCATCAGTCCAGGTGCTCTGAAAGCAAGTGCTGGGTAGGCTTACATTAGTCAATATGCACATTTGTGCAATTATGTTTATCATGCAAATAAAAAAAAAAAAATTAGATGGAACGAAAATAAGTTATGAGTTCATTTTATAAAATGACAAATAATCTACCCGTTTCCTTTAAACTTAAAAATTGTCTTCATTGTGTTGAAATTCGAAATTAGAGACTCAAAATTCTGTACCGAAAATACGGGGTGTTTTTTTTTTGGAGTAAGTAGTGATATTTTTGGGACTATGCAGTTATTTTATACTCTTTTTTTTTATTGTATTAAAATATAATATATTGTATTGTTTTATTATAAAACAGTACACATAAACCTGTTAAATCATTCAAGTTCATAGACATTTAAGATGAAAGAAAAGTAATGTTTTAAATTATATGCTATTTTTGTTTTGATTAATAATTCGATTTATATTAGAGGTTAGATTAATATTTTAAAATAAAAGATATGGATGTATCTTTATACAAAACTAAAGTTTAAACATATACAAAACTGCAACAGCAAAAATTTGTAAATTAATTATTTTTTTTTAAATTCTTTTCGCGCTGAATCTTCTAAATGACGCGGAGTCCAAAAATTCAATTTTTGAAATTTTTATCTGTCTGTCTATCTGTTAGAGCATCACACGAAAAACATTCGATGGAGTTAACTAAAAGTTCACATCTAGGTTGCTTATATCCCTGGTCAACATATCCAGTAAAACAGGACTCTTGCAAAATAATTTTTTATTCGCACAAAACTTGAACAGAAAAATCATTCTTAATTTATAGAATTCTTCTGTACATGTGAATGTTATTCAACTCATCCTAAACGGCTGGACCGATTTTGATAAAATTTTTTGTGTGCATTTGAGTTGGTACATTGATGGTTTCACAGTGGGTCCCTGGATGTTTCAAATATTAGCAATTGGACCCGGCGATCTAGTTCCAGGAGTATTTTTTTATACTTTGTCTCCGAAAGCTCTCATTTGATTTGCATGAATATCTGTATACAGGGGTTTTCAGGTAAGGTGAGTTCATATGAGTTATGTTACAAATATTTTAAATTACAAATATTTTAAAAAACTTCGAAAAGCTTGCGGAAAAAAATGGAAGCAGTTGTCTCAGGATCATGAAATTTCGTGGAAATAAGTTTTAAGTCACCTCCCATATACCCGAAATAGGTAATCTGATATAGTATTACCCAAGCAAATCATCACATAACAGTAAAAATTCGCACACATAGTTTTTTTGTCACAGAAAATAGTTGTTGTAAAAATTAACCAAATCCGTTGATTAACACACTAACCTCCCATGTAACCGAAATTGATAAACTGGTATATTTCCCAAAAAATAACCTCAAAACATTAAAATGTTATAGCCATAATGACTTTATAGCAAGAAATAGTTTCATACACGAAAAAAATACGTGACCATCAGTTGAACGGGATTAAAAAAAACCCCTTCATTTTCACTATGAATTTGTTTTGCATTTTATCCAAAATCATGTCCAGAAGATTGCCCATAACTTTTTGATTTTTTAACTGCTGCAGCCAAATGTCGGAAAAAATCTGAAGAAAGCTTTCATTAAAATCATATTGAAATTAAAAAATATTGAAAAGGCTTTTTTTTGCGTTTTTAATTTTGGAAATTATTATGTTTTTCCCATGGCACATTTTAGGAGAAACGATACCAAGGGAAAAAACGAATTATTCAATTAATCGCTCGGCCCTAGCAACAACGCAATATATTAACAAATTTTACAATTTCCTTATTCTCTACTACAAAGGTACTAAGGTTATTGCAGTGTTTCAGACATTTATTCTGATAAAAAAATGGTCTTTTTATAAAAGCTTGTTTTAAAATATTTCATGAAAAAAATGCATTTTTATATTGACTACAGCACTTAACCAGCATTCAATGGCGCTATTATGTAAGTACTTTTTTCTACTGGGCTATTTAACATACCAGCTTATTCCTCTCTTGAATACCGGAGAGTGATAATTAATCCTATGCTTCTAATAAAGATAAAAGTGAGCTCATGGCGAAATAGTTTCAATAGTATTAAATAACTATTGATTAAAAATGTTTAGTGCATAATATGCTATGCACTGCACACGTGACACCAGTATTAATAGTGATATAAATATAATTGTTCTTTATAGGCTTCCAAATATTGCAGTAATTTATTAAATGTTTTGCATGTTAAGGGTTTAACAACTACTCAACGCAAAGTCAGCCGACCTTTCCTCTTAGTTTGTAGGCAAGCGGTACCTAAAATAGCTTTGCACGTGTAGCTGCGAAAGTGCACCGCTGCTGTCCGCCCCTACCCTAAACCATCGATTGAGCACGCATAAAAAAATACATCAACCTTAGATTTTTTGTCCTCTATCACATATCCGAAAATCATTCAAATCGGCGAGGGTCACCTGGGGACCTTTCCTTGTTAGTATAGCTTCATAATAATAAGTTTCAATATATTAGATTTATTTTTTTATTTATTATTTTAGTTTTCCGTGAGCTAGCATCGAAAATGTCGAAGATTTATTCGTATGCCATTAATTTTAAAATTTAATATACGAAATGAATTTTCCTAAAGTTGTTTCCTCTACTATTCTGATACTTTTGCTCGTCAATATTAATGCTGAAAAGCAACCGGAACTACGCTCAATCTTACCAAAAAGACTTTGCGAACTTACTCCAGAAGGAAATGGATATACCTTAAAGTATGCAATAGCTTCATATGAAATTGTTTATCAACAAACTTTTCCTACTCTTTTCTTATAGAATAAAATTACCAGATGGCAGCAGTAGCAATGAAGTTGTTGAGCTTAAAAATCCGTATACTCCTGAGCAATATCTTTGCTGTCATTGGTACACACCTTTTATTGTATCCCGATTAAATAGCAATGATAACTTATACTGCCGATAAGAAAGGATATGTTATTAAATATAAATACAAAAAGATTTATGTGCTTTCACTCAATTCAGGAACTCTTAAAGCAATAATTGGTTAGTTTGATCCGTTTGTTCGTTAAATATAATAAAAAAAAACTAGTAAGGAATGGAGCTTCGGCAGGGTACCGAAGCTAAGATATCCCGCCATAGTCGAATTGAAATATATTTGAAGTCTTTAGCCACGACAGGCACGATAACATTCAGTTTTATATATTTACAAAAGTTTTTCTATTTTGATGACGTCATTTTGTATGGGAAGCAGGCGTGGTTACCATCCAATTTAGCCAAATATCATAGAGATGGTTCATATTACATACCAAATATGAATGCATGTGCAAAATTACAAGATATTTCTTTAGCTTTTGTGGATTTCTGAGAGATTTTAGTTTAAAATAAAGCCACTTTGTATGAGAAGTAGGCGTGGTTTTCATCAGATTTTGTCAAATATTATAGAGATGGTTTATATTTATTATCAAAGCTCATGTGCAATTTCAAGACATTTCCTTAATTTTTGTGGATTTTTAAGACAGTCTACTTTAATAAAAAGGCCACTTTGTATGAAAGGTAGGCGTAGTTTTCATCCGATTTTTTCAAATTTCATAGTCAGAATTGACATTGAAGATCAAAGCTTATGTCCAAGATTTAAAGGCATTCCTTAATTTTTGCGGATTTTTAAGAGATTTTTCTGCATAAATGTGTTGACAGATAGGCAGACGGACAGACAGACGGACACACTGAATCGACTCAGGTGGTGATGCTGATCAAAAATATATATACTTTTCTATACCTGCCACGCCTCCTTATCGGCGTTACAACAAAGCAATGACAAAGTTAATATACACCTTACGCAGTACGCGTTGGGGTATAAAAATCAAACTAAATGCGAATATTATTAATAAATGAAATTAATAAAATATACAAAAATAGCTTTGTATGAAATTTTTTATAAAATGTAATTACTGTACAAGCTTATGCCCGTGCTAGTCTGGGTTAAAAGTTTTGGAATTTGAAAGATCCAATAAAGGGTTAAAACTTATCCTTATTAACTTAAACTTATTAAATTTATTTTAATATGGATAACTAATACTTGCGCTGTAATAATAGGTCTGTTTCCGTACTCCCCAGTGAACCAAATCCGTTCCGTTTTTGAATTCATTTATGAACCTTTTCGGGTAGAAACGTTCATTTTCGGCACTCATAAATGAACCCTTTTTAAATTATTCGTCGAACTGAAATGCCTCTCAAAAACGAACCTTATTTTGTTCGCAAATGAGTTAAAAAAAGAACCATAAATTATCCTATTTTTTGTTCGGAAATAAGTTAAAAAAAGAACCATAAAAGTTCTTTTTCGGCACTCGGAAATTAACCCTTTTTGAATCAATCGCTGGACGAAAATGCCTCTCAGAAACAAACTGTTTTTTTCTTCGGAAATGAGTTCAAAAATGAACCATACAAAGTTCTTTTTCGGCACTCGAAACCGAAACGAAATTGAACTCTTTTTGAATCAATCTTTGGACTGAATTGCCTCTCAAAAACAAACCTTTTTTTGTTCAATAATGAGTTAAAAAAAAGAACCTTTTTGAATTATAAATTTTATACTATTTATAATTACAAATCGATATTTTGTTAAAGAAGAAATGATTATTACTAAAAATAGAGATCATATTAATCATTGGGTTAATAGGAGTAATATACTTGGGCTGGAATTCACGCATTGTGTTTTTCATGATATTGATGTTTCAAAGGGGAAAAGGCGTGATTGTTTTCCAATTTGACAAACTTCCAAATTATATATGAAATATCAAAATAGTTAAGTTATTATTTGGGGAATTTATTTGATTACATTTTTGCTTGGAATATTTTCGTGGCTTTCATTCTATTTGGGCTTGTGTTGTTAAATTGTTAATTTAATGAATTTTTCTTTATGGGAAATGCTTTCACGAATTTAATCTTTTATAACAAGTATTTTGAAGCGGCAAAATAAAAAAGAAAACATACTAAAAAAAAAAAATTGTAACCAAAAACGTTCGCAAAACTCTCACCTTACTCAAAACCTTTGCTTATGGTTCAGTGGGTCACTTCAAGTAACTTAAAGTTACTCGAACGTGAAGAAAAACAAGCAAAATGTCACTCTCTATTGCTCGAACTTTACTTGAAAAATTTCTTCGAGCACGAATCTCGAGCTTCAAACAGCTGATTGTTAAAGTAAAAAAAAATTAATTGTTGTGCTGTGTTGTGGAAAAAAATTAATGCAATTGGTTAGCAAATTAATAAAAATAACGTTAAAACATGTAAAATGCCAAACAGCCGATTAAAATTTTATTTACTTTCATATGTATATCAGCTGTTGTGCTTGCAACTTACTTGAAGTCGTTTCCGTACTTTTTGAAAAATTTTCTCATTTTGACAGATAATAATCAAATTACTCTCTATTACTTGAACTTTACTCGAAGTTTACTTGAAGTGAGTACGGAAACAGACCTAATATGCCTCATTAAACAAAATAAACAGAAACACTTTCACGACGTACAGCGATCTTGCATGTTCGTTTTATAATGGTATTTCTTTAGTTTTAATTGGTGGAAATTATTTATAAAATACCTTTAATTTAATGAAGATACTTACCTCCCCGATACAAATGAAATCCATACAACAACTTATACCAGCAATCAGCTGATTTTATTTTGTGAAGTTGTTCAGAAAGCAAATAATTCGAAAAGGCAGAGGTAAAAATTCAATAACTAGTGAAAGTAATTCAGATATTGGATTTTGTTGATAAATCTCAGAAATTTTATTTTTTCGTTTTGTCTGGGCATGCTGAAAGTTGTTTAATATTTGTGAAAATTTTGCCTAACCGCCGACATATACATATGTTGCAAATGCACAATCGATTTAAGAGTACGTTCATGCAACTATGTCTGAATCGTTAATTCTAATTTCTATGTATGTATGATATACATAATGATGCATGCGCAACATTGAATAACAAAAATTTTGAAATTTGTTTACATTTGCGTCAATGATTTGTTTATACTCTTTGTAGGTCAGCTGAACTAGAGGTTTTTATATTTTCTTGGTAATGATGCTGATAGCTACCCGATTTGAAGGCATTCTTAGAGTAAATAATAACACAGTGCTACACGAAATAAGTTATGGAGATTTGTTTATATTTCCACAATATACATGCTTTCAAAAGCAAAATTTATATACTTGTTGCTGCCTGACTGGTCTGGTTTAAGAGTTATGGGGCATGAAAACACCAATAAAAGACTACAATTTGGCAGACAATTCCAAGAAATCGGTGTATCCTACGAATTTGAAGACTTAAAATCAATTTTAGACACAATTATGTGGAATATTTTTGTTGAATGTTGTGATCTCTTGTATCTGCAATAATAAATAGTATTTTTGACAGTATAACTTATGTTCATCTTTTTAATCACCTGAATTTTAAGGAAGGCATGTTCATTTAAATAACGGTGCCCAAACCAAACTATCAAAGACTCGTTCTTAAAATATGAGCCTTTAAAGTATGATTCCTGTATAGTTCCTGTATTTCTTTACCTAGTTAAATTTGAATAACTCCAGTTCGAATGAATGAATGATTTTTTCGAAAAAAACTAGTTTTGTTTTGTTAAGCAAGCTTCTATGTTCAGGGTTAAAAAAAAATCAAGAGAAAAACAATCAGTTTTCTCTAAAGTTTGAATCGGGTGTCTGAAATACCCCGCGAGTGACGACGCCCAAAAAAAAAGGTGCGCGAGTAACCGAGGGTTAAACGTATCAGTCATACGAGGTGACTATCTTCAATTTTACTTAAGCTTTCAGAATTTAACATTCTAACAACAATGGTTGGCCAGTAATGATAATTTTCGTGTAATGATTGTAAAAAAATTACTGATTATAATTAATCATGCTCAAATTTATTACTTGATTACTTTAAAAAATCAATAATCACTCGAAGTATTGGAGTAAATGGGATAAAAACTGATTCTTTTAAGAAATCATTAATCATGCAAAAGAAAATCAGTGATTAATTGAAGTAGTTAGTCATTTTCCAGTAATAAGTGAACTATTATGATTAAGAAATTTATCAGTTGTAATCAGGCTTTACCAATCGTTAATTACAGATTGTTATTGTTTTATATCTTTGATATTGTTGTATATCTTTTTTTATATACTTTTTCTTCATTTATTTATTTAATAACAAAATAAAACGACACAAAAAAAAAATAATTTACAAGCTCAACGAATGAAAACCCTTCACTAATGCAACTTAACTTAAGCGGCTTTTCTGTTAAAATATTTATTATTATTTATTTATTTACAAAGTCGACTAAGAATTACAAATCATAACGCTGCAGCCACATGTGATAGTACTGGCAGGCCAGCAAAGAATATGAAAAAATACGAAAATGTTTCGAAATAATCTACAAATCTACGCTGCGGCCACACGTGATAGTAAATGTTCATTTGCAAAATGTCGTCAAAGACAAAGGTTCGACCACTTAATTATTTCGGTTGCTTTTATTCAGTGATGCTTTATATGCCAACACAGCACAAAACTTAAATGGGATAAAAATGGGGAACTTATTATTTTGTAAAATCTGTTTATCAATATTTTACAAAATGAAATGCAACTTATTCATATGATATTTTAGGTTTCAAATAAGGGCAATAATTGCATATATTTCATTACAAGACATGAAAGAAAAGTGCATATTTAAAGTTCGAATATTTTAGGGGGCGAAAATACAACACTGTTTCCTTACTTCGATTTCGCACTGGTTGTCAAAATTCACTGTCTCAGTGAAAGTTGTTGCCAGTGGACTGCCAGTGATGTCAAAGTGTGAGTGTATTAGTGAAAAGTGAGAGTGTATTGAGTTTTTCGAAATGTTACTGTCTTCGAACCGGCACGTGTGGCTAGGGGGTAAGTTAACTTAGACAGCAAGAGCAACATTGGCCTTCAGCTGGTAATTCATATAAAGGGCCCGCCATCTAACGTTTTTTTTTTTGAACTAGTGTTTATTTCGTGAATGGTAACACTTAGCACATGCCTGATTTGACAGATAATTAGTTTTATCCTTCCGCTGAACGAATATGGTTGTGTATACGCTTGAACAACGCTGGGAAATATTGCGACATTACTTTGAAAATCATGGTAATGTTGCAGAATGTGTGCGAAAATTGCGTACGGATTTTGGAAGAACAGAAGCACCGTCAGCTCCGTATGTTCGTTATCTTGTGAAAAAGTGAAACAAACTGGTATCCTCGTCGATAAACCAAAGCGTGAAAAGCCAAAAACAGTGCGGACACCAGAGAATATTGCTGCTGTGGCAGAAAGTGTGCGTGAAGCGGCATCAACATCAATTCACCGTCGTTCTCAACATTTGAACATTTCGGAGACATCATTGAGACAAATTTTGATTAAAGACCTTGGTATGACGCCATACAAAGTCCAATTGGTTCAGGAGTTGAAGCCAACTGACCATCCAATGCGCTTTCGCTTCGCTGAGTGGGCCTGCGATCGACTTACTGAAGATGCCGATTTTGCCAAAAAAATCATCTTTTCAGATGAAGCTCATTTTGATCTTGGCGGGTATGTAAACAAGCAAAATGGTCGCATTTGGGGCACAGAAAGCCCGCACGCATACATTGAAAAGCCGATGCACCCAAAACGAGTCACTATTTGGTGCGGATTTTGGTCCAGAGGCATAATTGGGCCATTTTTCTTCGAAAATGAGCAAGGAGTGGCCGTTACAGTCAATGGCCATCGTTATCGGGCCATGTTGAACGAATTTTTGTTCACAAAAATTGAAGATGAGGACATTGGCAACATTTGGTTTCAACAGGACGGCGCTACGTGCCACACAGCCGAAGCTACACTCGATGTTTTGCGCCCTGTTTTTAAGATCGCATTATCAGCCGCAGAGCTGATGTCGTTTGGCCACCTCGGAGCTGCGATTTGACACCGTTTGACTATTATTTGTGGGGTGCCCTCGAAGATAAGTGTTACGCCGACAAGCCATAGACAATTGACGCTTTAAAGGACAATATTCGTGAAGCCATTGGTGGAATTCAGCTGCACACAATCGATAATGTGCTTAAAAATTGAACCGATCGTGAAGGCTACTGCATGGCCAGCCGAGGCAGCCATTTGAATGAAATTATTTTCCATTATTAACCGGGAGGATTGTACATTCAAATAAAAAAAGAAATTTGAGAAAATATTCAGTGGTTTTTTTTTTTGCATTTTCAAAAAAAAAGGTATTTGGCGGACCCTTTATATACAATGAAATTACTTAGGGTTAATTATATATTGCTTTGTGGTAAAGTATTTAAAAGTTTTAGATGTTTATACAAATAGTTATAATTAAAAATATATTAGATACTGGAGTATAGGTAAGACGATTTTAGGAATTGAGTCATTGTTTTAATATTATTTGAGTAAGGGTTGCTGAGATAATAAATAGGGTCATGTGAGAATTATCTTCTTATTAAACTGTTGAATCTCCTGCAGCCTTAAAGAAGATTCTATATAGTAATATGTATAGAAATATGTGTGTTGACTAATGGTAGAGTACCAGTTTGACACATTAAGTGACACTTTCTCAATGTCCGGTTAAACACTAATCAGAACTTTAACCAGCGGTTAGTAAAAAAGCACTTTCTCAATGTCTGGTTAAGACTTACCTGACGGTTAAGTGCTGATTAAGTTAACGGCAAGTTGTGGTTCCGGTTACCTGCTAATCAAAAGAAATCCTCTGCGTGCTCTTCTGTCAAAGAAATACAAATAATATATTCATTTCAAATAAAATTAGACAATCTGATGCGTTTTTCTTTTTAAATAATAACTTACAATCAAAAAAACAAACAATTTCACTAAAAAAGTAAAAAATTACGGCTTATAATTATATATATGCAGTTTTTGTGTATTCACAATTGAAAAATTCACAATTAATGATATAACCGACAGTTGCTTAACCAGCACTTGTTGAAAGCAAAATTGTTTTGTTAGCTATCGTATGGTTAGCTATCTTCTGATTAAGAGCTACACTAACCGGACATTGAGAAAGCGGCCATAAGTGATTGTTTGTATTCATTGGACAGAAAGGTTTTAGCAAATTGTTTAATATCATCATAGTTGTATTTAGGCGTAACAGTTACGGGTGAAAGAATAGCGTTTTTAGCAGTTTTACCTGTGAATTCATTTCCAAGAATATTTACGTAGGCGGGGCAAATTTAAGGAATAGACTATGAGAATGCTTCTTATATGTTCGGCGTAGTAGTTGTTATTGTAAGGGGAGGGGAGGGGGAGAGGGGCGTTTATAGGAAAATATGGTCTCTTAAGATTTTTGTCTAGTTGTATAGTTTGGTGCAAAACAGAAGAGATTTTTGGAATCTTTTTGTTTCTATGAGTCCTTTGTATAATTGCTGAAAGTGGAGAGTATTTGCTATGGAGGAAAGATTTCGACAGTCTGATTATCGATAGGTTTCGTCGTATATCTATTGGTTTAATGTTTGTTTCGAGTAAAAGATTGTTGATTGGAGTTGTTCGGAATGCTCCTAGTGCTGTTCTTATTGCAGATTTATATATTACTTTTAATTTATTTAAGTTATGTTTGGCACTTTGCACATAGAGGAAAAGTCCATAGTAAATTTTTACATTATAAGAGCATTGACAGTATTTATTATCGTTGAAGGATTGGAGTTAAATTTATAGTAAGCTAAGCACTTTAAAATATTTAGGCGATTGGAGAGAGAATTGTAAAGGTTGTCTATGTGGGTTGACCAGTTGTAACGATTGTTGAAGTGTATTCCGAGAATTTTGAGATTGTTGGTATTGTTATTGTTCATATCATCAGCTATTATTTGGCACGATCAGTTAATTTTCATGCAAATATGAATATGTTTGCATTTTTGGAGTGAGAGAACAGCTCCTGAGTAATTGCACCATGATTTAATGTCGTCAAAAAGATTGTTGAAGTCAATCGAGATATTTTTGTTTAATTTTTTTATAATTGGGAAGTCGTCAGCGTACGCAGAAAAGCTTATTTCTTTATGAAGTGAAATGGTATCGCATAATTTGTTGGAAGCTATTAGAAACAGAATAACTGAGAGAGGCGACCCTTGAGGGATACCGTTGTGCAAGCGATAAATTAGAGAGTATTGAGACTCCGCGCAAACTCTTATTTTCCTGTTTTGCATGAAGTGGATGATGTGTTTAATAAATTTGGGGCCCGTGTTCCATTTTTGTAACTGATCTATGATAGTATGAGTCCCTATATTATCGAATGCTTTAGCAAAGTCCTGCGAAAGTATGTATTGAAATGTGGTTCTTATTGGAAAGTGAGTTTGAGATATGATAGTCTAGTATGAGTAAAGTATCATTCACCGGCTTTCCCTTTTTGAACCCCATTAGGTGGCGTTTTTGTTGATATATCAATAATTTGTCTAGTTGAAGCAAAAAGTATCGTCGAAATTATTTAAAACA
Organism: Coremacera marginata; assembly: GCA_914767935.1. Taxonomy (NCBI): domain Eukaryota; kingdom Metazoa; phylum Arthropoda; class Insecta; order Diptera; family Sciomyzidae; genus Coremacera; species Coremacera marginata. Next base: position 132,523,139 of record OU612046.1, read on the forward strand.
AAATATGTAACATTTTTTAGATACGAGTATTTTTAAAATTACCCTATATGTCTATAGCTTGCATAGATTTGATCATTTAGCTCAATTTAGAAACTGTGTACTTGGATGCGATTTTAGAAGCTACTCTAATGCCAGGAATTGCAGATTTCTACACAAACTCATACACTGCAAAACTTCTCTCTACTTACATGAAAAGCTGCAATTTAGTTGATCGAATAGAAGCGGAATGCTAATTACACCTAGTTTTAACTTCCTTATGATTATGGAATTCACTGCCTAGTCATTTAAAGTCAATAGTGTCAAAAACATCTTTCAAACATGCTCTTTTGGGGTATTTTTCATCACCTAATGCCTAATCAAGTGTCAGTTTTCTAGTTCTATATCACTTCCCTCCTTTTTTTTCTTTCTCTCTTCGTTTTTTCTTACTTAATAATAATAATTATTTAATTTATCTTAGCTTTAAGTTAAAATGTTTTATTTAAGTTATGTCTTTGAGCTTTGTACTATAAAAGAACCTAGTTCTTACTGTACTAATATAATAAATACACTAATAATAATAATAATAATAATAATACCCACTTTCAACCCTAACAATCATTTCAGAAAAATTTTAGTTCAAAATGATTTACACACTCCTGTAAACTTTTAATTTTTATAATAATTTTACTGTTTTCTAGTTTTGAAAACATTTGTTATTTCTGTGAGCAATATTTCGCTAGCTATGGCTCTAGAAGGGCTAGCTAGAAAGGCCCCAAATTGTCATCAAAATAAAAAAAAAATTTGCGAAAAAATCTTCAAATGAATTAGCCTAACTACGGCTTAGTTTTCGATATTCGTCTAATATCATAGTCAATCTGCTCTTGAAAAAAATTGTTTTTGTTTTAATGAAACTTTCACGTATGAATCCCATAAATTGAGGTTGGCTCAACGGTCAACACAAGACTTGTCCTTCAAGGCCTGAGAGCATGTTGTATCTTCTAAACTAAATTTTATTTTAGTTTGGCAGCACTGCAGCGCACTCTTGCCATTTTAAAACGATAACAATAAGTAAAAAGTTTTCAGTAAAATAATTGAAGAGATAGACAGCATTCAAATTGTATTACTATATAATGTTTTCAAAAGTGATCCTAGTTCTAGAATCCCAATCCCAATTACATTTTTTTAGCTTAATTTAGCTTTTTAGCTTATTTGGTTTTTCTTCAAAATGAGTTATTAAATACAAAAAATCAGACAAAAAGTTATGATTTTTTACTTTTAAAAAAAATTTCATTTTTTTTCTTGTTGTGTCAAAAAAATTGCAAAAATCCAAATTTATAAAAAATTTGGTGAAATTTCGTGGAAATATTTTCTTAAACTATAACTTATACAGAAAGTAAGAAATTGTGCTATTATGTATAATAATTTGGTCATTTCGAATTCGAGTATATATGGAGTATTTTTATGAAAAAAATTTATCAAAAACCCAAAAATACAAATTTTGAAAAATCAAACAAGAAATGAACAAAAAATAGTTTTGAGCTATTTTGTACAAAAAATTAAAGAAACCAAAAATCGGATAAAAAAGTGAAAGCTGCTAAAACTTGATTTTTTTCCAAAAATCCTTAATGTGCCCTTTTCTGGCATATCGAACACAGAAAAAAAAAATCATAAGAAACCAAAAAACCTTTTACTTGTGAAATATACTTAGTTATATTTCAATAAATTTCTTTTTTATTCGGATTTTTCCAATTTTTTAAATGCAGAAAGAAATAAATTAGATTTGTTTTCCAAAAGTTAAAAATCATAACTCTGATAATTTAACTCCGATAACTCATTTTAATGTACAATCAAATAAAAAAAGTGCGTACCAGATTTTAGAAAATTTGTGCTTAAAAAAATGCATTTCAAATTTTTTTGGAAAAACATCATTATTTTCCATATAAATCAAATTTTTAATAAAGAGGTCGCTACAGGCACGTTTAAATATCAATATTTTTTCTGAAAGTCTTAGGACTTTCATACAGAAATAATCCAGAGCTATGAACATGTCAAACATATATAAAAAATAAGGACCATTCTAATATACGTATTGGCAAAAAGTTAAGCACCCCATCGGAACATTTACTTTATATAACTATATTTTTATATAAATGAAATAAAATAAAAAAGTTTTTGGTTTTATAGTATCAATATTAAGTCTATTAAAGAAAATTAAAACAATGTCTTCTTCATTACTACAAAAAAAAAAATTATACATATTTTTCTTAAAACGCATAAAATTTTCGCTGGTCATAAATTAAGCACCCCCTTAAGAAATTAAAATGTTTTTTTACGACCGCTAAGTAAGTTGTGATTTAACGCTCTCATGCTCTCCGTACTGTGTTCTCAGACTCTTGCACTTTATTTGCATTGCCTTATTTCACAATAAATTTAACCGTTACATTTTTTTAGAGGCTCATTTTAGTAAGCTGTAAGCTGTGTGTTTGTTTGAAATTAAAAAACAAATCATCGATGATTTTAATAAAGGTTCATCTCGACATGAGATTAGTAAAAAATATTCTATCAATCGCTCTATAATAACTCGTCTTATCCAAAAATATGAACAAACTGGCACAGTTGCCACCAAAGCTCGTAGCGGAAGACCACAGAAATCTTCAGAACGAGACAAATCAGCGATAATAAGGCTGATTAAGAGTGACCCCACTATATCTTCCAATGACATAAAATCAGTTTTAAACCTGGAAATAAGCGATAGAACAATTAGAAGAATATCTGTTGATGGCGGCTTATTTTCTCGACGACCAGCGAAGAAGCCCTTTATTTCTGAGAAGAATAGAAAAGCCAGATTGCAATTTGCAAAAGACCACATCGACTGGAGTGTTCAAAAATGGAAGACAGTCCTATTTTCAGACGAATCAAAATTTAATTTAAAATATTCGGACGGAATGCGGCGTATACGCAGGCCTCAAGGACAACGCTTCAACCCAAAGTACTGCATACCAACAGTAAAACACGGCGGTGGGTCCGTAATGGTGTGGGGCTGCTTTTCTGGAAATGGAATGGGACCAGTGCATAAAATAACAGGTATTATGGATCGATTCATGTACTGTGACATTTTAAAAGATGTAATGCTGCCATACGCTGAGGAGGAAATGCCTTTGAGATGGATCTTTCAACATGATAATGATCCCAAACACACCTCTCAGATGTGTAAAAGTTGGTTAGAAGTCCAGAAAATCGAAGTTTTACGTTGGCCTGCTCAATCTCCCGATATCAACCCGATAGAAAACTTGTGGGAGATTGTAAACATGAAAATTAAAAGGACGAACTGTCGTAGCATCGATGATCTGTTTCCTTCAATAAAAGAAGCTTGGGAAAATATTCCACAAACAATAATAATGAAATTAATTGAATCTATGCCAAAGCGATGTCAATTTGTTGTAAAAAATAAGGGACTTTGTACAAAATATTAAAATATAATTATAATTAACACAAGGGGTGCTTAATTTATGACCACCGAAAATGTTATCCGTTTTAAGAAAAATACGTTTAACTTTTTTTTTTGTAGTAATGTAGAAGACATTGTTTTAATTTTCTTTAATAGACTTAATATAGATACTATAAAACCGAAAACTTTTTTGTTTTATTTAATTTATATAAAAATATAGTTATATACAGAAAATGTTCCGAAGGGGTGCTTAACTTTTGGCCAATACTGTATATAATAACGGTAATAAAATGCAAATTTGAATATTTATTATTCTTACAACACAATTGTGCCATTTTTTTAAGGAATATACCTTTATATACAGCCACACAGAAAACTATACACACCCCTTACAAATACCGCCTGCAAATGAAAATTGTCTTTTTCTGAAAAATGTAAATATACCAAAAAAATGCATAAGAGCAGAAATATTTAATCAGTGATTTAAATGCAAAATAAAATCTATCAATATTATGTAAAACACAATAATTAATTTCACAGTACAGAAAAGTATGCGTACTCTTGAAGAAACTGTACTTATGTTGTTTATAGTATTTGTGTTGTTTAGTTAGTATTTATTCGGACCTCCCTCTACATCTACTACTGCCATTAATCGATTGTTCATGGAAAATACGAGTTCTTTTGTTGTTTCAGTCGGTGTTTGGTTCCACTCACCCTCCAAAGTTTTTTTCAGGTCCTGTTTGTTGCTCAATGTTTTTTTACGTATGCGGAGTTCTACTTCACCCCACAAATGCTCCAAAGGTTGAGATCGCGGAACTGCTGTGGCGAATGCAGTTGTTTTGACATGTTATAAAGCAACTATTCCTTTACAATATGGGATGTGTGCTTTTGGTCATTGCCCTGTTGAAAATACCAGGCACCACTCAGATCCAACTTGCTTGCGGTTTCTTTCAAACTGCTTTTCAAAATGTTCTAATAAACAAACCGGTCCATATTTGTTTCCACAAAGTGTACAGCCCCATACCATGACGGAACCTTCAACGTGCTTCACTGCTGGAATAAGGTTTTTCGGTTGCAATTTTTATTCACTTTTCGCCATATTTATACCCCAACGCGTACTGTGTAAGGGGTATATTAACTTTGTCATTCCGTTTATATGGCCAAGAAGGAGGCATGGCAGGTATAGAAAAATATATATATTTTTGATCAGCATCATCTCCTGAGTCGATTTCCGTGTGTCCGTCTGTCTGTCCGTCTGTCCGTCTGTCGACACGATTACAGTCGCAATTTTAAAGCTATCGCGATGAAATTCAAAATATAAGTTTATTTCTAAAAAAGGAAGATCAAGTTCGAAAATGGGATGGAATGGGAATCAAATCGGATGAAAACCACGCCTACCCCCCATACAAAGTGGCTTTATTTTAAAAGTAAAATTTCTTAAAAATCTGCTTAAATTAAAGAAATGTCTTGAAATTTTGGATATAGGCTTTGATATATAACATAGACCACCACTATGGTATTTGGCAAAATCGAATGAAAACCATGCCTACCTCTCATACAAATTGGCTTTATTTTAAACGTTAAATCTTTTAAAAATCTACAAAAATCAAAGAAATATCTTGAAATTTTGCACTTTAGCTTTGATATATAATATGAACCATCTCTATGATATTTGGCAAAATCGGATCAAAACCACGCCTACTTCTACAAAGTGACGTCATCAAAATAGGAAAACTTTCGTTAATATATAAAACTGAATGTCATAAAACTGAAGCTCCACCCTTACTAGTTTTTCTTTGCCATCGCAGCCGAATAAATTCTACTTACTCTCATCGCTTAACAACTTATTTTCCCAGAAATCTGACGATTTGTCGGTATACTGTAGTGCAAAGTAGAGTCACTTCTTTTTATTAATTTAGCAGATGAATGGTTTTATCCTCGGCCCTCGGCTATGAAACTTATTATCTTTTAAAATACTTCGAACTATTTCGGAATGCACATTAATACTGTGGTTAGGTTAGTTTCCGAGATATTTCGGACTTCTGAAGATGTTGTTTTTGGATTTTTCTAATATATTGTTTAACTTTTGGAGAAATTTGAGATGGGCGACTACTTCCAGCTTTGCTAGCTAACGATTTTGATTCAGAATTGTTTTTTTATTATTGTCTTGCAAAAGAGTTCAAAGAATTTCTCGGTTTTTTTTAATGTTATTATTTACTCTAGTAATTTATGACAAACTTACTTTGGATTTGGAGACATTTTTACTACATATATTTTATTTTAGGGATGACCGCAAACTCCTTCGAAACTCAGTGGAAAAGAAATTTTTTATTTTTTTGTAAATCATCCGAAATTTGAAAAAAATCCGTTAGTTCCTTTGTATCGTACGTATACTTAACTGTGCTGCAATAGGCGTTTCATTAGTTTGTACAAATCAAATGCGAAATTAACGGGGCAATTTGCTGTATGTTTAAATAGATGTGTCATTGCACTTGTAAATACGTAGTTGGTTTAGATAAGAAATGTAAAGTTTGTTTAAAACTGCATATTAAGGGGGTATGCGTGTACTTTTCTGCCTGACTGCACATAATATATATTAACTTTTCTTCATTGTTTCAAAACTTTATTTTTTAAAACACTATATAAGTATGTATGTTAAATAAATAATATCTTTTGACCAACTCTATTATATTACAAGTTTGTTTTTCGGGTATGTTTTTCGGGTTTTCGCTGGGTGGAGACTCCAAAAATTTATTATCCCCGGGCACCAGTTTTGATCGCTACGCCACAGGCTCAGTCCTTAAAATTGTAGCATGAACAGTTGTCTTGGAATTGTCAGCCAAGTATTTAGACTTTTATTGGTTGTGTTACGCCCCATAGCACTTAATGTAAAGCAGCTAAGCTACACGTTATTAATTTTGCTTTAAAAAGCATGTAGATTACAAAAATAGAAACAAATTTTCGTAACTAACAAGAAGTTGTCATTTTGACGCACTGTGTAATTAATTACGAAAGCATATTGTTTGTTATTTTTAAATTTGCTGTCTAATCTTCAAAATTTACGTATTCTAAAGTAAATAGTTTAATACTCATTTTATGAATAAAAAACTTATCAGCGGCAAAAATAGCATCAGTCCAATAAGACTAGCCAAGATTTTTACTCGTAACACACTAAACATTTCTGAATTTAGGTATATAGTAAGTACATAGTATGTTTGTACGTACATTAGTAAGCAAACAAGTTCGAAAATCAGACGCGTTAGCTTGGCAATAAATTCGTTTTGTTGACTTGACAAACTCTGCAAAGCAATAACAATAAAATGCAAAGAATCAATAGTATCTATTAGAATTTTAGGTGTACCCTTAAGCTGTTCACATAATCGTTCACTTAATAGTTGTGTAAAAGTTGACTACCAGCATGATTAGTTTAAAAAAGATGAAACTACAGAGTAAATATTATGATTCATGAAGTAGATGAAACGGCGTGAGCGGTAGGCATAAAAACAGCAAAAAAGCATGCTGTGAGCTCTACCGTTTTGCTTGCTGTCAGGCGAAAATAAAAAATGTGTTAAACCTATACTATGTGGCCCATTAGCTCAGTTGGTTAGAGCGTCGTGCTAATAACGCGAAGGTCGTGGGTTCGATCCCCCCATGGGCCAAATTACTTTTTAGTATTTTTTTTTGTTCGTACTTGGTATATGTTATTTCATTTCGTGTTAAGTATTTATTACGAGCTTAGTAAGCAGCAGAGTGGCGCAGTGGAAGCGTGCTGGGCCCATAACCCAGAGGTCCGAGGATCGAAACCTTGCTCTGCTAACATTGTTGATTAAAAAATTTTTTAATTTTTATTTACTTACATTTCTGTCATTATTTGCAAAACATATCAGGAAAATGTTTTAGGTTTCCTAATTAAAACATTCTCAGAGCTGTTACTCAATCGAGGGTAGAATAATATAATTGAACTTTATTTAAAAATGTTTGGCGCTTTTGAAGAAGCAAATATAAAGGGTGATGTGTAACACGTTTTTATTTGCTCCAATAAAAGTGTTAAGAAATTGAATATTTTTTTGGTTTAAAGACCTATTCCTTGCAGAAGAACCATTTCGAAGTGAGAGTATTCAACTTTAATTTTTTTATTTTTTTTTTTTTTACTTTTATGTTTAGTAAAAGTATAATGATAAGATCTTAATGAAATAATAGCGATATCTCGTAAATCTATCTGATTCTCAAAACACACACGCACACACACACATACGTTAAAATTCCCTGTAGGAAAATCAACTAATTTAAAAGTAGTTGAAAAAGTAGTTTTTTGTCAACCACAACTAGTTGAAATTCTGACTTTTTTCCATAGAGCGAACTAACATATTTTGTATGTATACAAATGCATATATTTGCATATATTTTCCGTTTCCGTTTCGGGTAAAATGTACAAAGAAGTGAGTCTGTCTCGAATTCGAAACGGATCCGTTTGGCACATTGGGAACGTACCGTAATTGTGAATTACTTATTAAAGTTGAGTTACTTCGCTAAACATTAATAAAATTGCCTTATTTTGAAATTATCTATATAGCATGCAACGTACACAGTTAGAAATCCAGTAATAAATGCCATTCCAAAATGCCAAATTCCAGCAGCCATACCTTTTTTACCCATGTGGGCGGTGGAAGAAAGTATGGCAAAATTGCCAAAATTTCAGCTAATCGGGTCAGAAGTTTTGCAGTCTTAATGATTTCTTAAAAGTGGGCGTAATTATAGTGCCACCACGCCCATTTGTAGTTCAGTTGCAGACGGTGAGCATACAAACTTAATTACCAAATTTCAGTCTTATACGACCAAAACCGTCTGAAATATATAATTTTCATTGATTTGTGGGCGGTAAAAGAGGGCGTGGAAACAAAGTTTTGGTACAATTGTCGAAAGTAACCATACAAACTAAATTACAAAATTTTAATCTTTAAAATAAGAAACAGTCCGAAAAATTGCATTTTGATTGATTTGTGGGAGGATAAAACTAAGTATGCAAAAACCTAATCCAGGATAAAAGTAATACACGTTTTAAGTTTGAGCGAAATCCGTTCAGCCGTTTAGATTTGCATAAAAGTCAAACCAACAAGCAAACAAACAAACAAACAAAGAAACAAACAAACAAACAGAAAATGATTTTTATTAATATAGAATATAGAAGATAAATAGATATAGATTAAATATGGTATCAAAATGTTATGAATTGCATTTGATAAATAAAGTTAATTCTTAATTAATTGTTTATTTTAATTAATGGCATTTTTTAATTCAAAGGTCCTCCACTTTATGCCACATATTTTGCGGAATTGAAACAGTATTTTTGATTTTTTCTATTATATACCTACCATACACAAATATATATAGGAATTGCTTAAGAGATGTGACGATAATAAATTCACATTTTTTATAAGTGCGATGGGGGTGTCCTTTAACCGATTTTCGCTGCTAATGCAAACATCTGTACCAAATTGTATTGTTATTAATTGCTTTACAGATTTGTATGAGCTCTACGTCGGCATCGGCATAGTCAAGCGTAAAAAATTGAGCAACTTTGCTGGCTAGGTCATATTAAGCGAATAGAAAGCGACGCTACAGTAAAGAAAATATTTGGTTCGGTTTCCAGCGGCTGTCAAGAAGAAGAAGACGACCGCATTTCCATTGGAAGAACCAAGTGGAGGACAATCTGACAAAACTTGGAGCTTCCAAGTGGCGCCAGCAAGCGAAAAGCAGAAATGGCTAGCGGAAATTCTTAAACGAGGCCAAAACCGACTTACGGTTGTAGCGCCACTTAAATAAATAACTCTAATGGCATTCGTTTTATGACAATTTTATATCTCCGACTGAACAATGTTAGAAAATAATAAAAACTCACTTGCAAAATAGTGAATCTTGAATCGCGAATCGTGAGTAGGAAAATTACGTTCCAGATTCGGTAGAAATTAAATTGTGCTTAAATTTGCTTGAAACCTTTAATTAAAAATCTTTATTAAAAAAACCAACACGTTCTCGTACTCATGTAGTGTCCACAACTGAAAACATTGCTGCTGTTGATTAGAGTTTGCATGAATTACCAAGCTGGTCAACTCTACACCGTTCTCTGGAATTGAACATTTCACGCACTTTTTTGATGCGAATTTAGCAAAAATACTTTAGTATGATGCTGCACAAAGTCCAATTGGGCTGAAGCCACATGACCATCAGCCACTTTTTTCATTAGCTAATTGGGCTGTGGAACGTTTGGATAAAGATGAGCACCGAAAAATAATCCTTTCGGATATTTTCTGATTTCCACCACGGTTATGACGTTGTTAACAAGCATAAGTGTCGCATCTGGGGCACAGAAATACACACAGGATTGTCGAGAAGTCAATGTTTTCTCAGCGTTTGGTGTGGTTTCTGAATCAGTGGTATCATTGGGCCATTGTTCTTTGAAGATGAGGAGCTAAGATGCGTTACAGTGATTGGCGAGCGCTACCGCGCAATAATAACTGATTATTTGTGGCCGATTTTTCATGATATTGACTTGGACTTGATAAACAAAATGGTGCGCCGTGTCACACAAGCCATTAATAATGAACTTTTTGCGTGGGTAGTCTGAAAATCGCATTATTAACCGTTTTGGTTTTCGACTTTCGCATTAAAATCGCCGAGGACTATTTTCACGTCATGGACCGGAAGGTGGTCGTATACTTACGTCCACAAGACTAGCGTAGAAAACGTCTTTGACGGCTTCGTCCTTTTCCTCCGTCGGGGCGTGGGCGCAAATAAGGCTGATGGAGAAAAATTTTGCCTTGATGCGGATCGTGGCCAATGTTTCGTTGACAGGTGTGAACCGGGAGACAAGGTGGCGTAGTTTCCGGCTAACGACGAATCCACATCCGAATTCGCGCTTCTCCGCATGGCAGCTGTAGTAGATATCGCAGTGTGCTTGTTATCGCAGAGATATCGCAGAGCAGCCTTGCCCTTTCCATCGCATTTCCTGGATGGCGGTGATGTCAGCCTTTATTGTTTTGAGGGCTTCCGCCAGTTGGATAACGGCACCTTCCCTATAAAGGGTTCGGACATTCCAGGTGCATATCCGTAAATCATTGTCCGTTTTTCGTTTGCGGTGGTCGTCAACGTAATTGGGGTTCTTATCCGAGGCTGGTTTAGTTTTAATTGGGCAGTAGTAATGTGGCGGGACCCAAACCCTGCGCACATTCCATGTTTAAGTTCTATGGATCGACCCGCCGCTCAAATTAGCCGTCAAACTGACGGACGCCAGTTTGCCGTTGCCCAGGGAACAACACTTGGAGGTTTGAGTCGACTTGAGACGATTTCGACATGGATAATGCTGGCCTCGCCAGGTTGAGGCGGTCAGACACGTTGCCATGTGAAGGTTCGCCCCCTGTTCCCTGTAGCTCCTAAGATTTTGAAAAAACCTCCCCCTCCCACACGATTTTTTGCTCAGCTCGGCATAACCTTTCACCTCATTAAATATATGAAATATTTGTTCTTTATATCAAACGAAATTAAATTATTTTTAAAAATTAATTGTTAAATGTGGCGGTTGTGGCACACTGGTTATTGTGCGTAGCTGGTTTGCGATAGAACCCATGTTCGAATCCTATCTGACACAGAAAGTTTTTCAATTGAATTAATTTTTCTGTTTTTTTTTTTTTCATTTTTAGTTAAGTCTTATAGTACCAGTTATTTTTTTTTTTTTTGTATCAATAGTTATTGTTACACAGCGTGTAAAAGTTGGGGTACGGAATTTAAGGTTTCTTGCGGCTTGCATGAAAGCTCGTCTCCAGGGAGCGAAAAACAAAAAAATCGAAAAAGGTTGTTTTTAGAACAGTTTTGCCTTGTGAGTGAACCGACAAAAAGTTTAAAATTGAAGAAAAAAATGTTTTTCCGTGCACGAAATCGGACCTTATAAATTAAATAAAGAGCAAAAAAAATATTTTTTACTTGATTTTGTCGGTTCACTCAAAGCGTATTTAATTTTAAAAAATAATAAAACAGGAATTGAGTTAATCGGACAAATACTTTTCGAGTTAGAGTGCGAGCCGTTTCAAAACATGTTATTTCGAGGAAAACTCGTTTAAAGTTTTGTTTACCTTACTTTACAGCGTTTACTACCCACAAAAAATTTAAATATCTCTTAAACGGCTTCGAAATTTATTCTGAAAACATTCTTAAGATATTTTTCAAAACAATAAAATAAAAAAAAAATTCGAAAATTTTTCTAAAAAAATTTAAACTGGGCCTTAAAATATTAAGGTATAAGAGTGAGACAATAACGTTATTAAAACAAAATTGCCCTCGAATCGTGACAATATATTCAAGGTTCCCAAAAAAATATAAACTAAATATTTATAGTAAGTACCCAAAAGTTGAAAAATTCTTCACACACTGTGACAGCATGCCAACATTCCAATTGTGGTAAAGTCTTATTTGTTTAAAAAAAGGCATAAAAATCCGATAAGTCTAAATTTTTGCTGTTTATAGCTAGATAGTTTTTAAATTAGCTGTAACTTCCAAGACTTTTACCCGAAGGCGCTAAGTTTGCTAAAATAGATGTGGGTAACGATCTTCTTCTAAAGATTCTTCTAAAGATTCTAATCTTTAAGTCTTATAAGATTGTTACAGTAAATTCTGGCGAGAGTCAAGGACACTGTACCACTGTAGGCATTCCAGTTTGGAAAAAATATGACTCAGCCGCTTCTCATCCGTGACTGCAAACGCATACTCACTCACAAAGAGAACGAAACCTTCGGTGTTTTTGGGAATAACATGAAAATTCTGTAAAAGTTTTTGAATAATATTAGAAATGAAAAGAGAATAAGTTTGCGCTAGGAAGATTTACCTGGAATGTTAATGATTTTATCTGTCGAATATTGTAGATCTATTAGTTGGTTGTCCGAGTAGAATTGCAAGCAAGGAGGTTCCATAATAGTGAATTTATCCCAATCGGTTATATTAAAGCATTTGCTTGATATAAAAAAAATAATTCATGTATGTATAATGGAAAAAGGATTGTACCAAATATTTGAACCATTATATCTTTTTTGTTTTTAAACTTATATAAAAATTTAAATGTTATAAAATGTTAAAAAATTTTGAGTACTTTAATTTTATGAGAACAAAAGAATTTTAGGGGATGTAAGTCGGGCTAAAGGGGATTACTAGTCAAATATGACTTTGGAAGTACAAATAGTCTAAAAAGAAAATGTAGTACTCGTAAAGCACTTTAAAACGACATAGTAATTTTTAAGATCGGATATACTATGCTTAAGTTATAGAAAAAAGAGCATTGCGGCGGTTTTTCCGGTGGTCCAAAAAAGAAATGTTTTTTGTTTTTGGAATCCACTCTAGGTCAGCCTTGAAATGGGGGGGTGGAAGGATCAAATTTTTTTACCCACTCTACTGTAATGTGCTGTATAAAAGTTTATTAACTTTTTCAGAATATGTACAAATTTTTATTCCTAGCACATAATATCAACATTAAAATATAAAATTTATTCAACCACATATACTCAGAACACACAACAAAGAGATAATTTTCAAAAAATTTTTAAATTGCAATCAAGTTTGTTTCATAGGTGTTTCAATTCATAACTCGATTAGGTAAACAGACATAATGGGACATTGAATAGGAATTTAGGTATGATAATCCGGAACGGAAAAAAATTCAAGTTTCTTAAGTTAATTCATATGTTCTTCAACAATTGAATATGAATTGTTTATTGAAATCAATGGAAATCAAAAAAGAATTTTGAGTGAACTTTGTGATTGACATTTAGTTCAGTTCCGGCATTCATAACGCAATAATAATATTTTCTTTCTTAGTTCACACGACGAAATCGTTACAATAAATAACCAGTTTATCTTTCGTTTAAAAAATGTTACCGTATACAAATTTAAAAACAAAAATCTCTTAGACAGATATATTCACAGACTTTGATGATATTCACAGCAATTTATCAAAGTATGATATATTCTGTGAAATTACAACTACTTAAAAGCTGCAACCTCGATAGTAACAAAACCACCCTCTCAGGCTGGGTGGGTGGTAGTGTGGAATGGTGTACCAGTGACTTTTGACAAAATGTCACACAAAGTGAAAAGCTGACAGGGATTCGTTTAAAAAAGAAGGGGTTCAAAGTATATACAAAGTGGAAACGTGGCTGTGAACACGTTACAAGGAGTGAGTTAAAAGCAACGGCATATTATTTAATGTAAATGTGTATACAAATTGTGGATACAAGCTTACGTATGAAAAGCACACATAGTTGTGTACGTACTGATGTTGCCAGATTTATTTTCAAATAAAACGGGACAGAAGCAAAATATTTATGGAAAAACGGGATTTTTGAAAATTAAACGGGACAATTGAAAAGGGGCTATGTTATTGAAAATAAATTGTTTATTAAACAAAAAATATTTAAAATAACAAGGATGAACGAGTTTTAAATTCAAGTCAATTGACTTCATCACCTTATACACGTATATTAAAAAAAAAAACAACTTTTGTATGAAGTAAAAGCATAGTAAAATAGACTTTTCGAAATAATTTTATTATATATGTATAGAACTAAACTATTTCTGCTTTCAGTAAATTTCTGTCCTAGTCAGTGGAAATAATACAGAACTGCATTAGTTAAATTAAATAACTCTTTAAAGACCCTTCTTTTGAATTTATTGATAACCCGTGGATCTGGAAAGTAGTTATTTTCAAATAGAAGAACGATGACAACTATGATTTAGCTGAAATATGCAATTTTTGCTAATTTGAATAAAAAAATTCACAAAATTAAGTTTTAGTAAAACGATTTAATTCAATCACTGCAAAACTAGAAGCGTTTTCGAAATTTTGGTTCATGTTGTTCGAAGATTATTCTTTGATTTCTATTGATAACATATTCTAATAGCTGTAAGCCCAACTATTTTTTGTAGGATAACAACTAGTCTTGAGTCAAAAAACTCAAGAAATGCAATTATTTATAAAACTTAGTTTTTTTCCACAAACTAACATTTTAGTCAAGTAGAATATATTTGTGGAGAATGAGCAAAACTTTTTGAATAATTTATTTCTTTCAACATCTTTGAATTACACAAATGGTATCACTATTTTTCAGTCACAACTCAAAATTTTCCAAAATCGACTTTTAGCCATAAATCAATTCACAATACACATCTCTAACTGCTATTAAAATGTCTTTTTTTTAACTTTATTCCTTAACTGGAAAAATTTAGTTATGTCTGCCTTAATGTTAATTGCGTTGCTTCTGCACTTTCAACCAAAAAATTTTATTTTTAGTTGTGTCAAGGTGCCTTAGATCAACTAATATGTTTTGTTACACATAAAGAGTTTTATTTTGAGTGTGATACTTCATTTGTAACAACTGAGAAATTTCAAAGTGTGAATTGAAAGTGAAATGTGATCCTAAAGATGAAACATGTGAGTAAAATCGACTGTTTTATTTTGATATGTGTCTTTTTTGTTGAAATAACTGTGATTAGCATTAGTTTAACCAAAAAAGAAAGCAAAAAACAAATGAAATTTTAATTGTACTGGAATTATTCTGCCCCGTGATAACTTTTTTGTCCTAGAGACTATTTGACCAAATTAAGTTTTTAATATTTTCGCATATATTTGGACATGGTTTTTCGTTCTATAAAATTAAATTTAATTCAGTTCTGAAGATAATTAGTTTGCAAAATTTAAATTTTCGTTGTTATATATTAATTTTTATTCAAATATTATCGCAGCAGCAGTGATTTGAACTCGTAACTTAAAGAGATAAAGTTACCAACTTCAAAGAGTATGTATAAGTATGAGTATAAGTCTTGAAGTTGCATCAAGCAAGTAGTTTATATTCAAATTAATCAAAAGTTTATTTTTAAGTTACTATTGAATCTCTGACGCAAAAATGAATATGCTAATTTTTGTACTTACCAATAATGCCCTTTAAAATTTAAAACTATGCTCGGTATATTCCGAAAGGCTACCGCTATTAAAAGTAAAGCAAAAGGGCATCAAAGATCTGGCAAATATAAACCCCATTCTTAAAAGCTCCTATGAGTCTTTCTACGAAAACTTAATATTTAAAAACTAAAAATTTTGAAACGTTTTCATTTATACATTTATTTATTAACATTATATTTTTTTATGTATTAAGTAATTTTTGTGCTGTGCTAAAAATGAAAAATTAATTTATTTTAAAATACATTTTAATAATGAGTTGATGAATTAGTATTTTTAAAAATTCAAACAATTTTTATCAGTTAAACAGACTCAATTTGAATTTTAAACGAAAAATTTCAGTTAAAGGGTCATAAGTCCAAAATCCTTTTTATTTACACAATCATAATATAAAACTACAAAATCTTTAGCAAACCTGTCTTCTAATAAGAATAAAGCTTTATTTTCAATTAAACAAGAAATAAATTTTATGTTTTTTGATAATTTTCTTACTTTAATGTTAGAAAATTAGGAGCCATTGAAAATTCAAACGATTTTTATCAGGTCAAGAGATAATTTGAGATAATATCACTAATCATACGATACAAAAATTTTAGCTAAAGGGTCATAAATCCAAATTATTCTTTATTTTCACAACTATGATATGAGGTTAAAAAAACTATACTAAAACGTTCTTTAAAATGGGGTTTCTTTATTGTGGAACCAAATTTGTTTAAAACATTAAAATCATTTTAGCTTAAACAGTTTTTCGCTTGAAAATTCGTGTTTTTTGGGTTGTGACTGTTTTGTATTAAGTGTGCGATATGTGGAAACTTTTTTAAAAATCATAGGCAAATTAAATTTTTGAAAATACCCGTTAAATACGTGACATCTGGCAGCTCTATTACGAACAATGTGGTTCTGTAGGTCGGTATGTGTACCTATATTTAGGTTAACTAGAAATGTACGCTTTCATCCGCAGAGACTTCTAGGCTGATGAGGACAACGTTTATGTTGATGTTGCTAATGATGATGCTTATGAAGATGATGATAATGTCGATGATGAAGTTGTGTATGATGAACGATATGTATTGATGTAATTCTAGTTACTATCATAGTGAATTCGATTTATTTTAACATCATGGCTGAAAATTGTGGGCAGGTTGTTGATGGCATATAAATTACAAGAGGGCACAATTTTGTCGGTCATACTCGGAGTAATATAAATAGCAATAGCAACAGCCCAAGCAACAGAAGCAGCTTAAAATGGTAAAACTTTCAAAAATTGATTAACAACATAAGCAGAGAATTTGGAAGTTGGTATAAATTGAAAATTTAAGTGTGGCCATAGTTGCTGAAAATGGCAAGTTAGATTGTAATTTTCACGTTCGAAATTAATAGTGGTTCTTAAATTGATCTGTGCCTTAAAGACTATTTAAGTGAGAATTCTGAGTGGAAACTGGCATGCTAATTTTGCAGGTGAAAACAGATTCTTATTTATTTATGTTTTCCTATTTATTGCTTTTATATATGGACCCAGTTTATGCACGGAATCTAAAGCCTGTAACAACACTTAGGGGAAAAGCTATTAAATTTATCCAAAACTGTTTTTAATCAATCCAAAAATAAGTTTGTTTTTGAATCATTAACACACTTGCATAAAACAAATACGTAAATATTTAAAACGAAACAAATTGGAACAAATTGTGTGGCCCATATGCCAGAGAACCCAGGATCGAGCCCCGCCTGACATAGAAAGTTTTTTCAATTGAATTAATTTTTCTGTTCGGCCGTCACCTCTCTGCAGACAATGGCAAGCCTCAGAGAGTAAAAACTGCCATGAAAAGCTTCTTGAGAACATAAGCCGTTCAGAGTCGGCATAAAACATGTAGGTCCAGTTCTCGATAATTTGTGTTCAAACATTTCACAACACAATCATGGCCATGGCATGGCCCAGCGGGCCCCGGTCCCACCCTAAATCTTTGAACCAATATTTTTTTATTATGGTGTCTCCGTTATGTGTTTAAGTGATTTACTTTTTAGTGAACTAATTTGTATCACAATATCATAATTTTATCAAGGTAATTTCAATGTGTCTGAAGTGTTTTATTGTTCATATTTGCCACTACCTATGAGGGTGATAAAAACTCATGGTCATTGAGAAATTTTTTTAAAAAATGGACTTAGCCTTTTGAAGTTTCTTTTTACCTTTATTCAATTAAAATCATTTTGCGTTACCGTCATCTACAATTAAGTATGCTTTGGATTTAGAACTTTTTTTCAGGTCTGCTGAAGTTGATATTAATATTCTGATATCTGATTCTAATATTGAAATCGGAGAAGGAATGATGTCCTCGCACACATTAAAAAATTTTTAAGGTAGTAGCGACAGCAGGCTATTTTCTCATAAGCGGCGATCATAGATTTTCATTTGCGTGTATATTTTACTTTTCTATTATTCTTTTAAATTTTATCGTTCTATATTTAATAATTTTTGGACAAGCCATGTTCGCAAAGCCAACTGTCACTACAGCCTAGATAACACTGTGGAACAAATTCAGGTTAGCAAAAGTTAGGTCGATTCTGAGAGTGAGGGGTGAAAATAGAGGCTAAATTAGAAGACCCGTATCGCGGCGTTTGTTTATGTTAGATCGAATTTTTTTTTTAATCGACCTTCGAACTTTGCAGTCAAATGCCGGTTTTCAGCATATTATTTATATGGTTTTTTGGCTATAACTCTTCGACTAATTAACATTTTTTTCAATCTGTAAAAGCCAAATTATTGCTAGAGACCTGTGCAACAATTAAAATGTTTTTAAAAATTGATTTAGAAAATTTTTGTGGTGCTTATGAAGCAAACTCTTTAAAAATTTTTTTTTTTCATGCTTTTTGAAAATATTTTCCACAAAACTAAGACTTTTTTGCTTTCTGTTTGATCTATAATATGCTTCTCAGTTTCTTCAATAATAAAGAAAATGGTCTTAGTCGATAATATGAGTTAAAAATCCCAAAACCATTAAATAAATAGCGATACAGGTAGAAGTAATTAAAAAGGGAAGTTCCAAGAATTAGGAATTAGTAAAACAACTTTTTTGTTTTCAACCACCGCACAGGTAGCGATTTTTTTTATTTCGTACAAGCGAACTAATTTCAAAAATAAAGATTCAGTTAAGACTCGATACTAAGCCGAAGCTGACTTCTTTTAATTTTCGCTCGGTCGTGATAAAATTCGCTTTTAATATTTTTGGAACTTATTTCATTTTGTGAGTGATTTAAGTTAAGTGCATCAGGGATGATATTGGCTTTACTGTAAAAGGGCCAAAATTCATATAAAAATAGGGCCAATTTGACATTAATAGGGCTTTTAGATTTAAAAAATTGTATCTCAATATCAGAGATCGTACCAATTATGCATTTTATAATAAAAAGCAAAAAATAATAATTTTTGACTTTTAAAATTTTGAGCAAAAAATAATAACTATTTCTGCTTCTTGATTTTTTAAGGCAAAATCTGACCTATACATTTTTGAGCACTAAATAACTGGCAAGTCTTAATATAAAAAGAAAAATCTGACCGATATTTTTTTGAGCACTAAATAGCTAGTAAGTTTTAAGCTTAGATCCACATTTTGCTTTTTATTTTTGCCTTAAAAAATATAAATCAGAAATAATTATTATTTTTTGCTCAAAATTAAATTTTTTTTTTTTTTATTTTTTATTTTTTTTAATTTTTTTTTTGCTCAAAAAAATAAAAATTAATAATTTAAAAATCAATACGAAAACATGTTCTACAATGTGCGAGGAGTCTAATGGTATCTTCCAATCGGCGGCACAACAATTTTTTCACACTGCTTTTTTGGTTACCAAAAATTTGAAAATAATTATTATTTACAGTCTCTGCTCAATATTGAAGAGTTTCAATATGGATATACGGCCATTGTTACACAAATAGCACGCTTTTTAATTATCTCAACAAGTCAATTTTATTTCGCATTTTCTTTAAAAAGGTTAGTTATTGTAATGGAAAAAAATAATTCATTTCCAACTAACAGTTCTGGAAAATCAAACTTTTTAGTGTGTTTTATTTCGGTTCAGCTGTTTTAGCCTAAATATGGAAATACTTGGTTAATCACAAAAACAGCACATTTTAATTTAAATGATTTAATGAAATCAGTTCCATCTTAAATCAAAAATTTTGGATGAAAGTGATATAGTTTAAGGTTATTCTTTCAAAAAGATTTCATTTCACGCTTTGTTTGTTAAAGTTAAAAAGACGCAAAAAATAATCTATAGATAAAGTGGTTCTTCAAGAAAATTTTTAACAATAAAATTATTCTGAAAAGTCAATCCTAAATTTGATAAAAAAAAAAAATAAAAATTGCAAAGCTTTTCCACAAAAACCACACCCGGATTTCAATCTTGAAATAGTCGTAGAATGTCAGAAATGAATATGCAGTTTAATGCAGACTCTCCGTTAAGTCTTGCAAAAAGTCTTATTCATGAAGCGGGACTAAGGTTCACTCTTTTCATCTAATCTTTCAACTAAACTTGTTGAAATTACTAAAAAGTATACTTTTAATGGGGCAATGACTGTATATAACAGAACTTGTTTTACTGAGAACAATTTAAAAGGCGATAGGAAATAACGCCTTTACATAAAATACAAACAATAAAAAATAACATAAGAAATGAAATGAAAAATTACCCAATATTTTTCCATACAAAATCGGGGTGAATGAAATAAAAAATGAATGGGAAATTCAAACGAAAAATAATCGAAAAAAATTGGACAATGTTGCACATTTTTTAACGAAATTTCGCTTTTTGCTTTTGAGGGGTTTTTTCATACAAAAAACACCTACTTTTTTGGATGCAATTTAGCTTTTTGTCTTTAACTGATAGTTCACATTGACTACTAGTGAAATGGTAATTATAACTCTTTTTTTATTTTTATCACTCGATCATGTTTTTAAAAATTTCAAATAATTAACTGAAATCGGTCGAGGGCTATCCGTCACCCCTCTCCCCCCGCGGTTGTCATATCTTTTCATGATCACTAAGAGATAATTTTTTTTTTCTTTCTCCAGATATTTCTATTTACGAAATAAATTAAAGGTAGCTTACAATTGGCTTCCAGAAATTACGTACGAAAAAAAATTCACAAAATCGGGCATTAATTCGTCGAAAAACAATGACCGAAATTAAAATTAGGATCTTTTTTGCAAATATTTGAAAATAAAGAAAGGCCCGAAAAATAAGCTTGGAATTTAGGACCGAAAAATTAAAATATGGAAAAACGCCCAAATTTTTGTTTACCGAAAAGTTAAGAAATTTTAAATTCGTTATGATTAAATGGTTCGTCCTTGAACGGAAGGTAAAAAAACATTATTCCGTAAAAGAGCAAATCATTTTATCATAAAAAAAAACACCATCTGGACCTTATCCGTGCATAATGTCCATTGACCCTTTGTTCATGAATTACATCAAAAAACAAATAAAATGAAGAAAATTTTGCAGATATTTTTACAGGGGAATATTAATTTACTACTCAAATCTGTAATCTTATACTTTATACTTTGATAATCTTATATTAAATCTCGGAAAATAATACCCTAAAAATTTGGAAATAAAGACCGAAAAACTGCTGAAAATGTCGGTAGTAATTTTCATTTTCTTTCGGGCTTTATTTCCAAACCATTCGCGCATTATTTCTTTCTTTCGGGCTCAATTGCCATTTCAAATTCGGGTATTTTTTCCGAAATTTAATGCTTCCAAAATTTCGGGCTTTTTGCCATTTTTCGGGCGTAAGTTCTGGAAGCCTTATAATCATTTATTCGTTGTCGTCTATACAAGCAACAATATTTTCAATTTAGAAGCAAAACACTTTGTGGCAGCGGATATTGGTTGTTTAATTTTATATTTGTGAAGCACTACAACGCCGCTGAATTGCATTTTGGAACAATTTTCCAAAAAAATTTTAAACATTTTTTCGTTTTTATTGTGTAAAATTTTTTTATTCTTTTCGTTTGGGGAATTTTTCATATTTCCATTTGATTTTCCATTGGCATATTGATGTGATTTCAATTAACCAGGAAACTTTTCTTTTAAAAAATTCCGATTATTTTTTCGGTAGAATTTTCGAAAAGGGCCTAAAATGAATAAGAAGGGCCTCGGGGCTTTTGAAATGAAAAAGGGCCCAAAAAAGCCCTAAAAGCCCCCAAATATCATCCCTGAAGTGCATCGGTTTCATAAAAATAACAAAGAAAACATCACTTTTTTAATTGTTGCACAGGTCTCTAGCAATAATTTGGATTTACAGATTGAAAAAATATCTATTAGTCGACGAGTTATAGCCAAAAAACCATATAAACAATATGCTGAAAATCGGCATTTGACTGCAAAGTTCGAAGGTCGATTAAAAAAATTCGAACTAACATAAACAAACGCCGCGATACGGGTCTTCTAATTTAGCATCGATTTTCACCCCTCACTCTCAGAATCGACCTAACTCTTGCTAACCTGAATTTGTTCCACAGTGTAATTGTATCATGGTCGCACAAGTTGGATTGTTTTGAAAGCACAATAAAACTATCCAGTTACTTGTTGAAATAGATATAACAGATGACATGTTATATCTATTTCTATACTATTTTCGACAAGCTATGTTCGCCAAGCAAACTGTCAACAGGGTTTTTTTTGCCAAATTAACTCCAAAAATTTACCAAAATTAAAAAAATTATAAAAAAAATTTTTTAAGTGAAGTATATAATAAATAATTTTATTATTAATTTTAAATAAACTCTAATGTCACTTTATTTATAAAAACAAAAAAGTTAAAACAAAACAAAAATCGCAAAATTATACAGACTATAGAAGACAGAAATATTCAAAATCGCATTTTATTAATGCAAACTTATTAGGTTAATATGGCTTTGATATTCAAACAGAACATTTATTAATAAAATAATATAGTTACTTTTTTTTTGATTTGTCTGAGAATTCGCATTTTTCTTTTATTAAAGATTATAAGGAGCTTAAAAAGTGATATTAATCATTATTCTTACTTTCAATCGGCATTAATATTCTATTATCGCAGTAATCCAAATTATTCGAATAAACTTTTTAAAAAGTTTTTTATTATTTAATACTACTTATAATGATAAGGGTGATGTTGCAATTAAAACATGGATGCTGATTTTTAAAACAATTATTTTGAAAGTTTTGATGCATTTTTAGTTTTTTTAAGCTTTAAAAAAAATTCCAAAGCGATTTAAAATTAACCACTTTACCCAGTCAAAAATTTTTAACAAATTTGTTCATATTTTACCAAAACAGCAACGCTGATTGTCACTACTACCTTGATAACTGTATCATGGTCGCACATGTTGGATTGCTTGAATGTTCAAAAAACTGTTCCATTACTTGTTGGATAGCATGTCAAATCATTTGACAGGACCTATTGATTTTTGAATATCTTACTAAATTTTTATTTATTACATTTTCAGTTTGCTTGACTTTTTCGAAGACGACTTTCAAGCAGTCAGTCTTCGAGGACAGATCGCTCCAATCCTATAGCTGTGCTCAAAGACCATTTCAAACAAATTAGCCAAACGGCTTGCAAGACAAGTGTGTGCCACCTGTTCGAAGACGGCTCCAATACACGTCTTGCTAAGTGTCAGCATTCGTTCAAAATTGCTGCTCTTGTTGTACAATTTTTTTCGTTTGTGTTCTCTCTCATTTCGCTCTAGCTCTCGAAATGGATTGCAAGACAATTTTATGTTACATGTTTGAAGATGGCTCTGAACATGTCTTGCTAAGGGTCCGCATTCGTTTCAAGCTGCTGCTCTTTCTGTACGATTTTTCTTGTTCATGTTCTCTCCTGCAAAATTTCTACGTTTTGTGTTATTACTGAATTAAAAGCGACATGCCCAGTAAAACATTCAAAGACAACGTCTTCGAAGACTATTTCCCCACTGGGTTGCCATTGGTTGCCTTAGTGTGATTTTATTTTTAATCCAAATATGAAACAATATTTCCGCTATGTTTTCAGATATAAAAATGTACACACAAATGTGCTATGAAAAAGAAAACGAGAAAGAAAAGAGCTTCATCGAGTTCGTTTGAAAAGATTGTCTTTTCCCGAAAAATTTTATCACAAATTTTTAAAAATAAAATAAAAAAAAAAATAGCTTTAATATACGTGAATAATTCTTTTAGTGATTTACCACCACAGTGATTTACCATCATCAGTCAATTTAATCATTAATCAATAATTACTACGGTACCGACTAATTATGAAAAAAGCGACATCATGTTCGATATGGATACTGATGTTAAGCCCGTGAAGTCCTCGCGATTCAAAACGAAATCTAGAACGCATAAGCGCAAGACACTACAGAATAATAGATACAACGAGCTCAGTATTGGCGAAGATTTTAACACCGTAAGTGATGGAGCTGATGGTGAGTTCCCTCCAATCAGTGCAAAGGAAACAATAAAAAAAAAAACCCCGACAGGACTCCAATCAACAATTCTTAACGCAGCAAAACTGAAGCAGAAAAGCCGCCTCAGATTATAGTATTTAATGAAAACACTAAGGTGCTTCACGATAAAGTTTTTAATGTTATACACAACAAAAATAAGTACTTTAATAAAACACAACACGACACTACCAAAGTTCAAATTCTTAATATTTCAGATTTTAAAAAAGTCAGAGAGTTATTCATCAAGGGCAACATTCAACATTACACATTCACCCCAAAATGTGATAAGCCTTTCACATTTATTTTAAAAAATTTCCCATCATATTATGATGAGAATGATCTCATCAATGCACTTAGTTCGGTGCAACTTAATTTTAAATTGATACGCGTGTCTAAATTTCATTTTAATTGGTTGGGCAATTGGGTAATTGGTTAATCGGTTGGTTTCCGGCGCCCGCAACCTCGGAACCAATGGTACGATCAGGAGTGTCGCATCGCGACAGCAGTAAAAAACGCCGCATACAGAAAAACGCTGCAGTCAGCTGCAACGCGAGCCGTGCGAGAAAACTACCGCGAAAAGAGGAAGGAAGAGAGGCGCCTTTTCAGACGCAAGAGAAGAGAGCAGGAAAAGCGTGAGCGTGAGGAACTAGAGGTATACCAGGGCAAGAAGGATGCACGAAAATTCTATCAACAGGTTAAGCGTCTAACCCAAGGTTTCAAGCCCGGATCATCCACTTGCAGAGACGAAAATGGAGATCTGAATACGGATCCACAGTGTGTGCTTAGATTGTGGAGACAGCACTTCTCCAATTTACTAACTGGCGACGATTCCACCAATGCCGCCCATCGAGAGCGTAGTGCAGTGCCACCAATCGACGATGACGGAGTGGAAGTATCACCACCTAGCCATGAAGAGGTTCGAGTTGCTATCCAACGACTTAAAAACAATAAAGCAGCGGGTGCTGACGGCCTGTCAGCTGAATTGTTTAAAACCGGCGGCGATGAATTGATAAGGCGCATGCATCAGCTCATCAGCAAAATATGGCTAGCAGAAAGCATGCCCGACGATTGGAACCTCAGTGTACTGTTCCCTATACTTAAGAAAAGAGACCCTACAATCTGCGCTAGTTATAGAGGTATCAGTCTTATTTCCATCGCATATAAGGTTCTCTCAAGCGTACTGTGTGAAAGATTAAAGCCGATTACAAAATCACTGATTGGACCTTATCAGTGTGGCTTTCGACCTGGTAAGTCCACCATAGAACAGATTTTCACGCTACGACAAATCCTGGAGAAAATCCACGAAAATCAAATTGACACACACTATCTCTTTGTCGATTTTAAAGCTGCGTTCGATAGCCCGAGAAGGGATTGCCTATACGCAACAATGTCTGAGTTCGGTATACCTGCAAAGTTGATTAGACTTTGCAGAATGACGTTGAGCATCACACGCAGCTTCGTCAAGGTAGGAAATGACCTCTCCGAAACCTTCAATACCGAAAGAGGTTTCAGACAAGGCGATCCACTGTCTTGCGATCTCTTCAACATCATCATGGAGGGGATCGTACAAAAGGCCGGTGTGCATCGTAATGGCACCATTTTCTATAAAGGTGTCCAGCTCCTTGCGTACGCTGATGATATTGATATTGTTGGCAGAACCAAGAGAGATGTTACCGCTGCTTTCGCCGCTATCGAAAAGGAATCAGCCAAAGTGGGTTTGACGATAAATGAGGGCAAAACAAAATATATGCTGTCTACAAACAAGGGAGCGCGGCGTTTAGACTCCCACGTTTCATCCGGCAGCTATAACTTTGAAGTAGTCAAGGAGTTCGTTTACCTTGGCACCGCCATTAACACTAACAACGAAATCATCCTGGAGATAAAGCGAAGAACAATAATTGCTAATAGATGCTACTACGGGCTCAGTAAGCAACTAAGTTCCAGAGCCCTCTCTCGATCGACAAAACTAACACTCTACAAGACGCTCGTTCTACCTGTGCTGCTTTATGGCGCTGACGCATGGGTAGTTTCGCAAACTGATGCAGCCGCTCTGGGGGTGTTCGAGAGAAAAGTTCTTCGCAAAATCTTCGGTCCTGTTCGAGTCGGCGATGACTATCGCATCCGAATGAACCACGAGCTGTATGAGCTCTACGATGACATTGACGTAGTTCGGCGTATAACTGTGCAGCGACTACGCTGGCTGGGTCATGTCCATCGTATGAACGACGAAGCTCCAGCGAAAAAGGTGCTCGAGGCGAGGGTCGCTGGTCAACGACGACGAGGGAGACCATGCCTCCGATGGATGGACCAGGCATGGTCTCCCATGCACTTGGTGTATCCGATTGGAGAAGGCGCGCGCAAAGCAGAGGCGCCTGGCGAGAGCTGATGAGGTCGGTTGAAACCCGGACACGGGTTGTTACGACCAACTAAGTAAGTAAGTAATGTCGGACGACTTTTGTCAACTAAAAATGTTAGTTTTACGGTTGTTTAATGTACATTTTTTCTGAGTGTATAACATTCTTTTGGCTGATATACCAGACCCAGATCTAAACATACTTTCTTTGATTTATGCGGATGATATTTTGATTTTATGCTCTAAAGCCGCTATGCGAATAGCTAATAACTTGCTTAATTGAAATTTGCAGTCTCTCTTTAAATACTTTAACAAATGGAAACTTAAATTATATATAAATAAATGTGAATGCACTGTTTTTGAAAAGGTTTGAAAAAATATATAAATCCGAATGCCAGAAAATTTATTCTAACGATACAAATTAATGGGCAAATTTTATTATATAAGGATCGGCTTAAGTACTTGGGAGTAATATTTCATAGTACGTTTGCGTTTTATCGACACATTGATTTTATTTTAGCCAAATCTAAACAAATTTTTTTCTGTTACTCTAGTTTTTTGAAAAGAACAAAGGATCTTCAAAATAGTATAAAGTTAAATTGTTACAAGCAAATTATTAGGCCTATTTTAAGTTATGCTTTTCCAATATGGTTTAACATCTCGTCTTGCCAGATGGAGAGACTAAGGAAATTTGAAAGACGCATTTTACGGATTTGTACTGGTGTAGATTGGCAACCAACTCAGGATAACTTTAGGAAAAGAATTTCAAATTCAAAATTATATAATATTTTTAAAATTTAGCGCATAGATACATTTCTTGTTAAATCAGCAATTACATTTTTTGAAAATGTACCAAACGTTGACAACGCATTACTTTCACAATACTTAGAAAAAGAAAATCAAATTGCATATCCATTTTTAGAGCGATAATTGTCACCTATGCATTTAAAAATACTTTTTAAATTTAACAATTAATATACGGCAAACAAACTGTTATTTTATCACAGAAAATTCAATTCACTTGACATCACCAACCTTGTATATAACATAAGTCAATACACTACTAAC
Source organism: Coremacera marginata (assembly GCA_914767935.1). Taxonomy (NCBI): domain Eukaryota; kingdom Metazoa; phylum Arthropoda; class Insecta; order Diptera; family Sciomyzidae; genus Coremacera; species Coremacera marginata. The sequence goes on from OU612046.1 coordinate 132,550,444, forward strand.
TAAAATTTTATGTGTTACTCTTTATACATTTATTTATGTACTTAATATATGAACATGTAAATACTATATAGTTCCTCTTGTTATGTTTGTTTAGTTTTAAGTTGTTTGTCTAGTTTTAAATACTCTTTTTTATTTTAGGATAGTTAAAAACTGTAAAATTATTCCTTTTTTAATGTCCATTTTTTTGGAAATCTTAATTAAAATAATGAGAATTGATAAAGCATCATATGTTTATAATTTCTACTTATTAAATGTATAACTTAGGTAATTCCTAGATAAATGCAATTTGTATGTTAGGAGCAATTAAATATGTAATATAAATGAAGTAACTCTGTAAATATTTTTTGGGATCAATAAAACTACTGTCTGGTAAAACTACTGTCTGGTGCTATGAAAAAGTGAATGAATGTAAGCTTTTTTGGAATCACCATTTATACATGTTTTTTTTTTAATTTTGCAACGATAATCAGCGGCAATACATGACCGACTTTTGATGCCTTAATTTACCACATTATTTATATGTATATTTCAGGCCTTTGGGAGCCAGCCCCACCCTATTGACAAGTCTGGCTATGCGTATGGACACAATTGATCATAAGAAGCTGGTCAAAGTCTTTTCAAGGGCTGAAATGGCCATTTTCGTTTTTTTCGTTCGTCGTTAAAACGAAACCAAAAAAAAAATTAATAGCAATGCGCCAACCGCGGCCTCAAACCTGGGCTTCCTCGCTTACAAGGTATGCACCTTAACCAGTATGCCACGGCCATCACAAATTACTGCATATTGCTGTATAACGAAACGAACACTTTCGATCGTGCGAGACACGGTAAGCACTACATATTTTCATACCATATTATATTGTGGCTCTTTTCTTTGTTCGTTATTGGTATTCGTTTCGTTATACATGCATCGTATAAGATGCAGTTAGTCGCTAAATTTGGTTTATAATAACAGGATAACTTACAACAGTAAATTTGTAAAACAAAACAAAACAAAACAAAAAACGAAAAACAATGCGTCAGCCGCGGACTCGAACCTGGGATTCCTCGCTTACCATGCAAGCAACCCAACCATTATGCCAAAACTTACTTACTTACTTAGTTGGTCGTAACAACCCGTGTCCGGGTTTCAACCTCATCAGCTCTCGCCAGGCGCCTCTGCTTTGCGCGCGCCTTCTCCAATCGGATACACCAAGTGCGGTTAGGGCTTCCTCAGCCTGGTCCATCCATCGGAGGCATGGTCTCCCTCGTCGTCGTTGACCAGCGACCATCGCCTCGAACACCTTTTTTGCTGGAGCTTCGTCGTTCATACGATGGACATGACCCAGCCAGCGTAGTCGCTGCACAGTTATACGCCGAACTACGTCAATGTCATCGTAGAGCTCATACAGCTCGTGGTTCATTCGGATGCGATAGTCATCGCCGACTCGAACAGGACCGAAGATTTTGCGAAGAACTTTTCTCTCGAACACCCCCAGAGCGGCTGCGTCAGTTTGCGAAACTACCCATGCGTCAGCGCCATAAAGCAGCACAGGTAGAACGAGCGTCTTGTAGAGTGTTAGTTTTGTCGATCGAGAGAGCGCTCTGGAACTTAGTTGCTTACTGAGCCCGTAGTAGCACCTATTAGCAATTATTGTTCTTCGCTTTATCTCCAGGCTGATTTCGTTTTTGGTATTAATGGCGGTGCCAAGGTAAACGAACTCCTTGACTACTTCAAAGTTATAGCTGCCGGATGAAACGTGGGAGTCTAAACGCCGAGCTCCCTTGTTTGTAGACAGCATATATTTTGTTTTGCCCTCATTTATCGTCAAACCCACTTTGGCTGATTCCTTTTCGATAGCGGCGAAAGCAGCGGTAACATCTCTCTTGGTTCTGCCGACAATATCAATATCATCAGCGTACGCAAGGAGCTGGACGCCTTTGTAGAAAATGGTGCCATTACGATCCACACCGGCCTTTCGTACGATCCCCTCCATGATGATGTTAAAGAGATCGCAAGACAGTGGATCGCCTTGTCTGAAACCTCTTTCGATATTGAAGGCTTCGGAGAGGTCATTTCCTACCTTGACGGAGCTGCGTGTGTTGCTCAACGTCATTATGCAAAGTCTAATCAACTTTGCAGGTATACCGAACTCAGACATTGTTGCGTATAGGCAATCCCTTCTCGGGCTATCGAACGCAGCTTTAAAATCGACAAAGAGATGGTGTGTGTCAATTTGATTTTCGTGGGTTTCGAAAGCCACACTGATAAGGTCCAATCAGTGTTTTTGTAAGCTCCAAAAATTCATGCCAAAACTCATTTGAAAAATATGATTTTTTATAACTAATAACAGCAAGTTTAGCTAAAATCAAATTAAATTTTGCTTACACAAATTTCAATATATGTAAAAAAAAAAAAACGTGTTGTAAGGAAAATATTTTATTTATCCATGTAAATAGGAAATATTTGGCGAATGCGATATTTCTCGAAATGGAGCAGTCAATTGGATATCAATATCGTTTTTGAATTATATTCTTTGGGTTTGCATGGAATCTTTGTTTTATGCGAACAAGCCAGTAACTTTGGATTAATTGGAAGTAGGGTTGTCCGACGTACTGAGTTTATAAGTAAATGTACTGATTTTCTTTAAAAGTACTGTTTTTACCAAAGTTTTGAAAGCAGGGCGCAAATATGCTGGTTTACTTCAATATCTACTGATTTTGTACTGCACTTGATACTTATTTAAATATGAAAATTATTTTATCAAGTAATGCTTAAATTAGATGCCTTCATACTTTGGTTGAGATCCTAAACTCATTTTAGCGAAGTATTTGTGTTTTTGAAAAGAGTAGAAACACAGTAAGTTGCTCTACGCAGAAAACAGAGTGTTCAAATAGGAAAGACCGTGTTTTGGCGGAGGCTTTTTTTGAGTATCATACGGTTATGCATAGCCATAGTTACCCGCCAGCAGATTGCACAAGCAAGTTTTTAAAATCCTTTTTTTCAGATTCAACTAAAGCTTTAAATTTTTCAAGTGATAAAACAAAATGCACTTAAAAAAAAAGTCCTGTCAAAATTTTCAATGCAAAACCTATTCTTAAGGATTAAACGATCATCCATTTTATATTTAAACCGGCTTTTCAAACAAGGGAAATATCAGAAGATTCCCTTTTACGATAATTCAATAAAAAATTGGTGTTAATGCTAAACTTCTGAGTTTTTACCAATCTGACTCAGAATTTTCTCAACATATCGTCGCCTGAGAAATTAAGTGTCGTATGTGGCATTTTATCGGTTTTGAGTTACAACAGGTTCCTTATGTTTTGAGGGTGTCTCTTTCGTTTGGCGTGGTCAGTTTTTCGATATCATAAGTCGTTACCGAGATTCAGAGGCATTATTTTGTCGTATGTGGCAACTTATCAAATTTGAAAATAAACTGTCATATGTAATAGTTTCTCCATAGGTTTTCAAAAAATTTACGTTGTATGTTTCTAGGTAAGTTCAAAAAAAGTGTGGAATCGCCACATACGACAAACCAAATTCTAAACAAATATCACATTAAGGGGGTCTTCTCATTGAGCAATTTTTTTTTTTTACTTTTTTTTTGCATTTATTTATAGCTTGGGTAGTTGTGAATATGCCCCTAAAAGGATTTTTAGAAATTCTAAATACTTTAGAAGATACAGCCTTTTTTGTGAAGCAAGGTCTTCGTCAAAATGAGCTATTTTTTTTCGACTCATTTTCGAACGAAGCGGCATAAAGTAACCACCGAATTCCGTTGAAAATGTTTATTGTTAGGTAAAAACGTGCTTGCACACATATTCATACAAACATACGAATACACATTTCTGCTTATTTTAGGGGTTGAAGCATTTTTTGAGTCCAGGTGTTCAACTGAAAGCATCATTTAGTTCAGTTTGTATCGAGTTCCACCTCCACCGATAATAAACCGATCGGATAATAAACCGATGATAAACCGCAACACCAAAATTGCCCCACCGGTGCGTCAAGCTGGTGCGCATGGCAGAAAGCAGCTGCTGAAGGTACGTTAGATAGCTTTCACCACACGAATGCACCTCTCGACAAGAAGGTGATGGAGGTAATAAAACCAGCTTACGAAGCGCTGTCGGCAGATAATTTGCTTGAAAGATGCCTTGGATCTGAAACTCAGAATTCCAATGAGTCCTACAATTCTGTTCTTTGGTCACTTTCGCCCAAGCACATCAACTCAGGCGCACGCACCATCGAAGTGGCCAATTTCATTGCAACGTGCCTCTTCAACGACGGTTTTATACCCATACTTAAAATTATGGGTTTGATGGGTATTGCGATTGGCAAAAACGCATACGAATACGCACTATCTCGCAATGAAGACAGATTGAACCGATCAGAGACTCGAGCTGCGCCATCATCAAAAGCTGGCAGAACGGCTCTCAGAGCAGAGAGGGCAGCAGAAAGCAGTTTCTACGAAAAAGAGGAAGGTGGCCTGTATGGAGCTGGCATCGCCGACTAATATTTGTAAGTAAAAATTGTCAGCTCTTTAAAACTGCATTTAAACATTTTTGATTTTTTTTATTTTTTTTCCAAAAAAATTACTTCAAACTTTAAACGCGTTTATCTCGAACCCACGTTTTTCGAACTGGCGGCCATGATATCTCCAGTTCAACTGAACCGATTTTCATGAAACAAAGTGGAATCGACGCAGAATTGTCACCATTCTCGGGTGAACCTCGACCATAATTTTAAAAAATTTTTTACTATTTTTTTTTTACACTAAACTACAAAAAAAAAACCCGAAATTGAAATTTTTTTTTTGAATGGCCGCCATTTTGTCAAAAAAAATCACAAAATTAAGCTTGAGGTTCTCCCGAGAATTACATCTATACTGATTATAACCCCGTTTTTTTTTTCATTTCAGACGCTCCGGAGACCCGGAATCGTGGCCGCCGTGACGACACCTTTTTTTTTCACCACCAACTTTGAAGTCTCATTACTTTTTGAACAGCCCACGTATCGAGGCAAAAAAAATTTTTTTATTTACTTTGAACCTTTTGTAATACAATAAATAAAAAAAGTTTTCAATTATTCTTTGCGTTTTCAAATAAGAATTTTTTTTAAAAAGGGTCAAAAAAACGGGTTTTGAATGAGAAGACCGCCTTAAGTCCTTACCGAAATGAGGTACAATCACAAAATTATATAATTACAGTCAAATCTCACATGCGAATCCTGTATTAAGGGGGGACATGACATTGACAGTTTTTTGAAATCTTTTTTTTAATAATTTTGTATTTTAGTAAATATTCTTAAGGTTCTAAGAAAAAAAATTTCATGGAAAAATTCCTACGGGTTTAAAAGTTACAGCCGGACTAGTGAGAGCGCATTTTTAATTTTTGCGCTACCTACGTACGGCAGCTGGTATATACTTGTTTTACTTGCTACCTGACTTTTGGTGGTTGTTATTTCGTACCTACTTGAAGGGTGGGTTTTAGTTATTTGCAAATGTTTCAACTAAAATCATTCTATGCACAAAACTAGATCGGTTCCGTCATATCTTAACATTTTAATACTTATTCTTTTTTAAAAACTTACAAACTTATATTTCTATTTAGGCTTTTCAAAATTTTAAAGTATCACAATCTTTTGTATGTTATTCAACTGTAAATTTAATTTTCGGTATATATTTTATTTATTTTATGTAATTGTTTTCTAAATTCATCATCAATAGGATCATTTGCTGAATCCAATAATTTAATTATTTATATTTGGAATTAATTAATTAGAATTAGTAATTAGCTTATATTATTTCAAATTTTCTCGCAGACAAGCCTTAAGGCTTTGCGAGATACAGGAAGATGTAAACATTAATAGTAAAAAGAAATATTGAAATAAAACTCAAAACTCAAATTCAAACTCAAACTACTTGGTATCACCATAGGAGCTGCAGCATTGAATTTTTCCAAGGGAAATGATGCAAATTGTTTGAAATGCGCCAGAGTGAATGCATGTGAAGCTTCAAAAGAGCCCGAATTGCTAAACGATTGCAAAAAACTATAAGAAACAGCATTGAAAAAAATTTAAAAAAAAAAGCTCGTGTCATACGATAACCAAATTAATTTTTTTTTCCAGATCGGACAATTTTTGCAACTCCCAGCGCTGCAACCACGAGGCCCCGTTTTTTCTCTGCCGCCAGTTTGGAGCTCTATAAAACCATGTTGGAGTGAAAAATATATTTTTTTGAATTTTTTTTCTTGTAATTTGTTCAATTCTCTACGATAATAAAAAAAAGTTTTGGAAAAATGTTTGTTTTTGACTGAGTTATGAATTTTTAAAAAAGGTCTGTTTTCTCTGCCGCGAATGTCGTGTCCCTCCTTAATTTGAAGAAAATCGGTCATCTATAAAGAAAGTTGGTAGCCCTCAAACTTATACACATATTTTTAGTTAGAATAAGTTCCTTATGTATTGAAGGTGTCTCTTTCGTTTGACGTTGTCAGTTTTTTGATATCTTAGTAGTAAGCCGAGATTTAGGAGTATTATTTTGTCGTATGTGGCAACTTATTATAAAATTCAGAAATTAAGTGTCGTTTGTAATAGTTTCTCCATAGGTTTTCGAAAAATGTATGTCGTACGTTTCTTTTAAAACTAATTAAAATGTGAAATCTCCACATAGGAAAAACCAATTCTGAACAAATTCCACATATAGTCCTTACCGAAATGAGGTACGATCTCAAAATTATAATAAAACAGTCAAATTCCACATGCGTATCCTGTATAAATTTTAAAAAAATCGGTGAGCTATAAGCAAAGCTATTAACCCTCACGCTTTGAATCCAATTTACTCAAAACTGTCGAAAGCCACATACGACACTTAATTTTTCGGGCGACGATATAGCAAATTCTATTAAATCAAAACTTGAACACCAACAATTTAGTCTGTGTAACGTAACTAGTTTTTGGTAGAGTCTTACTGAATACAATGCAAATGTAAATGTTGGTTGTAAGAAAAGCGTCTTCGTTGAACTTAAGAAAGATAATCCAGATATTATAGTAATAGGCTGTTTGTGCCATATAATAATTATAATACATTTAAGAAGAAATTTTTAATGGATTTATTTCATTTACAAAGAAAACTGCCAAAGCCCTTTTTGGTTTTTTGCGATAAGGATTAGAACGAGAATGTGAATATTCATAAAAATAATGTAATGATCAAAACAAAAATACTGAAAATATTTACATGAAATGAGATCAATTGTATTTATCACAGTCTTGTATAAAACTTTTTATATTCGTAGCATCTTCTGTTTTTAAAAACTCTCGTCATTCTAAAATTGTTTTTTACTATAAGTTCGCTTTAAGGGCAAGGCCATTTCTTTCTTTTCTCCAGAAAGTGAGCATTAAACTAAAAATTCGTTCGATTGCAGCATTTGAATGTGGTATTGAAAATACAATATTAAAAATATTTTTCTATATCAGGATATGTTTCACTGTTTAGAAATTCCATACGCATTTCAATTCTGTTTTATATTTGTTTAATTATCAAAAAGTTATCACAATTGTTGTAAACTGATTCAGCAATTGTTCCATAAAAGCCATGTTATTTTTGTTCTTTTGATTAATCACGCAGATCTAGCATTATTTGAAATAAGTCAATAATAATAAGATTCTTATTTTCTTCCAACTTTTTTACAGTGCACATTAAATTTATACCAATATTTTGAATCAATCTAAGAAATGTCTTGTAATACAGCAAGAGCAAGAAGAAGTTTTTTTTTTAAAAGTAAAATATCACAACTCTGGAGGTTTTCGTACAATTTTCATGTTTGATATCTTATTTTAAATAAAAATTAAATAGAAAACGAACTGGGAACAAGCTTTATCAAAATTTACAATTATACAAAAGCTATTTCACATATAACCAAGTACTGACATGTACCGATGCAAGTCGGCACGGATTCCCGTGGTCCTAGGTACACCAAATTTCCTTTACAATTATTTCAATATCATACGAAAAAATTGAGGGAGTACCAAATAAAAAACAAACAACTTCGACTTTTTTGCCACACCCAAATATACAAGCATATCGATGATTCCATATCAATTCGACTATTTTTGAGCAAAATCTGACCTTTGTAATTTCGATTTTTTTTTAACTTTGTTAGTAGTGCTCCTGAAAATAACTTAAACTGTGATTTTTGTTTTTGCGAAACTGTTTCTTTTTTAAGTTATACACTATAAAAAATTGAAAAATATCTCCAAAAAAACCGTTAGTGCATGTATTCAAATAGCTGTAACTTCGAAACCGTTAGTCGTACAGAAAAAAAATTTGTATTTATTTTTGAGACCTTGAATGGGTCTTTCTTGTGGTGTCCTTTTTTTTTTTTGACTGTTTTTCTGAAAGTTTTTTAAATTTTTTTAGACTGAAGTTATTTGTCACGTTTTTATTATGTTCGCAGTAAGTTTTTCACCTTTTGGACATAGTATCGTTTTAATATATCAATTCTTAAGGCTCACACAACATTTTAGCTTGGGATACCAACGATTGCTATTTTTAACGAATTTTACAAAAATGCCTATAAAAGACTTCTTACTCTTATACCGAAAATTCCATATGTTTGTATATAAAATTCTTCTGTACATTGTTTTGCCACTGAACTCCTCCCGAATGGCTGGACCGATATTGATCCAATTTGTTGTGTGTGTGCGGCTGGGTCTGTAGATGTCTTAGATCTAAAGTTTGACCCGGTAGGTGGCACTGTTGTTGATGTGGCAATGTTTAAAGGGGTATTTGAAAGTATAACTCACAAACGAATTGAAAAATTGTCATGATTCTTTTCCTACACAATTTGTTTTTATGGTAACAAAATTACAAAAATACAAAATGAATAAAAATACTTAAAACGAAACTGCTTTTGTTTACACAATTTATTTCGTTTCTTTTTCTTTTATACTATAATTTTTAAACTAACTCCTATTATAGGTTTCGAACTCACGTATTCATTGAAATAAAAGTAGTAAACGGTGCTTGTGCGCATAATCAAAAAAAAAATTGTTTCACAAAAATTATATTATAAGTCTTTGTTAACCGAAAAAGTAACTCTGAATCATAAGACTTTTGAATCTTAACAATCTGAAAATTAAGGCGGAAAGTATTGAAATATAATACAGCATGGCTCAAAATGTATTACATGTTGTATTAAAGCTAATATCATGACTATCTTAATTTAAAATCTATTCCAATTGCGCTAGTTTTTGAAACCGACTTTATTACTTTTTAGTTATGTTGTATTAAATTTTAAACCATAGGTACTAAAATTCTAATTTTATCCCAACTTTAATAAATTTGAGTACAGCTTTGACTAAAAAAATTTTTAGTATTTTGAAAACTATTAATTCTAATATAAAATGGTTTAAAAAATACATTATTCCAAGAATTGGTTTAAAAATTACTCTTAGATTGTTAACCGTGCAGATTCACAAAAATTGCGCAACTTAAGCGTGCTTAAAAATATCAATCCAGCTGCGCAGTTTTGTTGACTCAACTAAGCGCCAATTCAAATAAAAAATCACTGATGCTTTGCATAAATGCGTTAACGAAGTCAACCAATATATAAGATATTCATCATTAAGAATATTTAGCAGACTTTTATTCCCTCTTTTTCTATTTAAATTTTATAGAAAATGCTGCAGTTTTATAATGTGGCATACTTTTTTAGCAAGTACTCACTTTAAGAGAATTTGACGACGAGACAGTGAACGACAACGCACGGAAAAAATACAACAAATCAATATTGTCCGATCCGTTAGCAAACGAACGAGGATTGAAACGAAGACTTCGTTTTGTTCAAAGACAGTTCAGTCTGATACATCTGCTTATGGTATTTCCACTTTGGAGATCGTGATGTAATGGCAAATAAGTGATAAGTTGAAAAGAGTTTCCTTTGAGGATTACAGCTCCAGTTCCTTTTTAATTTTTGATTCATTCTAAAACTATAAGCTTAAGTACATATAGAATGTCCAATATTTTGTAGTCCTTGAGAATAAGGTATGATTGTTGGAGTTAAGAGTGGATTTTTTATATATAATTATTTTTCCTTCCATGCGTTTCTTTCATCCTTTGATGTAATAGAAAATAGTCCATCTACATAGCCCACAGATAAATTTAAGGTGCATTTCGGTAATGTTGATATTACCCATCTGCATAAAGGATTAAAGCCTGGTGCAATGATTAGATCATTCTGGGCAAGGAATTCATATTTTCTTCAGCACTAATCAGTCGTTGACTCCTATTACAAATTGTGTCCAGTTTTATTAATAAATTAACAATTAATGTCAATACAGATATCATGGTTGTCATCATAAGGACGACGACCGATCAGTCAACGGTGACGCTGCTTAGTCTGCATCTCTGCACCGCGCATCAAAGCCTTATCCACTTTCACTCTATTAAGCAATAAATCAAAGCAACGGCGCCTTGTGTCAAACCTTTGAACCACGCCATGTCGGGTAAACAACTTCTGCAACCAATCTCCCCTTTTGTGCTCTTCTCTTCCCAAGTTTGACGTTTCCTAAGCTTAACTAAGCTTTGAGCTTCACCGAAGCATTCGATAAGTGATAATTTTACAACAACAAAAACAACAACAGCAGCGTCTCAACGCCATCTCCTTTGAAGACAATAACAATGTATTGCTTAGACTTTGTCCAGTGTGCGCTCTATGTGATACGATGACTGATACACGGCTTTGTACGGCTTGGATTTGGAGTCGCTGCCACTGCAGCAGAGCGTAAGACTCGAGGTGTTGGATAAGCTTGAGACTCTTCTAAAAATAGATGCACTGCTTTGTTATTTTTAATTGAAACTAGATCACGACTTGAGTTCGCTTGAATAACAAATGTGTGTTTGTCAGTATGAACGCGTATGGGTGAATGTGATCACGAGCAATGCTGTATCTCTGCATAGAGTTTGTTGTTCTTATTCGAATTTCAATTGCGCTGTTTTTTGTTTTTGTTTTTCGTGTACTTCGCGGCAATCTTGTTGTATTATTGAGTTGTTGATGCGTTCCGGAGGTTATTTTTTTCGTGGATCGATGTCATTGTTGGCATGCAAACATCGAGCAGATATACAAATTGCAGATAACAACAAAGTATTAACTCCAAACTCGTGTTATAAATTATTTTCCGTTATATAAAGTTTAAGAATGGCGAGTTTCAAACATTTTTTGTCTTTACTCCGGCATTAAGAATGAATTTATCCGCATGTTTATGTATTCCGAGATAACGAGATTAACGAGAGTGCTCATTTCGGAAAACTTAAACATGCGGTTAGTTTGAAAAATATTTAAGAAAAGGCAAACGGATCTTCGGCCGCATCAAAGGGTCTAAAGGAGCATGGTGGGTCGGTCGTAAGACTATTTTTCTCCCTGCACTCTTTTTCCTTTTTTTTTTTTTTTACTTAGGAAGATTGGTGGAATTGTCTTATATTGATTCTACTTTTGATCTACTTTATTTAAATTTATATGAAAAGTTAATAAAACAAAAAATGCTGCTATTCTTCTTTACGCTACTGTTCAAATTCAGGTCATTGCATTGGATTTGCTATCAAACTTAGTCTGGAAACTTTGTTTACTAACAACTCGCAATATTTTCTTTTTTTTTCTTCAATTAAAAATAAGTTCGAGTTTATTTTTAATTTAAAAAACTTGACTGACAGTCTGTCAGGGTTTCCCTATAGCTCACTGTAGCTTATAAATGCGGTTAATAGTTTATTATTGTTTTCGATCAAGTTGGAAAATATTATCACGAGGCAAGGAAGTGATGTACTCAAGCATGTGGGACGTGTTATAAAATTAATTCTGTAATAGTTGTAAACAAGTCTGATACAGTTCATTTCAACTAATGTATTTAGTAAGAATTTGAAAACAAAATCAATGTTTTGTTTTTTATTTTTTGTTGATATTTTGTTCAGATCGGAATTGAGCAATGGAGTGGAACTATCGCTATAATCAAACATTCTTTAAAACAAGAACAAGTTAAATAGATGTTATTTTTTAAAATATTAGAAACTGATTGTTACATGAGGGCAATTAAGACATGACCTGCTGAATACAATTATTTTTGCATATTATTCTGTAGGCTACTACGTTCATTGCATTTAAGTAGACAAAAATCAACAAGTTCTTACTTACTTTACCAAGTGCATTGGTACAGAATTGCAAAAAAAGTTTTTTGTGCTGCTGAATTGAAAGTATTCATATAAATAGAAAATTGTTCATAAAACATTAAATTTTCATTAAACAAACAACGACTATCTTGCATCAGCTGATGCCGATTTGCAATTGATACGAAATACTCAAACCAAAACTCTAGTGAGAATTTCAAACGACCCACCGTGCTGCGTTCCAATCTATGGGCAAAAAACACAATATAAAATATCGTAGTTATGCTTGTTTTAAAAATTTATGTGTCGTCATTCGAAAAATTCGAAAAGATTAAAAAAAGGGTTTAAGAAAACCTGTTAACGAACCTGCTGGATTTTAAGGGGTTGCTTGGACCACAGGGGGGATAGTGGCCTTTTTTCAATACCATTATAATTTAAAAAAAAAATGCTACCTTATACGCATAATACAATTATAATCCTGCCATGCCTTGTACTAAGCAACTTTTTGAAGCTTGAGCGGATTCATTAAACTAGACTTGTTTCAAGGTTTTAAGTAAGTCTCCGGGTATTTTTTATATTTTCTAGAGGAATAGGTTAAAAGTTGTGAGACCACCAACTACTAAAACCTAATCTTCTTTCCAGATTTTATTCCTTGAACAACCTTTGGGTATATAGGATGTCATTTAGAAACAGAATTTGTGTAATAATATTCTACGTTTTTAATGGCATTCCATGCACAAAAAGTGCAAAACAGATTTTCTTCGATCTTAAATTTATATAAATAGGATATGAAACAGTTTTTCCCAGCTGATATGTCCCACAACAGTGTCCTAGCCGATATGCCCACCCCCCACCAACCTAAGCTTAGAGGACTTCGAAATATCTTGGACCAATCGACATATCGTAGACCAGGCTCTCGTTCGCAAAAAGATCCCGCAGTAACTAGAGCTGCATCCAACGAGATAGTTCGAAATACACTGTTAATTCTAAACGCGCAGATACGATACACCAATTCATTGCTTCGTAGGTAAGAGCTGAATTTAGTTGTCTCGACCCATATGGGGCCTGCATACAAAAGTACTAACTAAAAGTACACTAACTAAAAGTTTTATGCGCGCTTGACTGAGATACTCGTTTGGTAGCAAGCTGCTTGAAGTTCTATAAAAAATTAGAACAAAAATAGAAAGAGTGTTCCTACACCGAAAAAAAAAGCATTAGTTAAATTACCTAAGTCGGATTGGGTAAAGAGAATGGTTTGGTAAAATTATAAATGTATGCTTATTCACCTAAGCAATTTATTGTTTAATACATTGATTTGAAAGCACATACTTCGATACCCTGCCAAAAAAAAGTATTTGATTCACCTAAGCACAAAATCCAAAAATACAAATTTAAAAAAAACAAGCATGGATGGCTTAAGCATAGTTTTGAGCTATTTTCTGCAAAAAAAAGCACAGGTGAGTCGTTAAGCACACGAGAGAAGGAAAGATTTGATAATTTAATGGTTTTTTTTTGTAAATTAAAAAACATAGAGTAAATTAAAAACACACAAGTTAATATTCACACCAGTTAATTTTATCACATTTCATCAACAGAAGAAAAGAAAAAAAAAATGTCAGCTCCCGCCGTGCTGAATTGAACTTGTAAGTTTTTGTTGCCAGTCCATTGCTCTACCCACTGATCCAAAAAACCTTGCTACTGATTGCTGACATAACTGCAGCTATGTTAACAGATGCAGTATATCACAGTATTCTGTTGATAGCCATACAACAAAAATCTATCAATAGATTTTTGTGTTATGCTGCAGCATAGCTTCAGTTGTAATTAATAATGAATCAATCACTCTGCGTAAAGAAGTAGTTTGGCTCGATACGTAGTGTAGTGACTTCTTAATCGGTGGGTGTGGGTTCAAATCTCCACAGCAGGCGAAGGTAAAATTTTTATATTTGATACAGTAATTTCCGGATATAAGAACTTAGCAAAATGCTCAAAATTCAAACTCTTTATCCGGGAAAGTCTTTTATGAAAATCCCGGTTAAAAGCAGTTTTGGGGCTTACACGAAAAACCCGTTTAATGAACCATTTTTGGCTTATATAAAAAATTTGCCCTAACAAATAACCGCTCTTATAGGAAACTGCATACACACCTTACTCGTATTAATATAAGAAATTATGTTGTAATAGCTTTTTAAATTAATATGTATTTATGTTAAAAAAAGAAATGTTAATTTACATTTATATAAATAAAAATAAATCATCACAACGCTGCCAACTTTATATTTTATTTTATGCGGGGATTTTTGTATGAGTTTTTTCAAATGGTTCTCAAATTTGCAACGTTATAAGCGGCGCGATTTTTTAAGTGGGAAATACTTTAAACTGGAATTTTCCTATGTATTGCTTATGGAGATTTTTCTTGACCTAATTTTGTTAACTTATAAGAGGGGAAATCCATTAACTGGGGGGCTTGTATCCCGAAATTACTGTATTTAACTTAATTTAATGGTATTGTTATAATAAACGCCGAAGAGAGAAGGCCGAGAAGTTATGAATTTCTAAGAAAAACAAACGGTGTTGATAAAAGAAAAATTTGTGTAGTTGCCGGTTTCAGTCAAGCAAAGCAAATCACAGAACGCGAGAGGCGGCTTCAAAATAAGGAAAAGTAAAAAAAAACCCAAAACCCGAAAAAAAGTTATATATTTTAAATTCATTTTTTTTCAAATAATGTATAAATTACCAAATACTTGGTTAATTTATCACCCAAATTAAAATTGGCAAGTTAGCATGTAAGACTTAGGCGTTTTGATAAAATACTTGGAAGGCTGAAAACTGCCAAAGCAATACTAGGTTTTTTCAATTTAACGTAAGTTTTTTTTCTCGTTGTAGGTAGCGCTTACGTAAGTCGGTTTTGGCCTGATGGCAGAATTAGCTCCAGCCATTTCTCTTTTGCGCTTGCGGGCGATAGTTGAAAGGTCCAAGTTTGGTCAGGTTGTCCTCTATTTGATCCTTCCAACGGTGATGTGGTCGTTCCTCTTCTGTGTTGACTGCCGCTGGGTACCGAATCAAATATTTTCTTCGCTGGAGCAACGTATTTCATCCGCGCAACATGGACTAGCTAGTGAAGCCGCTCGATTTTTATGCGTTTTACTATGTCGATGTCGGCGTATAGCACATACCGCTCATCGTTCCATTGTATTCGTTGCTCGCCAATGACGCAGATTTGTCCTTAGATCTTACGAAAGATCTTTCTCCCAAAGTCTTTTCATCACAGCTGCTCAACGTCCAGGTTTGGGCTGCATATTACAGGACGGGCAAGATTAATGACTTATAGAGCGTGACTTTTGTTCGTCGAGAAAGGGTTCTGCTTCCCAATTCCCAACTGAGCTCAAAGTAACACCAGTTGGCAAGAGTCTATCTTTATACTATACTACTATTACTATTTGCGTTCACTGCAAGACCCATGCAACTCGACCCTTTTTAGACCCAGTAGCGCAACCAAAGCGGGGTTTTGGGGTTTAACCCGCTTTCCCCCAAATTATTGTAGCAAAAAGAGATATAGGACACAATTAAAGTGACTCACACGAAAAGCAGCCACTGGTTTTTATCAAAAGAATGAAAACCCAAATATAAATTTCAAATCTGATTTTGTTGAACCGTAATCTTTTGAACTATCAATGTTTTAGTCGTTCAGACACATGTGTTTCAAGCTTTTTAGTTGTAATTCTGACCACTTGGGGCATTGTTCACAATTCTTCTATTTGAGCATGGTGTAAGAAACAAGGTGGTAGCGTATTTTCTCATTATATTTGGTAGTGTATCCCTCTCACTAAAAATGAAATACGTAAATATTTAAAATTTTTAAAACAAAACAAAACAAAAAAACGAAAAACAATACGCTAGCCGCGGAGTTAAATCTGGGCATCTCGCTCACACGGCAAGCACCCCAACCAGTCTGCCACTGTCACCATAATTTATGTGTACAATTTGATTTTCAGTAACAGAATTACTAATAACAGCAAATTTATAAAAAAAAAAAAAACCAAAAACAATGCGATGCCAGCCAGGTTTGAACCTGGGCAAATCGCTAACAAGGTAAACCCGTCAACCAGTGCGCCACAACTCAATTGAGAAATTATGTTCTCAATAATTAATAACAGCAAGTTTAGCTAAAATCAAATCAAAGTTTGCTTAAACAAATTTAGGAAAAATAGTTTATTTATACACGTAAATGTATAAAATACCATTTTGCACGGGCGCGGATAAATTGAATATTCCTTATTTCCCTTAGTGTAGCATCGCAAGCGGACTTTTGAAATCTTACGTAAAATATGGGTATTTATATTTCTTTAAATGACCTCTTTCCTGCCGGTTCCAACAAGTAAGCAGAATTAATAGTGGTATTCAATTAACGCTGTATTTGTGATGTAAATAGCGTATATGCCGTAAGTTCTTACAACTTACCACATATACGCAGCTTACATCACAAATATGTCGTTCATTGAATACCACTAATATTTTTTTTTAAGATGTAACTGTATGACTCATAGTTTCAGATCTATTCGCATCATTTTGATTGAGAAAAGAACATTTTAATCCTCTCCCAATGTCTGGCACAAATTATTTCGACATAAATCGGTGGCAACGTTTATTCGTGATTAAGTTGTTAGCAGTGAAGATCTTATAAGCCCCATTTACACGTTCTGTGCTTCTGCCTTCCTGTCTGGGGAAATATTTATCAATCCAAAAACCAATCTCATATCAGTTGATTTCTGACCCGATCTCAAATTAAGCATGACGAAACAAACAGCAAATAACAAGAAAATAGCAGACATTTATATATATACAGTATTGAGACCATGACAAAAATATCCCTCAAAATTATGTCGACGAAAACAGAATGAACTTTGTTTAAAAATAATTTTTTGTCAACAACAACAGCAACAACAATAAAAACAAGGCAACCAAATAAAGTTGTTTTCTAATTTTTTTATTCGAGATTTATGCCTTATCGCTTCATGTTAAGCACACATGGTCGGATGGGTCTGTATTGGGTTTTTTCTTTTTTAATTTGCAACAATAAATAAGTGGCTTATAATCAACTTAATGAGATTCATATAACAAATGTAACAAGTAATGTTTAATTAAACAAGTTCATAAAGCTCTGCTGCAGTGAGCTGTCAAATACAACTGATATTACGTCCAGTTGCGGGATTCCCACACGTCTTAACGACGATTGTCTCTGTAGTTAACAAGCGAAAACTGTCATTTCACTGTCACAACTGTGCATGCACAAGGACCAATAACGACAACTCTTATTATCGGTAACTATTTGGGAATCCTGCTACAGATATAGAATTCTCATAACTAGCAAAATAATTCGAATGCAATACGAATGGTAAACAACACTGTCAATAAAAACCCAAACATTATACGAAATACGTAGGCGTTGTTTACTTATTGCTTTACAACTGCCGATCAAAGGCTAAAGATCTCACCTAGATTTAATGTTCAAAACAGGTAAAGTTTTCATAAGCAATTGTCATGAATAACGCTTTTCAAAACTGAAATTGAAGGCAAAACTACACATTTTGTACAGTTCAAAGATATTGCAGATAGTTTATCATTAAATTTTTCCTTAGCACTTGTTTATCATTCTTATAGAAGAGTCAATAATAAATAGTAATAACAAGAAGATATGAAGAAAAATATATTAACAATAGCTTAATCAATCCAATATTTTTATTTATAGAATTAAAGCTCTTGGAAATTTTTACACTTCTTTCAATTCAATGTTATCAAAACAGCTCGCAGTTGTTCAAAGATATCGTACAAAATGTGGATTATTTAACAGAAGCAGTATAAAATTTTTTAAATACCTATTTGTAAAAACAAATTTTAGAAAATTGAGATTTTCGATCACAATTTTTGTTCCCTCACTTACCTCATAACTTAATTTCATATTTCATATTCATATACCTTTCCTTCATTTACCATTGAGCCTACTCGTATAAACATATAGAATTTTGAGTTATTTATGTAGCAACTCTATTTTTGTTATGTTGCACTAGTTAATCAACCTTAATCAAACAACAAGCGTAACCTTGACAATTTTATAAAAAATTTAAGTTGTTTTAATAGTAACAATAAATCAATGTGCATCACAATAAATCTATTTATGGGATAATTATTGGCATACATTCATTGCATTAAGATTCACTTGAGAAACTGAAATAAGCACTATGAAATGTCGTCTTTTGGAGCAAAAAGAAGCATTTGTGGGACTTAGATATCTTTTTTTTTTTTGTATTTAAAATAAGAAATTTATTTCATTCTTACTTCCCAAGATATCGTTGCTTATTTAAGCATAAAATTGTATACATATATTAAACTCAATTCTGAAAACCGCTCAAAACTGATTTTCTGAGTTGTTGCATAAGTTTCATAGCTTTGGATTTTTATGATTAAGATCAGCTCAATTCTTATCCACACTTTCTTTATCTGCAAATTATGTATACAGAATTCGAGATTAAAAAGAAGATATTAAACAACAAAAGATAAGGCTCTTAAACAAAGCTCACCTTCAATTTATTTCAATTACTCCTTTGATCCAGCCATACAAAAACAATGAGTCTATTTTAAACAGAAACAGTTTTGATTGACTGTTGCTCAATAGGAAATTTTGTTGGAAACTTCAAAAATAAGTGAAAAATTAATAGTAAAATTTCATATCCATTCATGAACATATTCATATACATATTCATATCATAACTATAACTATAAATATATCTATCGATATCTAACGGTATCCACATCCATATCGGCATTCATATTCATATCCATATCCCTATCCGTATCTGCATCTGCATACAAGTATATCCATATCATATTTGCATTTGACCAGAATTCACAAGAAAGGCGATTCCACCATTTCTGCCAATTACCGTGGGATAAGCCTGCTAAATATCGCATATAAAGTTCTGTCGAGCGTTTTAACTGAAAGATTGAAGACCATCGTAAACCAACTGATTCGGCCTTCTCAGTGTGGCTTCAGACCTGAAAAATCTACCACCGACCAGATATTCACGCTACGACAAATCTTAGAAATAACCCTAGAAAAACAAATCGACACCCATCATCTTTTTGTCTATTACAAAGCCGCATTCGACAGTCCAATAAGGAATCACCTATACTCCACCATGTCTGAATTGACACGGAACAGCAGCGCAGTTAAAATCTAACCTAATTAACCTAATTATGAAGAATATCGTTCGAGCTGCTGATCTGAGACAAAGCGGCACAATATTCTATAGGAGTGTTATGCTGCTAGCATATGCTGATGATATTGATATCATTGGCAATAGCACACGCGAAGTCGGTGCAGCATTTTCCAAACTAGAAATGTGAAAAACTAGAAAAATGAGTCGAGTCGCATGGGTCTTGTAGTGAACGCAGATAAGACGTTTTGGCACTTACGTCACTGTTGACAACACCTCCTTCGAGGTTGTGAAGGACTTCGTCTACCTAGGATCCAGCATTAACTCCACCAACGATATCAGTAGAGAGATAAGCCAAGGATAACTCTTGCCAAAAGGTGTTACTTTGGGCTCAGTAGGCAATTGTCCTGTCACATGCAGCACAAACCTAGACGTTGAGCAGCTCTGATAAAAAGGCTTTGGGAGTTTTCGAGAGAAAGATCCTTCGGAAAATCTACGGACCAATCTGCGTCAATGGCGAGTACCGAATACGATGGAGCGATGAGCTGTATGAGCTATACTCCAACATCGACACAGTAAAAAAAAAAAAAAATTGAATGGCCATTTCAACCCTCGAAAGGACTTTGACCGAGCTTCTTATGATCAATTGTGTTGTGTGTGTTGTGAAATGTTTGTTTTTATTGTTTGTTTTTATGTCAGTATTTATTCTCTGAGGTTTGTCATTGTCTGCAGAGAGGTGACGGCCGAACAGAAATATGGGATTCGAACCAGGGTTCTCTAGCGTTGAAGCCACACACTTAACCGAATGCACCACAGCTACCAAATCGACATAGTAAGGCTCATAAAAATCGAGCGGCTTCGCTGGATAGGTCAAGTTGAGCGAATGGAAGACAACGCTCCAGCGAAGAAAATATTCTATTCGGTACCCAGCGGCGGTCAGCGCAGACGGGGACGATCTCCGCATCTCCGTTGAAAGGGCCAAGTAGAGGACAACCTGACGACACTTGGAGCTTCCAACTAGCGCCAGCAAGCGCAAAACAGAAATGGCTGGCGCAATTTCTTACACCAGGCGAAAGCGACTTACGGTTGTAAGCGCCACCTAAGTAAATAAGTAAGTACCTAGGACCACGGTAACCCGTGCCGACATACATCGGTACATGTCATTACTTGGCGATATGGGAAAACAGTGCTAATTTTTTCAATAAACCCAAATAACTTTTGTATAATTGTAAGTTTTCAAAAAGCTGGTTCGCAGTTCGTTTTGTATTTAATATTTCTTTAAAAAAAGCTATCAAACATGAAAACTGTGAGTTGTTGTATTAAAAAAAAATCGAAAAAATCCAAATTTGAAAAAATTTAAATGAAATCTTGTGAAAATATTTTCCTAAACTATGATAATGTTGAACAACTTGGCAGTAAACATTTTTTTTGGTAGAAGTGTTCTTATTTAAAAATTTCGAGCTTGATTTAAAAAAAAATACCCAAAAATCTAAAAATACAAAACTTAAAAAAACAATAAATAGCATGGATGGTTTAAGAGCATTTTCAAATGCAGTTGTGTGCGTTTCAATTTAAAAAGCAATGTTTTTCTACTTTTCGCACAAAGCAAAGGTTCAAAAAAATTTACTGCATCAATTCTGCGTTCATATATTCTAAATTAATTCTGCAAAGATCTAGTCTAGTCTGCTGGTGGTTTGTTCTGTCTAGAACTAGGAAAGATCTAGTTTCCAGATTTTGGAATAGACTAGATCTAGTCTAGTCTGCTGGTGGTTTGATCTGTAAAGAACATTGTTGTTGTAACGACCTGTTCCTTCATAAATTACTTGGCATAACGCTCACAAATCTAATTAATAAAAATCTTATTTATTTTGCCGGAGGCTTCAAAAGGTTCTTTCCTCACAAAATTCTTTAATACAAATTTAATTTGCAATGAAAGAGAAACTTCCGTATCTACATCATCCTCGTCAAAAGTGACGCAGCTACGTTTTATCCTACATTAGATGCTTTTAATTTGTAATTCCATTTTAAATTAGAGCTCAAATTACTTAATAGCAATTTGTCCATTTTCATGCCGCATTTAAGCCTCCCGCGCAAACGTTTTGAACAGCTGTCAGTTAATGTCAAAATATCAATGTCATTCACAATAACAAATATATGTCAAAATCTAATGATATTCCCCATGAAGCTTTCTAATGATGTGTTTATTAAATGCGTTTCATAGAGAACAAATTCATCAAAGAATTTTATGATGGTAGAAATTGTGGTAGATTTTCGGTGGTAAAAGTGGTAGATATTAAAATTTTGAAAAAATGTGTTGAAAAAAAAACCATAATAGTGGTAAACAGAGCTGGGTCGAAAAGTATTCATTACTTTTCAATTCCAATTCCTTGGAATTAGGAATTGGTAATTGGTCATCTCAATTTCTCAGGAATGGAATTGGAAAAAATCGTCAATTCCATTCCAGGAATTGTAATTGGTATTGAACATCTCAATTCCTCAGGAATGGTATTGTATAAAAGTCGTCAATTCCATTCCAGGAATTGTAAATGGTAATTGAACATCTCAATTCCTCAGCAATGAAATTGGAAAAAATCGTCAATTCTTATAGGAATTGCAATTGGTAATTGAATTTTTCAATTCCTTAGAAATGGAATTGGAAAAAAATGGTCAATTCCATTACGGAATTGTAACTGGTAATTGAACATCTCAATTTTTCAGGAATTGGTAATTGAAATTTTCAATTTCATTACAGGAATTGTAATTGGCGGTTACTGTAATCCAATTACAATTGTAATTAAGATTAATGTAATCCGATTACAATTGAAGCGCCGACTCGAATAACGTTGTAAGCGACAAATTAACCAAAAATGTTTTTTTGCATTCTACTGTTAAAAATGCTTTGGCGTAAATATACAGGAAAATTTCTTTAAAACTCTTACAGCAAAAAATTGGAAATCGAAATCAAATGGCTCTAAGTGCGACATTAATAACGTTTTTGTCAATTCCTGAAAACTTATAATTTGTCGTCAACGTTATTCGCGTCAACGCTTCAATTGTAATTGAGATTACTGTAATTCAATTAAATTTACAGTCAAATTTCGAAAAACATATATTTCTCACTCGGAGTAACTTAAATTATTGTAAAAAAATGTTTCTGATTTTCATTAAAAAAATTTTTGAATTCAAGGATTACCAAAATACGGCTTTTCCATTCCGGTTTTTTTAGGTAGGATTTAGGTATTTATACGAAAAGTCCCCAAAAATTTAAAAATGCTTTTAAACCATCCATGCTATTTATTGTTTTTTTTTTTGAAAAAATTGAAATTGAAACGCACGCAACTGCATTTCTACTTTGGTTTAACAGAAGTCATGTCTATTAGATTTTCAAAGCAAATGGACTGCATAAATCACAGAAGATTACTGATGGGTTGGTGTAGCGACCAAAGAAACAGCTGTCTAGTCTGCTGGTGATTTGTTCTGTAAAAGTCATTGTAGTTGTGGCGATTTATTGCTTCATGAATTACTTGGCATAAAGCTCACAAATGTAATCCTTACAAATTTATATTTTTAAGAATTGCTAAAAAAAATATCAAATAAAAAATGCCACAAATTAATTTTCATAAAATAAATAAGATTTTATAAATCTCTTAAGTTTGTTCATGGAAGGTTTATTGCTCCCTAGTTTTTGTTTTCCTTTAAATGTATTCTTATATATTTTTGGCATTATTCTTATTTATGGGACGTACTTTTACCTTTTTCAAACTTTGGTGAATTTTATCTCGAAAACCATAAGTAAACTACATTTTTAAATGGACTTTTCTACACCCAATTTCTACACCGGTAAGTTACCGTCTCTTTAAACTCACAAATCCCTCGATAATTTTTCCTATATTTCAGGCAAGTTGTGAGATTACCGGGACGATAACTTTTACCGGACTGTGAAGAAATTGAGCCTTAAGAGGTAAAAACACATATTTAAATTAAAATTAGGCTCCTGCCCCTAAACTAGATTTATTCCATATTCAGCCCTGTCATGAATAATTTTTCACGCGGATTCAGAAAAGGGAGTTTCCGTTTTTCAGATAAAGCTCCAGAATTTTTTGGAAATATTTAATGCAAATTTGTTCATTACCTGTCATATTCATGAGTGTTAAAATAAAAAAATGTGACGTCTTTATCTGCTATATTTAAAACGGAAAAATTATTCATGATAGGGCTGATTGTTTTGTTTTGTTGACTGATAGTTTGTATTGGATACATTCTAGTTTTAATATTTTAAACTGTGTTATGCATATTTTTCTGTCTTACCTATCAAATCTGAAACATTTTATTTCAATCTACCATACTTTTTGAATCCAAGCAACCACTAAAAAAATTGTTCAAGTCCATGCACTGTGCTGGACTCGTCAGGTTGAGGCAACCAACACTTTGCCATGTAAAGGTTCGCCGCCCCCCCCCCCCCCCTGTTCTCAAAACTGGTAAGACACAATTTATAGCGAAATTCAACGAAAGCTACCCTTTTTGTGTCACATGGTGCTAGAAATACCGAAAACTAACACATCGACTCAGAAAAACTAATCACACAAAAATTCATTCAATTAAAAGGCAAACAGAGAATGATACAAAAAAATGCGTCCTTGCCAGCTAAGAGGTTAAGAAGACATATGGTGAATGTTGGCAATGAATTGTCGAATTATTTGGTTCTACACGTGCCTAAAATATTATACTATATATTCAAATTGCTATCTCCTACAGACAACGGTTTTAACATCGACATCAAAATCTATTAAAATCCAAAATAAAGCATAACAACACGAAATTATCTACACCAACTATTATATTTTTGTAATTAAGCGCACCAGTAAAATCTAATAACATGCAAGGTACTCAAAACCTGGTACCTAAAAATATTAAACTTGACAAACAAGCTTGTGGTGGGGTGTGACAAAGGGATCACATTGAGCACAAGTGGAAAATAATAGTGAACTTTAAGCGTAGAAAGACGGGACCACACGTTCTACTTAAACAAAGTATTTATTTTGAGAATGTTTTGTTATAATCATGTAGTGAGCTCAAAACAGTGATTAACGCCTGATAGCATTTGGCCTGTCTGTTGAAGCAGTACACAATCATCACAATTGGCTATGGAAGCAGCAATAATAACCGTACCAACACAACCAAGTGGACTGCAACAGCTGACGATACTGGACGATGGTGCTACTAAGTAACGTTCATCGTGGCTCAATTGCTCTTATAAAAAGAAAATCCACTTTGAGCAGTTCGCTGAGCTGTTGTTTACATCTTTTTAATTTTAGTGGTGCTATAAATACTATGCCGAGTCGCGCTGAAAATAAAAACCCTTCCTTTACCGTCGCTAAGCAGCAACGTAGCTTGAGAGCAACGTATCCTTTCGAAAAAAAGTAATAAATATCATAAGTATTAAAATAGCGTTTGTCTCAAATGTCGCTGATCTTAAGAGCTGCATAGTGGGAAACATTCCGAAATAGCTAGTCAAAAGTCGAAATTCTTTTAAAATCGTTAACATAAAATAGATCTGTTAAATACAATTGCTAAAGTAGTAAGTGATTGATCTGAATAATGTAACGCCTCCTCGGCGTTCTTGAAAAGGTATTTAGAAATTGTTTGGCAATGTGTTAGTCACGTATGAAAATTTAAAGTAGATAGGATTTCGAATGTACAATTGAAGCACCAAGAGCAACAACCAGATAACTCCACTTTTTAAAATTTTAAGACAACGACAGGAGTTGTCTTATTCTTGCTCCGTTTTGAAATAAAAGAGAATTTCAAAACTGCTTTTGAATATTTTAGAGTCATGATAGTTGAATTTTCATTACACCAACTTACGCGGAATTTTTTTCTTTTAATATCTGCATCAAAAACCATTTTTTGAAAAAAGTGGAGTTATCCGGTTGTTGCTCTTGGTGCTTCAATTATGGGATGGGATAACTTTTGTGGTATAAGCTATAAGGCCTTTGGTAATGATGTCATATCACAAAAATGAGCTTGAACGGTGAGCTTTTATTCTGGTTCAGCCTTCGATCAACCTTTTTACCATCTCCTTTGTAACACAAGTTTTTCCATTTTTAATCTCCCTAACACTCCAAATTAAAGTAGATTGTAATAAACTGACATCCGGAGATTTATTTGGAGCGCAATGTATTGCTCAGTTCTACTGAAATCCTAATATTATTCTTAGGATAAATTCTTAGGAGAAAGAATTTCAAGGAAGTTTAACAGAATCTGATATATACAGTAGGCTGGGTCGATTTGTATGGAGGCAAAAAAATTGATGTTGCCTCGGCGATTTTCGGGTCGGACCTGAAAAGTTATTAAAAAAAAAAGAAATGAGGACGATAAGGGAGCACTTTAAATTTTTTTCAAGAAATTGTTGTATATAAACGTGGACAGCCAGAACAAAACTGATGCCAGAAATGAAATCCTCGTACCCGATTCAACCTAAAACCAGGCTTACATTTAAACGTTTTCATACAAAAATTTATCGAAAAAAAATTCATAAAGAAAAAAATTCACAAAATTCAATGTTGGTGCGTATGAATTTTTGACCATCACGGCTGAACCATTGAAGCTATCCATCTTATATTCACAACACGTGTTTGTGTGGTCCTCCGAAATATTTTTGGTTTTTTAGATCCCCTAGGTGGCACTGTGGTCGACTTTTTTTTAAAAAAATTATATTTATAAGTCGACTTGGTTCAAATTCACACCATATAATATTTGAATAAAAATAATATATTTGGGAAAATTTGGACCCAAAAGGTGAGGCTGTGATGGACATATTTGTGGGCACTGAAATTGCCCACTTGGCAGCTTAAGATCTCGTGCGAAGTTGGGTACACCTAGCTGTATTTTATAGAATTCGACGAATCTATGGAAAAGCTTTACCGCGGCCCTATTCTCCACAAGGAGCAACAGAAAATAAGAAGAATTCTTTTAAATCTGAATTTAATGGAAATCTTTCTTTGATTCAAATTACTGTCGTTCATGTCGTCCTTGAATAGTTGCGGCAATTATTCTCGTTTCGCTGCGGTTGCAAAGAATTTTGCAGCTTGACTGAAAATTGATTTGTCGTTCAGAATCTTGAGTGTGGAAAGGTATTTTTATAAAGTCGTCATCTAGTACATCACTAGTGTTTCAAGATCATCGTATGCGATGTTTCGTGTAAATGGTGGCTCAGAAAATGGCAAGCTGCTATCGATCATATTTGCATAATGATCACTATCAAAATTTATTTTAGGGTGCTTGTATGTTTTAAACATGCAATAGCAATAGAGTTCAGCTTATACAGCTCTTTCACACTTCCTCAGCATTAACCCATTTAAAGCCACAACACATAAAAATCATTGAAAAAATCAATGTTATGGGAAAAATTTACCCACCAATAAATGGGTTGGGCTCAGGGACAACACAAGACATAATAACTTAATATGCACACATAAATCAAATTACACAATTATTTTTAGTTGAGTTTTGAGTTGACCTTTTGACAAGTTAACATCAAAAACGCTACAATTGTTCACAAATGTACTCATGCGGCTTAAAGAAGCAGTAGCCATATAAGTTGTTCTACTGAATGATAAATAAATTTAATTGTTGCTAAAATTTATATGAGAAAGAAGTTCTGGAGAATCGACTACAGCTGTTATGAGTTGGTGTAAATAAGCGATATCTGCAGCCTTCCTTCGCTCACTTAAAGACTGCATTTCTAACACTTTTAAAGGATCCTCATAAGGAGGAAGGTCTAAGATGTCAGCTCCACTTAAGCCTCTTACTGCAAACCGAACAAAACTTTTTGGATTCTTTCTATTTGATCAACATGCACACTGTAACTTGGGGACCAAACTTGACTTGCATACTTTGCATTAAACAATGTTGTAGTTGTAATCATGCTATTAGATTCTTTGGCCCAGCGTTTTATAAGTCCAAGCTTTGAAGATGCTTTTTTACAAATATAATCAATATGAATGTTAAACGACAGCTTAGAATCCATACATACACCTAGGTCTTTGACGGTACCAACACGACTTAAAGCAGTATTTTTTATCTTATAATCAAAAATTAAATTATTCCTTTAACGCGAAAAGGTTATAGTTTGGCATTTATCTGAATTTAGAAATATTTTATTTTTAGAACACCAAACTTCAAAAGATTTCAGAACAGGCTGGAGTAGATCTGAATTGACCTTAGAATTTACCGTTCTGTATATTTTCATGTCACCGGCATAGATAAGCAGATGAGAGTGTTCTATGATGTGAGTTACATCATCAATTTAAGAATGTTGTAAAAATCTGCCATCAACAAAGCCATGCTGACGAGTTGTTATGACTTTACCCAATCGTACACGACCCGCTCAAAAAGTTTAAAAATCGGCGAGAGCTTAGCGATAGGCTTATAGTTACTGACACCATTCCTGCAACCTTTTTTATAACTAGGACTTATAAATGATTTTTTCCAAAAAAGTGCAAAATAACTTTCGTTAATTGATTTATTGAATAACACAGATAGTGGTTGACTCAAAATGGGACCTCATTGTGTTAACAGTGCGGCAGGAATTCCGGCGGGTCCAGCGCCAAAGTACTCCTCGATTGGTCCAATATACTTTAAAATAGCATTTGAAGTGAAGGATTTCAAAGAAACTCTTGGTACGGAATTCATATATTCAATGTACTCTCCATCAGGATTAAAAGAATCTGAACAGAATTATTTTTGAAAAGATTGGCAAATAGGCCACAAATTATGACAGGATCATCAGTAAATCCATCAAGAGTGAACGTAAATCCATCCGTAAATCCATCCTTGAACGAAGAAGGAAATCCATCGGATTTTCTTGGATCAAACAATAGTCTTGATGAACATCTTTCACGTATTCGTAATATAAGCAATTTTCAAATTCCAGAAACAAACATTTGTAAGTTTCTAGGTCATTTGAGTCTAGGCTCCAGACGTATTTCTTTCATGCCCTATTCCTGTTCTTGCGAAGAGATTTTAAATCCTTTGTGTACCAGGGGCAAGTAGAATTTTTCGCAAATTTGAGGCTATATGGTACAGGCGGAGAAAACAGCAAAAAATTTCATATAAAAAAACTAATGGTATTACTTACTTACTTAGATGGCGCCTACAACCCTAAGTCGTTTTCTGCCTGTTGTAAGAAATTGCGCCAGCCATTTCTGTTTTGCACTTGCTGGCGCCAGTTGGAACCTCCAAGTTTCGTCAGGTTGTCCTCCACTTGGTCCCTCCAATCGAGATGAGGTCGTCCTCTTCTGTGTTGTCCGCCGCTGGGTACCGAATCGAATATTTTCTTCGCTGGATCGTCGTCTTCCATCCGCTCAACATGACTTAGCCAGCGAAGCTGCTCGATTTTTATGCGTTTTACTATGTCGATGTCGGCGTATGGCTCATACAGCTCATCGTTCCACCGTATTCGGTACTCGTCATTGACGAAGATTGGTCCATAGATTTTACGAAAGATCTTTCTCTCGAACGCTTCCAAAATCTTTTCATCAGAGCTGCTCAACGTCCAGTTTTGTGCTACATATATCAGGACGGTCATGATTAGTGACTTATAGAGCGTGGCTTTTGTTTGTCGAGAGAGGGCTCTGTTTCTCAATTGCCTACTGAGCCCAAAGTAACACCTGTTGGCAGGAGTTATCCTTCGTTCAATCTCAATACTGATATTGTTGGTGGAGTTAATGCTGGATCCGAGGTAGACAAAGTCCTTCACGTTTGCTGCAAGACCCATGTGACTCGACTCTTTTTCTAATTTGGAGGATGTTGCTCTGACTTCGCGTGTGTTATGGCCAAAATATCAATATCATCACCATACGCTAGCAGTATAACACTCTTGTAGAATATGGGGCCGCTTTGTATATATATATATATATATATATTAGGGTGGTTCAAATTTTAACTTTTTTTTTCATTTTCATGGTGGATGCATCTTTTTCATTTGCTCTTGACCTAAAAAACACCCCTGTGAAGCACAATCAAATTGAAAAAGGTTTAGAGGTGGCACTTGTTCTTTTTTTTTTTGTTTCTCCATACGATTTGTATGGAGCAAAAATTGATTTTGCAGTTAAGCTCAATTTGGCACCACATTTATGAAGCAAATTGGCTGGGGGGAAAACCTATCCCCTCAAATTTCGTCCCCTCTGACATATCCGAATTTCATGCATATCCGATTATTATTTCTGGATCTGTGACTCACTTCTCAAAGTTTTCTACATATCTGAACACTTTTACATGCACAGCTCAGTTGGTCAGACAGTATATATATTGTGAGAAGAAAAATGTAAATCGGACTATATACTGAGAGCGATACAGCTATCACTAATTCACTCATTTTTTTTAACAAATAAAAATGGTGCTATACGTATTTTTTTTATGATATTCTCTAGTTTTCTTTCTGGTTTTCTATCATTCTTGCGCAAGTGTCATGTATTTCGTTTTAGTATGTCATTGATTGTCTGTCATTGTGAAAGATTTTAAATATATTTGTGCGCGATTATTTCATACTCTCAAATGGATAAGAATCTTATTTTTTTAATTGGCCATATGCGGGCTACACTTGGAGTTACAAAGTGTAGTACAAAAACTACTACAAAAGTGCTCAAAGTATTTTTTTATAAGCTTTGTGTAACAAAAACTTCGATACACCAAGCCGCAAAAGAAACAATGGCAGAAGTCATAGAAATTTGGAACAGAGCCAGCGCTACCATATGGGCAGTAAATCCTGTTTTGGGCAGTATTTTGAGCGGGTAGACAGGATCATATTTCTCCCAGGATTTGGGCAGGTTTTTTTTTAATCCAGTTTTTTAATTTTCGTTTAATAAAAAAATAAAAATTTTATGTTTATAAATTATATGTAAGTACTTATATAAAAGTAGCAAATAAAGGTGCTACTACTTTTTACATCCTTTCAAAAATTTGATCATGTGGCAGCGCTTTTCCTGTCATTGTTGCTGTCATCGTTTTTGTTAATTTCTTTTCGCTAGTCTTTTGCAAATTACAAATAGACAAATACTTAACAAAACCTGGTAAGATAAGGAAATTGTCGCTTATTTAATGTTTTAACTTAATTTTTAAATTTGTAGACTCTAGTAAAACATTTATTTGATGTGCTACATTCAATGTATATGATCACTAAAAATGGTTTAAAATTACAAAGTAACAATTTGTAAATTTTGAGTTGTGACTATTTTGTATTTAGTGTGCGATATGTTCAATGATCTCAACATTGCGAATGAATTGCTTTAAAAACTTATTATTTAATCTATTTCTGTTAATTTTATTACATACCTAATAAGAAAGTGATATTTTTGTAAAATTATAACTTACTTTAAATAAAATATTAAAAATGTTATAATAAAAAAATTTTAAAATATTTGTTTTTAGTCCTTTTATAAGAGCAGTATTTTCTCTAAAAATACAGGATTTTTTTTTGAAAATTACAGGATTTCAAAAAAACATATGGCAATGCTGAACAGAGCCCAAGATCCAAAAATTTCCTCAAAATATGGAGTCAAGAAAATCGAAGATATTAATTTATAATGGAAAAAGATTAATAAATATAGAAGAAAAATTGGAGAGAATAAAAGCTTTAAAAAAAAAATTGATGCATTGTTTGATATAGCGAGCAAGGATTGTTTAACAACTTTGACCGAAGCTCAGCAAAAATTCTTGATAGCACAACGATCCAAAACTCGTCGTGGTTTTATCCCCGTAGATCCAGAAAAGTCGCCTATTTTAACGTCATACAGCAATATTTTTTATTATATAAAATAATTTGATAAAACAACCTATTTGCCGTATCCACTTTTCGTGTCTTATTCCATATAAACTGTGTTGAGAATTTTAACGTTTTTGCACAAATAACCTAGATAACGTACAAATAACCTACAGATTACATATTTTCACATATACAGTTGACAAAGAGTGTGACCGTATAGAATACGATTTTCAATATTAATGACACCTCTGTTGTAATATATATTGCAATTTTGGAGTATTTCAATGTAACTATTAATTTTATTAATATTAAATATATATTAAAAAAATAATAATAATAACAATATTAAATCAATTAAGGTGTGTAATCGGTTGTTGTTATTGAATACAATTTGTAATTGTAATTTAATATGCTACCATGAAACAAAGGAATATAATGATTTGTTTTCTTTCAATTTATTGCTATTAGACAATACTGCCGTCATAAGGAAGAGTGCGGCATCTACATTTTCCAGAAATCTGAGAAAAACGCTTCGGAATAATAAGACAAAAGTTTATGAAAAGCGATGGAAATAATTATAAAAATAAAAATTTAATTCGTCAGAAAAGAGAAGCGCAGTACAAATATATCATAAAGAAATTTTAAAGAATTTACCAAAACTGCAAAAACTGTGACATAAAACACTATAGTTGCTGCTTTTTGCTTATTTGCTCTCCGATTTCATTCAATTGGAAACATTGAAAAAACGCCCGTATCTACATCATTTTCGCATCTATAATAAAAATAATTTTGCTTATTATAATTTAAAACATCATTAAAACCATCTTACCAATATAAAGGATAAATATTTTTAGAGTTAAAGCGAAGATATGAAAAATATGTATAGTCAATAATTGAAAAAATTTCATATGACTCAAATTCTATTTTGTATGACTGGAAAAAAATTATGTCGGTGAAAAAAATAAAAAAACAAAGGCGAAATGCGGCATCTACGTGTGGATACGACATTTTTGACTCTGTTTGTGTAGATACTGCGTTTTATTCTGGAATGATTCCTAAATTTTGTGTAGATACGTCAATTTAGTTAAAAATATAGAGGCATGGGACCAAAAATTCAGGATTTTAATTATATAATCTTATAGACGATGGACGACTGATAAGGAAAATACAATAAAATTAATTTTTATTTTCATGCTAGATACCGCACTCTTCCTTATGACGGTAGAATACTTGCCCATACAATCCGGTCTCATATGTAGAAGGTGCGTCTGACTTCTGAGATAGTGAGTCAGTTGTAGAAGCAGATTCTACTAATTATTACGAAAATAAAGAAAAGAAACCTAAAAAGCTGGATATAATGACTCCCTACCTCGCTGCAGCTCTAGACAGGACAAACACTACTAGCAGGAATGCAGCACACATTCTTATTGCCCCTGCAAAAAGTTTTGGAGTGGATCCATCAAACATAAATTTGAGCAGAAGTGCAATTCATAGCAGAAGAATTATTTTAAGAAAAAAGTTTGCAAAAATTTAAAAGCAAATGCATGTCTTGCAAAATGCTTAGTTCTGCATTGGGACGGAAAATTACTTCCAGACATAAACGGATCGGGAAATGTCGAAAGGTTGCCAATAGTTGTGTCCGGTCATGGTACAGAGCAACTTCTTGAAATACCCAAATTGGATGCTGGAACGGAAGCTAGTCAGCTAACAGCAATCATGGAAGTTTTAAATGAGTGGAACCTCAAAGAAAGCATTCAAGCGGTCTGCTTCGACACAACAGCCGTGAATACAAGCCCAATAAACGGAACATGTGCTCTACTAGAAAGCGAAATTGGTCATCCACTGCTGCACTTAGCTTGCCGTCATCATGTCTTCGAGTTAAATTTAAGAAGTGTCGCAGAAACTTGTTGGCATGCGACTAATGGGCCAAACGTGCCGATTTTCAAACAATTTCAACTTCGCTAGTCAGAAATTAATAAGACCATCTATCAAAATGGCATGCAATGCGAGCATGTAGCTGCAGTTATTTGACAAAAAAAAAAATCAGAAATTCTCGCATTTATATTAAACCAATTAGAGGTTTGCGTTAAAATTTAATTTTAAAATTTTTTGTAACCTTGTAAAATTTCGTTGAATTTTAAAATATTGCTTATTTATAGGTGTCCTATCCAAGATGCTACTACCGAGAATTGTAAGAGCTATCTTGTATATTTTTGGGGGAAGTTCCCCCTCGAGGAATAATATCTCGTGCTCCTGGAGCAATGCATCACGCAAGATGGCTTTCAAAGGAGATTGACTGCTTGAAAATATTTATTTTCAAAAATCAATTTTCATTTAGACTTCGAGACAAGCGTTCTTCGCGACATATGCATTTTTATTATTTGATTTTACATCAAAGCTTGGTTTATTGCTACATATGCCTTTAAAGCTCCTGCACAAGATTTAAATCTTTTAAAAGATTTAAAAAAATTGAAGAAGTGAACAGCCGTGTCTCAAGAGCCGCCTTTACAAAGTTCGCAAAGCATTTGTGGTATTTGTCAGAACATTTGGTAGAACTAGCATTGTTCGAAGAAACTGTTGACATTAGCACAAAATTAAAAATGCAACACACTATTCTTACTCGCGAAGGTACAAATACAAATAATCAACGTGCTAAAGTTACTATGGATATAATACAAACTCAAGATATCAGCAATTTTGCAAAAAAATCGTCTCTGCTGCTTTTTACTCAATTTAAATTACCACTTGAATTTCTGTACAAGGATTCAAAAGTCTGGGAAACCGACACATCTTATATGAATTGCTTGGCTATGCTCCAAGCAATATCCAAATTGTAACAAAAACACTGTCATAACAACTAACAAATAAATTCCTTGTTATTTTTAAAAAATAAAGATAAACAATATATATGTTAAGTCCATTAATCCTCTAAGTTACGAGTTTTTCTTATATAAAACCTCTTTTCTTAACATAGATAAATAAAGAAATTAAAAAAAAATAAAAAAAAAACATTTTTCTTCTCACCATATTTACTGTCTGACCAACTGGAGCGGATATTGGCGAATTACCAGTTTCGGTGAACTTTGATCCCGAATATCTTCTAGCGCCAAATGGTATCATAAAGAACTTTTGACAGGTTATTTATTATACCTTAATAAGGTGATTCCTAACAAAACAGTTGTGTTAGAACTTCGTAGAAATTAAGAACTATCGTAGAAAAATGCTTATTTACTGAGCTGTGCAAGTAAAAGTGTTCAGATATGTAGGTAACTTTGAGAAGTGAGTCACAGATACGGAAATAATAGTCAGATATGCATGAGATTCGGATATGTCAGAGGAGACGAAATTTGAGGGGATAGGTTTTTTTCCAGCGAATTTGCTTCATAAATGTGGTGCCAAATTGAGCTTACCTACAAAATCAATTTTTTGCACCATACAAATCGTATGGAAAAACACAAAAAAAAGTGCCACCTCTAAGCCTTTACCAATTTGATTGTGCTTCACAGGGATGTTTCTAAGGTCAAGAGGAAAGGAAAAAGCTGCATCCACCATGAAAATGAAAAAAAAAAGTTACAATTTGAACCACCCTAATATATAATGTATAATATAATAAAAATATATATGTATATATTACATATATTTGATAGTTTCACAATTTTATATAAAATAATATGTATAATATTTAATAAATATAAATTATAAATATTAAATTATAGTTTATTTAATAAAGAATTAATTATTCAACTTTATTATTAATGTTATATTATTAATATTATTTAATAGAATATTTTAAAAAACAAAATTGTTCATGCTATTATCCACTATCAAAGGCAATACCCTCACAGCTTGAAAATTTCATGCTTAATGAGCTTTGACAACATGTACGATCGTTTGGCCGCAATGCCTAATTTACAGTTATGCCAGCCATCACACCATATGGGACAATTTGTAGGATCATCTGAAACTCCAAATGTGAGATGCTCACAAAACTTCAATTTGTAAGCTATTTACAACAGAGTTTGGTAGGCTTCCAACTTTTATCGCGCATGAAAATCGACTGTGGAACCGCGGTTTAAACAAAATATGTGATCACATTTGTTTTTTATATAATTGTGAACAAAAATGTGAACATATTTTTTTGACATTTTTCTGACATATACTGTAAATAATAGATAAAAAAACTTAAAAAAAAAACATTCAATATAACCAAAGTCCAACAAACTGCTTTAGCATAGCAATATCACAGTTACGACATTACCAGAGAGAGAAAGTGCTTATCCGAACGCATAGTTTTTACGCACAGATAAATCATATTTTTGTAGCAAAGCGAAAGGAGAGTGCTTTTTCTATGCATAAGCAGTTTTTTTTTCTGTGTGAAAACAAAGATCTATGCGAAAACGCAGCCTCTTTTCATGCAATTTATGATTTCTTTTGATACTTTTCAAATAGAAAATAGATTTGAAAATATTTTCAAAAATAAAATTTTTTCAAATGCAAAAAATATTTTCTGATTTTAACAGATGTGGTTCAGAGGATGGAGAAAAGTTTCATCGATGCTTCATCCTTATATTATCCTTATATTAATCCTTATATTAAAATTATATATATTATACCTTATATATATACCCTGGTTTGGCGCTCGTGCCAAATTAGTCCGATGCACTGCACTACAAGAGATCAATAGGGTAGTTCAGGACTAAGTACAAATGGTCTTGCATCAGTGCATTTGCAAAATTTGAGTGCATATATTTGCTCTACACTAACAAAATATGCAGATTTCAGATTCAAAGCAAATCTTTGCAATGTTGCATAATTTTGCAACAAGACCGGGAACTCTGCTTATGTTAAAAGAATGTCAAAAAAAGATCGGGTTTTTAGTGAGCTATGTATTCTCCGTTAGTAACCAGGTGCTTTCCTCCAATAAGTTTTTCTAATAAATGCTTTTTTCACACATGTAAATTGGCCTTTTGCATTCAGTTGCTATTCCCACACTTAAGGGAGTATTCATGGTTGGAAGGCTGTTTTTGGACCCTCTTTGAAAAACTTTTCATTTGAAAAAGCAACGAGTTATTTAAATTCTGTATTTTTTATTGTATTAAGAACATATTAAATTAAATAAAAAATTTTTTCCTTTGTACGAGGGCTGTTCAAATAGTTGCCGGCCTTCAAATTTAGGCGTCGAAAAAAAAGGTATGCTGCTTGCGGCCCAGATAGCTCGGCTTCGGATCATCTGAAATGGAAAAAGTTAACGGCGTTAGATTCAGTACAGATGTAATTCTTGTCCCTGATTATTTTTTACAAAATGGCAGTCATTGAAAAATGAAAAACCGATCTTGGGTCTTTTTTTTGTAGTTTAGTGTAAAAACCAATAGTAAAAAATTGTTTCAAACTGTGATTGAGGTAGGAACCAGAATGGGGACAATTCTGCGTCGATTGCACTTTGTTTCATCAATATCGGTTCAGAACTACGGGTGCAATCTGGGCCGCAAGCTTGAAAGACGTGGTTTCGAGATAAACGCGTTTAAGTTTGAAATTATTTTTTGCATCAAAAAAAAAATTGAAATGAAAAATTT
The DNA here is from genome assembly GCA_914767935.1 of Coremacera marginata. Classification (NCBI taxonomy): domain Eukaryota; kingdom Metazoa; phylum Arthropoda; class Insecta; order Diptera; family Sciomyzidae; genus Coremacera; species Coremacera marginata. Next base: position 132,587,123 of record OU612046.1, read on the forward strand.
GAGCATGCAGTTTTAGAAATTCGACAATTCTGCGTCGATTGCATTTGGTTTCATCAAACCCGGTTCAGTAGAACCGGAGAAAAGTGACTTCGAAGTTCAAAAACGTGATTTTGAAAAAACTCAAAGAAAATTTTAAGCAATAAGACATTTTTTTTTTTTTTTTGTTATATACTTACATATATCAATCTGAAATGCAATGCAATGCCAGCCCCATTACAAACTCCTTTCTCTTCTTCAAAAAATGAGGACTCAGCGGCTTTTTGTGCTTTTCGGGCAGTTCTACGTTCTTTTGAGGCGGCCAGAGTTCGGACCTTTTCAAACGTTCTTTGAGAAAACTGTATTAAACTCTGTATGTTGTCAATGCTTATGTCTTCATTTTCATTACTTTTAAGTTTTTTTGCGGATGTACTTGTGAATTCGGTGTCCTCATCTCTGTCGTGTTGGTTACCACGAAACTGGCGGTTCAATTGACGAGTTATTCGATTGCTACTAGTGTTTCTTTTATATTTAGTTCTATTACTTTTTCTATCTTCTACGTTATTTTGATGCGGCCAGAGTTCTGACTTCGGACCTTTTCAAACGTTCTTTTAGAAAACTGTATTAAACTCTGTATGTTGTCAATGCTTATGTCTTCGTTTTCATTACTTTTAAATTTTTTTGCGGATGTACTTGTGAATTCGGTGTCCTCATCTCTGTCGTGTTGGTTACTGGCGGTTTAGTTCTATTACTTTTTCTATCCATTGTCTTTACAAACCAAAATTTTTATCAAAAATGTACTTTTCAAAACTGTATGCGCGCACGCGTCCGCTTTATAGCTCAATTCAAAGTGAAAACTAAACGCTGCCAACATTCGAATACCTAAGCTCTAAAATGTGTATTCATTTATTCTTAAAATGCGTATACAAACAAGTTATTACCTACTAAAGAACGCGTTGAACGAAATTCGGTGGTTGCTTCAAACCGTTGCATTCAAAAAGTAGCCAAATTAAGCAAATCGCATTTTGGCGAAAACAGTGCTGGACAAAAAAGACCATATCTCCTAAAGTATTTCGAATTTCAAAAAACCCTTTTAGAACGATATTCTCAAATATCCAAGCTATAAAAATATGTAAAAAAAAACAACCAGGAATACCTCCTTAAACAACACAGAGAACAAAGATAGGACCACAAGGCAGCTGCAGAGAGAGTCAGAGTAATACTCATATTCATACTCATAGAACATCGTCAATTTGTGTTCTGAGTCAATGCGGTGAATGTGAGTATTTGAAGCGGTGTTTACGATAGTGAATGTTTGCGGCGGTTTTAGCGGTGGTGGTGAATATTTGAGACGGTGTTTGTGTTGATTTCAATATTCGTGAAGCATCATAATTACCACCGCTTATCCGAAGTTCAAACACCGCAGAGTCTTTGATATACGTGTGATCGGCTAACGCAACATCAATTTGTGTTTTGAGTAAAAGTGATGGCGTTATATATTTTAAGCGGTGTGCGTACATATTTGCACCGCTTTTGTTATAAATCGATTGTAAGTCGCAAAAATGCCACCGCTTGCAGATCTCTGTTTCACATCAATTGTCGAGAACTGTACCTTGTAGTTTTATGCCCACCCCGGACGACTAATGTTATTGTTCTCAGGAAGCTTTTACCCAGAGAAAACACAGAGTTATCGACCTATCAGAAATTTAAATTCAATTAAAGAAATATTCTGTGGCAGATGGGTTTTGAATACGGGTCTGCCGCGGTGATCAACTTGGTGAGAACTAAATGTAAGCCGATTGCAAGACCCTGCCCTGGCCTTTATTTGGAGATTATTGGCACAGAAATAGAATTACCCATATAATCTAATTTTGCGCCATAATGATAAGAATATTACGTTGCTTTTGCTCTGAATCACAAACAAATCGTATTTTTTATGACTGTGCCACGTGCTCGACCCGTTGTTCTGAAATAAAATATTTTAACTAAACACTTAGAATTCGGTGGTCATATTCTAATGAGTAATTAAGACCAATGCTTATAGGAAGGACAGAACAAAAGTTTTCAGTTTTCTAAAAATTGGAATTCCATAAAGTTTGTCTGTATGCGATGTAACATTGTATACAAAAAAATGTTGTTTTTCAACAATTTCTGTGATAACGTTGATGTGTCAGCCAGCATCTTATCATCAAAACACATATTATGACATTTTTCTGCTACACAGTCGTCATCAGTCAATAGCAAGAAGCAGCAACAGAGAAACCTCAGCTTCGATGCGATTTTAAAAACAATAATCACTTGAAGTTGTTCGCGCAGCTGTTGAATGCTTCTTAACCATTTTGGCTGTGAAACAACGAACAACATCATTTTTCCAAGCAGCTCTATAAAAATCTCCAGAATTATTTTCCAGCACCGGCACGTGTAGTGTTGATTTTCATGTTCTATGGTGATCACATTTTTCTGATTAGAATTGTGAAAGATCCAATGGCTTAGTATGGTATTCGTACGATCCCTCCGTGTTTAATTAAAGCTATCAACATCATTGGCGACAACGCTGTCGCCAATCTTTGCCAATCCGACTAAATACCTATCCGTGGTTTATAATAAAATGAGTGATAAAAATAGCAACACGAAAGTGCAAAAGTGGTTATCATTGGACGCTTTGGAACGAGTCTAACATAATTGGGCTAAAAATAGCAAAATCATTTGAAAGGAAGCCAGTGAGCTGTGTCGCCTCCGTAGCAGTAGCAATAGACATAGACTGAGTCTGACTCGTCGTCGTTTTTACCGTCGATTGTGGTTACATTAATAAAAAAACAGGTCGAATGGTCACCTACGGTTACCGTCGTTGCAATAAAAATTTGCATCAACAACAGCAACAGGCGTCACAAGCATCTCATAGGCTCTCAAGCACGCAGTTTGGCATCCACCTGTCCAGAGCTATGCAGAGCTTAAGTCGAAGCAGAGCACTACCAGCGCCACGACCTCCGAAAGCGTAGTAATTGGTTGATTAAGTAAAACTTGTTGTCCTTAAATAAAATTAGTGATGTTGTAAAAGTTTGTGATCGATATAAAAAGAAATAAGTAATTAAAGTTCCTCAAACAGTGATTTTTAAAATTTGTATTAAGCAAAAATATACAACATAAAAATAGATTATAAAAAAGTTAAGAAATTGTTTAATCAAACATAGAAAAAACGAAAAAGTGGCAACTAAGAATTAAAAAATTACAAAAAAAAAAAAAAATAATGATTACAAAAAGCACACAAAGTGTAAAATAATTGTTATCAACCAATCACGATAGCACAGTGATAACTTGAAAATCGAAAGATTTATAACTCCACCTCTACATACAAAAATAATGTGCAAAAGTCGATCCTGTTCAATTGCTCGATTTGTTAAGACATCAAAAAATTACAGTAAGTTTTGAAAATTATTTTTAAAAACTTTATAACAAAAACTTTTTGTTAATTTTTATAATGTTTGATTACGCATACAAAATTAAAAAAAAGAAAATTTTTCAAGAAACTTGGAAAATATTTAAACTAGAATAATATTTAAAAAGAAAAAAAATAATAAAAGCTTATATTTATTTAACAAAAATTTCTAAAAATATATGATATTAGGCATGAGCCCCAAGGGATATAAGTCATTTATTAATTATTCTCGTTATACTTGAAATGCCAACTTCTAAATATATATGAAAACGTTCCACTTTGTGTTTATAAATAAGATTTCATATCTGAACTCAAAATAAAATTTAGTGTTCATAGATGAACATTTAAAAAAAAAATAGTACTAAATTTCAGTTCTGAATAGACGGACACTTGTATGAAATAATCGAGACTGTATTTAAGAAATGGTCAGGGGGTCAATTCCTGTTTTGCGTTATCGTCATGTGAAATATGTTTTCACCTTTACACGGAAAATGCGATTCCCGTTGTGTGCTAAAAGGGCAACAGCTGTTCATTTTTCGCTGAAATGGAAAGAAAGTTAACGCTGGTAGCAAACGCACGTTATGGACAGAAAATGACTTTAAATTAAAAATAAATAATGTAAAAAGAAAAGAAGCTTAGGGAAAAGGACAAGCAGTACGCAGACACAGTATCTTATCAACTATTTAGAGGAAAATGTTGATATTGCCAATAACAAGTAAATACTATTTGCTTTTCTACTTTTGGCTGTTTTATGCTGTCCCAAAACTTATCTTGTTTATATTTATTTATTTCCAATATCTTCTGCGCAAATGAAATGAAATTAATGATGAAGTCATTTTTGCAAAAGTTTCCTCCTTTCTTATACATTGATTACATTTTTTCATAAAAGCTTTGTTTAATAGGCATTCAGCACCTCTTATATGCTATTCAGCAACTACTTTCCATTAGACGAACAAGAATCGCGTTTTTGTGCGTAGTGAAGTGAAAAAGTGAAGACGTCAAATGAAAACGATTGTGAAAAGTTTTTTTTCTTCACTTTAACGCAAAACGGGAATTGACCCCCAGGCCTCAGTGGCCGTTTAAATGGATGTGGCGGCCGTGGCATACTGGTTGAGGTTCATGCCTTGTATGCAATAGAACCCAGGTTCAAATTCCATCTGACACAGAAAGTTTTTTCAATTGAATCAAATTTTCTGCTCGATCGTCATCTCTCTGCAGACAATGGCCAACCTCAGAGAGTAAAATGGCAGAGTAATAAAGCAGAGAGTAATAAGCCGTTCGTAGTCGGCATAAACTATGGTATAAGAACCCAGGTAGACACATTAGAATCACAGCAAAAATTCGTATCGATATAATGTCAAAATACAGTCCTGTCATATATTTTAAAAAAACCAGTCTTTACTGAAGCTAAGTAGGATTTCTCAAAACAGTCTTCGAAAGCAAATTAGTAAGCATTAACAAAAGCTCAAGTCATTTATACATATTATTTTGTTTTTAATTATTAAACATAAACTAAAGCTCAAGCATTTTTATAAATTATATTTATTTTTATCCGACCAAAAATCCCAACAAACTATTTTGTCCCACAAAGTTTTACAAAATTCAGCAGGTGGCAATATGAACTCCGAGTTTGACAGAAAATGAATATCAATTTCTCGGAACTCAACTCGAATGTGTCTACTTGGGTTCTTATACCATGGCATAAACCTTGTAGGTCCAGTATCCGATCATTTGTGTTCAAACATTTCACAACACGCACAACACACTTGATCATAAGAAACTCGGTCAAAGTCCTTTCAAGAGCTGAAATAGCATATTTTTAAATTTTCTAAATATCCGTGGATGATGCGAATCCTTTAAAAGGATCTTCCGAACCAGTAATTTGTAACTTATTGGCGAAAGTTTTAAAGTTATTGACAATATATACTTATTTCAGGGTTCACAAATACTCTCAAGCGAAGAAAAAAAATATACAGTCCTCCTCATTAATATTATTCAATAGACGAACGATCACTTTGATCTCCTCATTTGTCAAGAAAAAAATATGAGCGCTCTGTCGTTAAATGTTCAGAGTGATCAAAAGTTTTTCGTCCCTCCTTTATAGTTTTCACTCATAGATTGTGCCACTCAAATAAAATGAGTAAGGCAACAATTTTTTTCTTTTTGTTAAATTTTGCAACAAATAAAAGTACACCTATGCCAGTGTAGAAGCTTCAAAATGAAAATAATACATAACATTTTTTTTTTTGCATTGAATTACATATATGTTTGTTTGTGTTTATTTATGTTTTGAGGTACAAATGTTATTTTTTTAATACAATAAATTTTGCAACTTTTCAAATCGGATTGCAGCATAAGTCAAACAATTCCATTCGATTGACTTAATTTGATTTTATCTGTAGATTCTATTCTAGAGAATCTTTACTTTTTTCTTTTGAAGAGAAAAAATATTAAAATAATAAACAAATTTCTGTCAATTTTTAACGCAAAGTTAGAATTTTTTTTTTTGTAAACTTAGCATTTAAAAAAAAAAAACATATTTTAAAAATTCTTTACACCAATCTTTAGCTATTTATGTGTAGATTAAGCAGATTTTTTTTTTAATGCAAGCCCTGCAGACCTTTCTTAAAAATATATATTTTTAAATGCTGCACAGGCATACTTTGTTTAGTAAATACATTTTTTTTTCAATTTAAAATAATTAATTGGTAAAAGTTGGATAATTTAAAAGCTTCTACACTGGCAAAAGCTTTAAAAATTCACGAGGCATGAAAACTCAACAAACTCGTATCGCATCATTTAAAATTTCTCAGCACACCAACAAACGAGCGAGGAAGACAGTTGAGGCCCAAAAGAGAGCTCTTAAGTTTTAAAAATTCATAGCAACGATAACTGAAAACAGTTGGAGCGGATTTTGATTGGTCTACGCACTCTGGCTTCTTTTATTCTAATCAGTTGATTTCAGTTTATAGTCCTGATCTGATGTACTTAAATGTAAGTTCTAAAGACGAATAATTGTGGCAAATAATTTGAAAGTTTTGGTGAACCTCTGTATTAATTAATGAGTTATTCCAAATAGTTTCTATTCTGTAGGCTTTTTGATATTTTCTTACTCTCAAAAAATTGTTACTGGCAAGTTTTTACTGTAAAAGTACGCGAACAGACCTATTAACACAAAAATAGTTTTAAAAGTTAATTGTTTGAACTGAAACCATGTGGGGCAATGTTCGTTTTCAAAAAGTTCATTTTCGTCGCTTCGAATACTCAAAAAACATATGTAAGAAGTTAAACTGGAGGAGAGAGACTCAGTAATCTAGTTCTCCTAAATGTTCACAGGGATGTGGAAGTGAAAGCAGAAGAAAATTAAAGTTGAACTGCTGACAAAAAAGTAAAATTACGCTCATTTTTATATTATTCATTTAAAAAAGGACATTATCCTCTAAAGTTTATATATTGTAAAGGGTGTCCGAAAATCACTAACGTTTTGATCGGCACTGCTTTTTTTGTGACAAGCTAAGAATAATAACAGCTCTATTCTGCTTGTTAACTTAACAAGGAATTGTTAAGGATCTCTTGTTAATATTATTGTTATGTAATGTAAATGCTCATATTCTAAAAAATGATTTACAATTTGAAAGCTCTAAAAAGTTCGCCACGCGTGGTGAGAATGTGAAAATTTTATTGTTTATATCAGCAAGCAAAATGAAAATGCAAAGAATTAAGTAATCTCAAGATTTTTTTTTTTATTTAAAACACAAATTTACAATTTTTTACTAGCCAAACAAAGTTTGAGTGTTTCAAAACTTAAAAACGTAAAAATTCTTCCATTTTTCACAGTCTTTTTTATTTTAATTCAATATTATATTATAATTTATATTATTTTTATTATTTGCACAACAATTCTCTAGCTAAACACATAAATGTTGAGATTATGCTGTCGTCATTAAGATACTTTCTGCAATTAACAAAATTGTAAACTTGTTAATATTAACTATTTTGTTAATGTCTTGGGCTTTGTTAAGCTAGTAGAATAGGGTTGTAAGTCTATGATAGCTGCCAACAGCAATCATCGAGGCTTTGTCATTGAGATATTCTCGGTCGAACAACGCGTACAAATTGTTAAACTTCACTACAAAAACAGTGAAAATTTTGGGAAGACAGCACGCACAACCCACACTTCTCGGTCATCATAACACAAGCACCATCTCACATCACTGTGGTCAATTTAATCAATAAACTTGAGTCCACTGGCTTTATTGTGGGCGCGAAAAGGAGTGTTCGTCCCCGTTGCGCCCGTTCGGACGAAAACAGAAATCCAAGTGGTCATTGGGGAGGGGGATTTTGATAAAAAAATATATATGTATATACCAATAAAAAACTAAACGCAAGGATATGGAAATTTTTTAACAAATCCGCGTTCTCTTAAGACTACTAGTGAATATGCCCGTTTTACTAGTAGTACCAAGTTTTCGGTTTTTGCCTATGGTTTTTTGAAAAATAGTCCAAATTGAGAATTTATAATTGCCTTTTAAAAAATATAATTCCGAAAATTAGCACAAAAAGTAAAAATTTCTGTGACAAAATTTTTCTAATACAACAATATTAGTTTGAAAGATAAAAATAGGTAAGATTTCCTGCAGTTTATTAAAATCAAAATTAAAACTAGCTATGAAAAATGAAGACTGTACTATACTGTACTAATACTGTACAAGTATTTGGACCTGTGTGAACCCTAGTTCGAGTTATCATTAAAGGCCAAAATGTTACTGCTCTCGAAAACGGTATCGACCATTGAAATTATATTCAAAAGAAAATATTTTGAAATCTTTAGAAATAAAGCTGTTCCATTCCCCATAAAAAAATTAATATCATGACTGACAAAATCATTCAATTCCAATAACACTTGCCATTTTGTTATTAAAATTTTTTGAGCAAGGAATCGACTCCGATAAAAATCATATTTAAATCTCAGATTATTTTTCAAAAGCCGTAATTCGAAAGCCCAATATATTATTTAAGTTATCGCATCAAAATAAGTCTTTCTTTGAAAACCATTACTCAGCTGGATAAATTTTTATTAAACAGTTACTTTTTTCTTGGATATTTAAGAATTTAATCAGTCGTGGACTTAAATTTAAACTTTTTGCAAATCATTTAATTAAAAATACATTTTTTGAACTTTCAACTTGTTTTTAAATTTTTTAACATAATAAAAAATAATTTTAAAAATGCCGAAGTTTAAAAAAACTGTAATTGTTCATTTTCTTATGAGAGCTTGGTAACTTGATTAAAAAATCATCAAATCCTCATAGAATTGGACTGTATAAAACAGTTTAAAAAAATGTTTTATTGAGAATTTTTTTCGAAAAAAGTTTATTCAGATTTTAGGTGATTTTTCGAAACTTGTAATTTGGAAAATTTTGGACTTCGCGCAGGGCTAAATTATTGAACCAAGTTTGAGATTATAGATGTCTTATATACCAGGAAAACAACAAAATAGAATGTGCAAACTTTTTAGTCATCCGCTTTTCGTGGAATACCCCATAATGTGTTAAATTTCGTGGTTCATATTTTTTGCTTTATACAGCTTTTAAAAATTTTTTAAAAAATCTATTCAAACAAGTGCTTTCTCAAAGGTTTTGGGTCCAATAAGCTTAGATATTGCATAAAAAGTGCCAACCTTATTTTCTATAATTTATGAAATCATATTCGTTCTAGGTATAATTTCAAATATACATTTTTCCGGATATCAAGTTCTTTTTGAGCATCAAAATACACAACTGAGAACGGTTCTTGAATATACAAGCTTCTTGCAGCTAAATTCCCAAATAATGATTATGGCTTTTATAAGCAAAGTTAATCTTTCATTTGGCCAAACAAATTTTTTATTAATTAAGCGACGCTTTCTAAATTGGCTTTGAAAATGTTTAAAATTTTGCATCTTCAAGTAAATTAACGTCATTATCTCAGTTTTTCTTAAAAAAAAATTACGTTTTGAATTTAATAGTCTCATTTGTGTTATTTTTTCATACTTTCTGGACCCTAAAGGGGGAGAGGGGGTTTGAACACCTAACTCCCCTTGCGAACGGGCATGCCAGAATGTCATGGAAAATTTCATGAAAACGGCTCACGTATGCAAGCGAGGTCGAGGCGGCCATTCGAAATGCGATTTATTAAAAAATTAAAACGTCAGTGACTTTTTGGATACCTTTTATAAAATGATTGAACAAGTCTATAAATAAAAAACTTACAACCCCCAAAAATATTTTCTGAGTGCGCCCCTATTGTAGTACCATAGCAGAGTGCTTTTAAAAATCGAGCAAACAAAAAAATAAACACTTAATGCACATCATAATAAAAAACTTACGACTATTTTGAAATCAAAATTTCTGCATTAAAACTGAAAAATTGCCCCAAAAATTAATTTTTCGTCTGATTTTAAAAAACACTATATTATTAAAGAAAGCAGAAGAAGGAAAGATGAAAAAATTTCGTAAACTACTCGTGCTGACTATGTTATGTTTAATTATGTTGGTATCAACTCAGAAGTAATGTTGTATAAATGTAAAAAAGTGTTTTAGAATTAAACGCAAAAATAAATCCAAGTTTTTAAAATTGAGCAAATAGCGAATTTTAAATTTGAGTAGTACGAATGTTTTTCAATAATAAGAGAATGTTTTTCAATGGAAGACATAAGAGTAGTACTTATTCTTTCGGCAGTACTAGTTAGCAGGGATGATATTGGCTTTACTGTAAAAGGGCCAAAATTCATATAAAAATAGGGCCAATTTGACATTAATAGGGCTTTAAGATTTAAAAATTGTAACTCAATATCAGAGGCCGTACTAATTATGCATTTTATAATAAAAACCAAAAAATAATAATTATATTTTGACTTTTAAAATTTTGAGCAAAAAGTTAGTAATTATTTCTAGTTTTTATTTGTTAGGGCAAAAATAAAAAGCAAAATCTAACCGATAATTTTTTGAGCACTAAATAACTGGTAAGTTTTGATTTTTATTTTTTAAGGCAAAAATAAAAAGCAAAATGTGGATCTAGGGTTACGGTTGAACCAAAGTTTTACTAATTTTAAGGCAGGAAATGCACGCTCCACGCATGATGACGATGATGATGATGACTCATTTGGAACTGTAACTTAAATGATTAAATGAAATCACTTCAAAATATTTTATTTCACGCTTTGTTTGTAAAAGTTAAAAAGACGCCAAAATTAATCTATATATAAAGTGTTTCTAAAAGAAAATTTTTAACAAAAACATTTTTCTGATAAGTCAATCCTAAATTTGATATATAAAAATAAAAATTGTAAAGCTTTTCCACAAAAACCACACACCAGATATTTCCATCTTGAAATAGTCGTAGAATGTCAGAAATGAATAAGCAATTTAATGAAGACTCTCCGTCAAGTCTTGCAAGAAATCTAATTAATGAAGCGGGACTTGGGTTCACTCTTTTCATCTAAACTCACTTGGGAAATAAACTAAGCTTGTTGAAATTACTAAAAAGTATGCTCTTAATGGGACTATGACTGTATTTAACAAAACTTGTTTTACTGAGAACAATTTTAAAGGCGTAGGAAATCTCGCCTTTACATAAAATACAAACAATAAAAAATAACATAAGAAATGAAATGAAAAATTACCCAAGATTTTTCATACGAAATTGGGGTGAATGAAATAAAAAATGAATGGGAAATTCAAAGGAGAAATCTCCGAAAAAATTGGACAATTTTGCACATTTTTTAACGAAATTCCGCTTTTTGCTGAGGGTTTTTTTTATACAAAAATCACCTACTCTTTTGGATGCAGTTTCGCTTTCTGTTTTTAGCTGATAGTTCACATTGACTACTAGTGAAATGGTAATTATAACTCTTTTTTATTTTTATCCTTTATCCTTATATTTTTTAAAAATTTTAAATAATTAATTTAAATCGGTCGAGAGTTATCCGTCACCTCTCTCCCCCCCGCGGTTGTCTTACCTTTACATGATCACAAAAAGATAACTTTTTTTCTTTCTCCAGATATTTCTATTTACGAAATAAATGAAAGATAGCTTACAATTGGCTTCCAGAAATTACGAACGAAAAAAATTACAAAAAAACAGAAATTTTCCATACAAATCGGGCTTAATTCGTCGAAAAACAATTACCGAAATTTCTACCGATTATGTAATTTTTTTGGGTGTTTGTACCAATAAAATTAGGATCTTTTTTGCAAATACTTGAAAAGGAAGAAAGGCCCGAAAATAAGCTTGTAATTTAGGGCCGAAAAAAAATCGGACATTTTCGCCAAATTAAAAATAAGAAAACGCCCGAATTTTTGTTTACCGAAAAGTTAAGAAATTTCAAATTCATTACGATAAAATGGTTCGCCCTTTTACGGAAGGTACAAGAATATTGTTCCGTAAAAGAGCAAATCATTTTATCATAAAAAAAAACACCATCTGAACCTTATCCCTACATAATGTCCATGGACCCCTTGTTCATGAATTACATCAAGAAATAAATAAAATTAATGAAATCTTTGCAGATATTTTTACAGGGGAATATTAATTTACTACTCAAATCTGTTCTTTTATACTTTGATAATCTTATTTGGAAATAAAGACCGAAAAACTGTTGAAAACTGCGGTCGTAATTTCCATTTTCTTTCGAGTCTTATTTCCAAACCATTCGAGCATTATTTCTTTCTTTCGGACTCAATTGCCATTTCAAATTCGGGCGTTTTTACCGAAATTTAATGCTTCCAAAATTTCGGGCTTATTTGCCATTTTTTTCGGGTGTAAGTTCTAGAAGCCTTATAATACTTGTTCGTCGTCGTCTATACAAGCAACAATATTTTCAATTTAGAAGCAAAACCCTTTGTGACGGCGCGGATATTGGTTGTGTCATTTTATTTTTGTCAAGAACTACAACGCCGCTGAATTGCATTTTGGAACATTTTTCCAAAAAAATTTTTAACATTTTTTCGTTTTTATTGTGTAAAAATTTTTTATTCTTTTCGTTTAGGGGATTTTTCATTTTATTTTTTCGGCGATTTTTCTTTGGCATATTGATTAACCAGTAAACTTTTCTTTTAAAAAAATTTTCCAAAAGGGCCTAAAATGAAAAAGAAGGGCCTCGGGGCTTTTGAAATGAAAAAGGGCCCATAAAAGCCCCCAAATATCATCCCTGCTAGTTAGTGTCTTTATTGATAAGAGAAAACGTCCGTTGCAAAGTCGCGGACCACTGGGTCCTGCTAGTTCCAATATTGTCACCCCGTTTGTAACGCCCATAAAGAGATGAGGCAGATACAGAAAAGTACATACAGTGAGCGTCAAAACAAAGTGTATACTTTTTTTGTGCACGAGTTATACCACGTATAAGTCTTCAATATTGTAATTACTCCAAAAACTTATTATGTTTTAAATTTTTGTTAAAGTCTCTCTTAATATAAATATAAAGTCTTGCAAATAATTTACCACAATAATAAAAAATTTAATAAAAATAAAAAATAGTCCATATATATCGCGTCAAAACAAAGTTTACACCTGCCTAGTAAGCTTAGCTATATTAAATATTTAAAACAAATGCAACGGTATCTCTCTCAAATTGGTTAATTATGTTGTTAGTTAATATTTCTGCATCATTCGCTTTTGGTTAAGAGCAGAATTAAGTTGTATGAAAACTTTTTTAAAATGCTTCTATTAAAAAACGGTAATTAGTTATAAAATTTCATAAAAAGGAAAATCATTTACCATCTAAAAAATCATTGACATACAAAAAAAATTTTGGACCACCAGAAAATCGACCATGTGCTGGCAGAACGAAACAAAATTTTTTTAACCGCAATACGATCAGTAGTCAGAAGAGTGCGAAAAGATCCAACTGCATGCCCAGTAAAAATAGCGGATGATCTGTCCGCATCATCAGGAACCAACTCTAGTGCCAGTACAATAAGACGTGCATTAAATGCAAATGGTCTATTTAGAAGAGTCCCGCAAAAAAAGCAGTTTATATCAAGGAAAAATCAAAGGCTACACATGGATTTTGCTAAAATGTATGAAAATTCATTTTGGAAAATATTTAGCCTGTTCACAGTTTGAATACGCAGATCTGTTATACTTATGATTTGTTATTTTTACGCCAACTTACGCAAGCGTATTTTGATTTATTGTTGTTATACACTTTCAAACTGTGAATAGCCTAATTACTTTAAATGACGGAAAAAAATTTGGAATTTTTGTAAACAAAAAATCTACAAAAATATGAAAAAGCAAAAATCAGGAGATCCAGGAACAAAATATTGTATTACTTCTACAATAAAGCACGGTGGGGGCTCGGTGAAGGTGTGGGGGTGAATGGCGGCTAACGTAGTAGGAAATTTTGCGTTTATTAACAGTATAATGATTAAATTTAATTACCTTAAATTTTAAAAGGACATTTGTCGGCCAGTGTTACCAAATTAGGAGTGGATCGCTTGTGGATGTTTCAGCAGGACAACGATCCAAAACTAATAATTGGACTAATTAATAATTGTACTGAAATTATTTTTTCTTATTTTCAACTTTAAGTGTACACGAAGAAAATGACTCGAAGAAAATGGAGTATTTTTCGTTTTTGAATTATGTGAATCTTTGTTGTAAAATAATTTATAGTCTTAGTCTATAGTTAGTTTATCATAAGAGCATTAAATATTAATTCCAAAAATACTAAAATTTTTATAAAATTACTTTTTAAAACATTGCAATAAAGTAAAAAGTATTCAAAAATATGGTGTACACTTTGTTTTGACACTCACTGTATGATCTTGATCAGCATCACCACCTAAGTCGATTAAGCCACGCCTGTTTGTCCATTTGTCTGTCTGTGATCACGATTACAGCCGTAATTTTGGAGCTATCGTTATGAAATTCAATATACAATATAAGCTTTTATCTAAAAAATAAAGATCCAATTCGAAATTGAAAAGCATTCGTATTAGTGGCCGACGACTTTACCAGTCACTTTAAAAAATCACAATTTTAATTTTTTTATTCTATTTTTTATTTACAGATGGTGTACTACCAGGCTTCACACATTCAGCACATGTTGTTTCTAGCCATCCTCTCCCTGTTCATACTGCTTCTTCTCAGGCCATCGCCGAGCCGTGCGTTGCCGCTCATTTCAGGTGGTAGTGGAATCGAGTACAAGCGATACTGCAGCAATACACTATCTGATGCAATACGTCTGATCTGTGGCGGCCGCTACAACTCTTTGTCCCGCAAATTTCGTAAGCAACACCTACAAGAAACGCAATTAATTTCTTAAACTTATAAGAATTTCTTTTAAAAAATTTAGCTGAAAGTGTAGGCACTGGATCAAGCACCCTTAAACGTTTTACTGCAGACGAAGTGTTTCATCGACCTTCACAAAGCGGGCCCATACATGAGTGCTGTCGGCGTCCCTGTGGCTATGCGGAACTTAAGATGTACTGCGCACCAGATTAAAACATTTAAGTCATCTATAGCTGATCAAGCCTAGATATAGTTGGAAGATTCGAATTTATACACACAAACTTACTTATGTCGTTATTACTTAACTTAATCGTTATTATAACGAGAGCGATGATTAACCTTTGTGATATACATGATTTTATGATTATAAAAACATAACGTAATCCGCTGATAGACGGAGTTACGGTTTCTCTTAGCAAATATATATATTAAAGTATATCAATGTACCATTGTGTCATATACTACTTTGGCACTTCAAGAAATTTACAAACGCATGTATGAGTACACATATTTATATCTTCATTTCAAGATATATAAAAATCTCTCATTAAGAGTTAAGATAACCTTTGTTGATAAAAGTCTGTTGGAAACATTTTATATTTTAGAAGAATGTTTATTTCTAGAATGAGGGACGCTTTCACTTTTGACAATAAGTCCGAAGGTCGTTTAATAAAGGTCTGTCAAAAAGTATTCCGGTTTGCATTTTTTTGGAAATGGTGAAAGCGTCCTGAAGTAAATCATTGAACTCATGTGGAATTATTGAATTTTAATAAAATATACATCTAGTTAATTATTTTTTATAATCATATCAAAAAAGTTTCATTATTCATTTAATTAGTTGATAAAAAAATTTTTATTTTATATCTTTAAAATATTCATGTAGTTATAAGTTAGTTAATAATAAAAAAAAATGTACTCTTATAGTTTTCCGAGTTTCACTTCCAATTATTTGGAAAATTTTGTTGTACTTAAGACATTACGGGTTCTATACTGATTTTTGACACTTTCGATAGTAATTTCTTTATTTAATAGTTAACATTATTTTAAGTAAAACTCCCCACTGAAGCCGAAACTCAAAAACTAAGAGTGTGGGAAAGTTTTCATGAGGGTTTGAATCATTTTAATCCAGGGTTTTATTGCGAGCGCTTAAAATATGAACATTCAATTTTCAACTTTTAATCGTTAACGTCTTCATAATAGAGCCTCTGATGGAGCAGAGCCCAAAAAATGTCTGGAGTGAGTTTCTTCCTCTTGTTCTTTGAGATAGGTCCTTGTAGTCAGATTTTGGATTTTCCTCTTTGGCGTACAATTCGAAGTAATCATATTTTTTATATTACTAGCTGGAAATACCGGCGCTGCTCGTGGGTGTGTAGCATTCAGGACGTGTAAAATGTGTGGAGCGTGATACAACCAATAATGCACAATTATCAATGGATGCAATCTCAACCATACATTTTTTTCGTCGGTAATAAAATATTTAATTTTTGGACTAAAGGTTCAGTAATCAGAAAAGAGATAATTTTAATCAGACTTAAATTATCAAATAAACCTTTTTTATCACTTAGATATCAATTTCAAGGATGAAATTGTTTGTGTTTTGAATTTTAAATAACTTACAAACGATGCTTAAAGCATAATAGAATTATGAACTTTACACCTGATACAACGCTGGCTGCTTGGAAAATAACCTACTCACCTCTGTGCCAAATGACAATAACATGGTGTAAATATTTTCTGAGATAAAGTATTGAAACTAAAGTGAATCGCCCCCAAATCAAAAAAGTTAGTTTTTTTTTTGCAGTATTTGTACAACAGCGCTATCTGACTTTCGAGATAGTAATACCGATCTGCATCCAAATATAATCAACGGTTATAGAGTTTCTAGCGATTTCTTAAGAGATTGCACTAGCGCACCCTCTGGTGTTCAGGGATATCAGATAATTTAAGATAGTCAGAATAAATAAATCTAAAATATTCACCTTACCCGAATCGATACAACTCAAATGAGCGGTTTGGGAGTTTTCATGGTTATATTTTAAATATTTATACTACATCGCCATCTGGCCTTTAATAAAGAACAGAATAGATAATAGAGCCCTGCATGAGTATGCTTTTTCGCCTCCCAGAATATATTCTCTTGCTATAGAATAAAAAATGTCCTCTATATCAAGGTTTATTAATACAGGTTAAGTCACTTGAGAGAAGCTCGGTCGAACTGTCAGAATGGATGAAAGGAAATCAAGAAAAAAAAAACACGAATCTGTACAATTTTTAGCTAGCAGCTACTTTGACAGTTCGAGCAAAGGCAGAAAAAGAGTGCTTTTTTCTCAAGTGACTTAACCTATATTAATGAACATTGCTCTATATCTTTTCTGCTTTGCTCATACACTCTCTTTGTTTTATTCAGATATAAGAAACGAAGAGAATAAGAGCACGATGCTTTACTAACACCAGCAGGTAGCAAATAAAGCAATAAAAAATAACAAAAATATCAGTGTTCATACCAAGGTTGATTTATAAGGTTGTCGCAGGGCTGATTGCACTCTCTTCTCAGTACCCATAATTGTCAAAACCAGCCAATTTTGCGAATGACTACGAAAGAAAAATGGATGATAAAAGAAAGCATTTACAGATTTTCTATGAGCTGTCAACTTCGATTTGACAATTGTGGGTACTCGCTCTCTCCCTTGCGACAACCTTATGAATCAACCTTGGTTCATACCTCGAATATTTAGCGAATATTTTTTTTATTCGTTCGTTCATATATGCTCTATATATGACACAAATATGTATTAAGAATAACAAAAAGCTTATTGCGGGGAAAACCCAACATGTTAACTCTTATTCAGGTCCCTGCAGCAGATACCTGGGGTGAAATCGGCTAAGGTGATAGTTGACAGTCGCTGTTTTGATTGTCGTTTTTGAAAACGACACCTAAATACCTATCGCATGAAATCAATAGGAAAAAAGTGATTGTCAATTTGATAATCACCTTACATGAAGCAAAAGCGACGGTTTTGATTGTCAACTATCAATTATCACTTTAGCCGATACCACCCCTGAGTATTCGTGTAGTTTATTAAGTGCTCAGAGAAAAAACTGAAACGCGTAGGTCACAAGCTCACCTCAGTGCAAGAGTGTATGAAAAGAGAACAGATAAAAAGTTATTCTCTTGCGCTACACGACCTGTTGTTACACGAACTGTTGTTTACATTTCTTCGCTTGCAGCTTTGCTTGCAGTGACTGCTACAGCAGAGAATCAGGGTATATTCACTTGATGAATATATTCATGCAGGGCTCTAATAGATAAGTCATCAACACTCACCGTACCCGAAAAGCCTTATAAACAGATTTTCATACAAATTGGATGAGCAATTTCGAAAAAATGTTCATGTAACTTGATTGCAGCGCCACCTACCGGGTCCATCAAAATGGACAGAAGTCACACTTGAATGTTGAATATCAACTACTTTCACCTCCCACTTCAGTATTATATGAGTTCTGGCAAACCAAAATATTTTAAACGTTTTCCAAGCATGTACAGGGTTGTCCATATTCGAAGCGCCCAATTCAAAAAATCGATTGTAGTGCGGCTTGTGTGTGGTGGCGCGCCGTCTTGTTGAAACCAGTAGTGCCTGATACGCTTTCGACGAACGATTGGCATGAACAAAATGAATTATCATATCGCGATAACGCTCCTGATTGACAGTAACTCTGTGGCCATTATCATCTTCGAAAAAGAACGGCCCAATGAGAATTTTAGCACAAACGCCGCACCAAACAGTGACTTTTGCATCGTGAAGAGGTACCTCTTGAATCTCTTGTGGATTTTCAGTTTCATACAAACGATAAATTGTTTTCTTGGAAGGCGCACTTTTCACTTTATTTATTTTTTTGAAAGCACGTTGAGTTTTCACTTTTGACTTGTTTTGTTGAATGTAAATTTCAACAATTTTAGAGCGTTCGCGTGGCGTGTACTGTTCCATTGTAAACATTTGCTTGGAATGACGCTTCAAACGCGGTATATCATTAGTCGATTTGGCATCATTGCGGAAAGTTACAGTGTTGCCAAATGGGCGCTTCGAATATTGACAACCCTGTATGTTTGCTAAAATATAGACTTATTTTCGGTTTTAGTTGCATTTTATCACGATTTCGATTTTTTTTTTTTTTGTCATGACACTTCGTGCAGTTTTTTCGTTTGCAGGTTTGTTCGTGCTTCGATTGACAGCTCTTGAAGTGCACGCATTGTCAAACGCATTGAAATAAAGTTTAACATGTCCAAAGTATTCGGCCAGAAAATTTTCACCTAAATACGCTTTTGAAGTTTTTCGCGAATTTCGAAAATATTTGTTCTACAGAATGATGTTCAAGGTAAAAAAAAATAGTGCTATAATACTTGTACCCTAAAACCACCATATACAAACTTGTATGAGTATGCTAATCGGATGAGCGGTTAAGGATGTCTTAGCATACTTCAACAAAGTTTGTACTACAGCGCCATGTGGAGTTCAAGATAGAGCAAAATATATAGCTGGTAAGCACTTACCGTATTTTAAAACCACTATATATAAAATTTTAAGCAAATTGGCCAGATATCACGTCTGAGGTATTGCATTTGTATCGATACCTCGATTGTTGACGACAACTATACTATGATAAGACTACAGAAAATATCCAATCAGTGTTTTTGTAATCGGCCTTAACCTTTCACACAGTACACTTGAGAGAACCTTATATGCGATGGAAATAAGACTGATACCTCGATAGTTGGCGCCAACTCTGTGTGGCTTTCGACCTGGAAATCCATCATAGACCAGATTTTCACGCTACGACAAATCCTGGAAAAAACCAACGAAAACCAAATTGACACACATTAGCTCTTTTTTGTTTATAAAGCTGCGTTCGATAGCCCGAGAAGGGATTGCCTATACGCAGCAATGTCTGAGTTCGGTACACCTGCAAAGTTGATAAGACTTTACAGGATGTCGTTGAGCAACACATGCAGCTCCGTCAAGGTAAGGAATGACCTCTCCGAAACGTTCAATACCGAAAGAGGTTTCAGACAAGGCGATCGACTATTTTGCGATCTCACAACATCATCATTGAGGGGATCGTGCAAAAGGCTGGTGTGCATCGTATGGCACCATTTTATTTAAAGGTGTCCAGCTCCTTGCGTACGCTGATGATATTGACATTGTTGGTAGAACCAAGAGGGATGTTACCGCAGCTGCTTTCAATGCTATCGAAAATGAATCATCCAAAGTGGATTTGACGATAAACGAGGCTAAAACAAAGTACCTGCTGTCTACAAACATGGGAGCGCGGCGTCTAGATTCCGTCGTTTCATCCGGCAGCTATTACTTTGAAGTAGTCAAGGAGTTATATACCTTGGCACCGCCATTAATAACAACAACGAAGTCAGCCTGGAGATAAGCGAAGAACAATAATTGCTAATAGGTGCTACTACGGGCTCAGTAAGCAACTAAGTTTCAGAGCCCTCTCTCGATCGACAAAACTAACACTCTACAAGACGCTCGTTTTACCTGTGCTTGTTTATTGCGCTGAGGCATGGGTAGTTTTGCAAACTGACGCAGATGCTCTGAGGGTGTTCGAGAGAAAAGTTCGGTGCTGTTCGAGTCGGCGATGACTATCGCATCCGAATGAACCACGAGCATATGAGCTCTGCGAAAACATTGACGTAGTTCAGCGTATAGCTGTTCAGCGACTACGCTGGCTGGGTCATGCCAATTGCATGGACGACGAAGCTTCAGCAAAAAAGGTTCTCATGGCGAGGGTCGTTGGTCAACGACGACGAGAGAGACCATGCCTCCGTTGGCCGAGGAAGCCCTAACCGCACTTGGTGTATGCGATTGGAGAAGACGCGCGCAAAGCAGAGGCGTCTGGAGAGAGCTGATGAGGTCGGTCGAAACCCGAACACGGGTTGTTATGGCCACCTTAGTAAGTAAGTAACTCACAGCAATTTATTTTTATATGTATAAGATAGATAGATAGAAGATTAGAAATAAACAAACTGTCTCCATTCATTGCCTGGATAATATTTTTGATGTAGTTTAAATTTTCCATTAAAATATCTGAAGGTTTTGGCAAACCACACTCAGATAAATGATTCACCCACGTATATGTGCGGTCATTAGTAAGCTGAATACAAATATTTTCAACATTCTTAAGTTTATAACAAATATATTCGGCCAAATTTTCCAAGCCATCGTATGTTTTTTACTTTGCACTCCACTTTTACTTCACTTTCATAAAAAAATGTATTTCCAATTAGTTCAATTTTTGTCTTAGTGATCGCATAGTTGCATTTGTTTTTGTAATGCAGAAGCGCTGGGTGACGTCATTCAGTCGAATGAAAAAGAGAGCACACGGGACAGCGGAATGCACAACCTTGTTTCTATCAATCTTGTAGTTCGCAGAATATTAACTCCTCTTATTAACTTTTAATAGCTTGTTTAATTAACTTTAAGTGCTTGCTGTAGTGGGGAGCTCAATTAAAGGCAGTATCTTTAAATTTGCCAATATAAAGGGTGGTTATTGGCATTTTAAGGGCCGATGTTGAATGTGAACCACACCTAAACGTCAAGTTTTTTTCTGCATTTCATTTAACATTTCTCAATTTCAGACTAACTCAATTTGAACCATCGAAAGATACACAATCGAGCAACGCGTTAAAGTACCATGTGCGTACCATCAGAAAAATAGTGCAAAAATTTGAGCAAACCGGGTCTGTGGGAGATGTGACAACACCAGTGCATGCTCATACAGCTCGTACTGTAGAAAATATTGCTGCTGTTCGCGATAGTGTGGCTGAAGAGCCGTCACACGACTCAACTCGTCGTCGTGCCCAACAATTGCACCTCTCACGCTCGTCGTTGATTAACATTTCATTTAAGTTTGCATTTATTATATTATTAGTACATAAGAAAGAGTTATTCTTTTGCGTACAATAAAATAGTATACTATATATCTCGAACAAGCTTAAAATCATAATGAGAAAGAAACAAAGTTATTACATTTATATGTAAAAAATTACTTAAGTTTAATTCTAAAATCAATTTAAATTAATTAAAATAATGAAATCAACACGAACTTATATATACTGAAGTGAAGTATTACAGAAAAAATGTGAAATGTAGAAAAGAAAAAAAAAGCGAGAAAGTAAAAGAGAAACGAGAATTTAAGAAAAATGTGCAGATATTAATTGCTTGAAGTATTGTGCATTTGAAATAGATTTAAGACACCTCGGCAAGGAGTTCCACAGTCTAATGGTGCTTACGAAAAAAAGTCTAGAGGAGTTCAGATATTTAAAGCGAGGAACTACAAGATTTAAGCTTCTAGATGATAAACAAAACTGAAGTTTAGAATATAGATAGTTTGGAGTTCTTGAGTGTATCAGCTTATGAAGAAATATACAATTTCTTGCTTTTAAATAATTTTCTATATTGCATCCTAGTGTACGGTTGCATAGACCAGTAACATGGCTAAATCTTCTGAGTCCATACACATAACGGGCCGTATACTTTAATGCTACTTGCAGTTTATGTAACGAATGTGAATCTAGATTACTAAAAACCACTTCAAAATAATTTATAAAAGGCATAATCAACATAATGTAACATTATGCATAAAGACTTGCATTTACACGCTTACAAGGTGCAATTGACTCAAGAACTAAAGCCTCTTGACCATTTCAAGCGTCGTCAATGGTCAGAATGGTGGCTAGAAATGGCAACAGTGGATGATCAACTTTCGAAGAAAATCATCTTCAGTGATGAGGCACATTTTCACCTCGGTGGATTCGTCAATAAGCAGAATTGCCGCATTTGGGAAAGAGTGATTGTCGAAAAACCAATGCACCCACAAAGAGTGACTGTTTGGTGCGGCATCATCGGGCCGTATTTTTTCCAAAATGAGGCCGGTCAGGCAGTTACTGTGAATGGTGTTCGCTATCGTGAGATGATAACGAACTTTTTATGGCCGAATTGGAAGATATGAATGTGACGATATGTGGTTTCAACAGGACTGTGCCACTTGCCACACAGCTTACAGCTAATGGCTCTTTTGCGCGACAAATTCAAAGGCCGTGTTATCTCACGTGGTGGCGATTTCAATTGGCCGCCAAGATCATGTGATTTGACACCGTTGGACTTCTTTCTTTGGGGTTATTTGAGAGAAAAGGTATACGTCGATAAGCCAGCAACAGTTCAAGAGCTAAAGGATGAGATAATTCTGCACATTAACGGCATAGATCCTCACTTATGCCTCAGCGTCATTGAAAATTTGGACCATCGGATGGAGGTGTGCCGCCGAGGTCGCGGCGGCCATTTGGCCGATATTATGTTCCATACATAATTGAACCATACCAATATTATCATAATAAAAAGAAGTGACAATAATTTCCTAAAGAATTTGTGTTTTATTCAAAATCAACATCGGCCTTTAAAATTTAACCACCCGTTATAAGGATTAATGGACTTTATTTTAACAAAATTTATTGTTTAAATTTGAAAAATTCTAATTGTGCGTAGTTTGTTAACACTCGTTCATTATGGAGAAGGGAAAAGCAATTTCGGTAGAAGAAACTGTCCAAATCCACGGCTACAAGAGTACTGAAATGTCTAAAAGGCAAATTGCTATAAAAGTGAAACTATTAGCCGCAGCAGTCAATAATGTGGTCAAATTAAAAGTTGCATACAATACAAGCGAAACATAATAATAATCACGTAATTTCGCCACGTCAAAAGGCGGGTATTGTCCGAAAATGGAACTACAGCAAAAATTATTTCGAATCTGCAGTTGGAAGTTTCTAAACGTCGAGTACAACAAGATTTGGCTAGCAGTAATAGTCTAGTTTGAAAAAAAATTAAGTCAAAGCCGTCGTGGAAAGAGTTCTGTAATAAGGATAGATTGTACTTTGTCAGGAAACATATGTCATAGACCAACGAGTGAAAAATTTGATATTTTCTGATGAGAAAAAAATTAACCTGGACGGACCGAATAATTTCTACTAATACTGGCACTATCTGAATAAGATTGGGCCTTTTTCCACCAATCGCAACTCTGAAGGCGGTTCTTTAATGGTTTGAGCAGTTTTTAACAACGACAACATGATCCTCCATTTGCAAAATTTCCACACGGATGAACTCTTAAAGTTATAAAACCTTCTTAGATGATGTTTTTGTAAATTTTATGGAGCAGTAAGCGGACGAAAATGCAATTTATCAGCAAGACAACACTGCAATACATGTGTTAAAGTTCAGTCGCCAGTGGTTTGTAGGAAAGCAAATCACACTTTTAGACTGGGCCGTTTCCCAGATCTCAATCTAATTGAAAATATGTGCAGAAACCTGGCTCTTCATCGTGTCTTCGACCGTCGTGAAAAATAGAATTGAATTGAGAGTTGACATAATTTAATACTGCCTGTTTGCATTGAGGAGGAATGAATGCTTAAACCAATTCAAAGTTGTTTTTTAAATTTTTGGTGCAATTTTTGTATATCTTCCTTACTAATGTGATTGTCTTCCTTGTTGTAAGCACAATCGTTTATTCCTCAATTAGTGGAAAGTGGCTTCTAAATTAGGTCTGCCATACGTCTATCAAAATCCCTAACAGCACCAAGCTTTCTTCAAAAAGAAGATGGTATCAGAACAGACACATGTATCGGAACCTTAGATACACTTATCGCCGCACAAAATTGCCTGGTAGTGTTCACACTGACAATTCCAGCTTTCAATCATCCCCCTCTGACCTTACACCTCAACAGATTGAGCAGTTGACCAGCAAGGAGAAGTTAAGATGGGCAATTTACTCGTTCCAACCATATAAATCTCCGGGCCCCGTACATGTCCAGGTTTTGAGATCGGTGTGCCAGTGTTCCGTATATTAATATTAAAGTATATTAATAAAAACTGAACAAATTTTTAACAAATGAGTGTAAATGTAACAGCACATCTCTAGTTGGTGTTATTTTGATATTTTTAATCGACAGTTCGTTCATGACGCATGTTCTTGACGAAACAAAAAAATCTGCTAAATGTGATTGGGCCAAGCCGTAATTATGATTAAAACCAGACAATTTTCTTTTTTTTAATTCATTGACTTAATTGATGTTTCTTTTATTATCAGATTTATAAATTATGTATGTTTTACGTACTATGTGTACCTGTGAACTTTTTTTATTCCGATTTTAATTTTTTTTTTAATAAACGACGATTTATAATTGTAAAATTGTGTATTTTTTTTCGAGAGAATAATATGGAAAAAAAGTGTAAAGTTGTCCCGGTCAAGTGGTGTAGACCTATGGCAGCCTTTTTCTAAATGCATCTTTACATATATTCAGTATTCATGGAACAAGCTAACTTTATTAAACCTTATTTTCTCTTAATCAGTTAAACAGCCATAAAAAAATCGAAAATTCGTACTTAGCTTTCACGAATAAATCCCTAATCCACCAATAAACAAACAGGAATTTGTTTATTCTTTCCTGCCAGTAGATGCCGTTTTTTGTCAGGCTTAATCAGTCGAGAGATAACTCAAATGAGATATTCAACTCAGCTGTACGCATGATGCAACGAACAAGGTGGTAGTGACACAAGAATGATATATTACAAGATTGCGTATTGCGCACGCCCGCTATCTTTGTTGTGAAATTGGCTGCAAAAAATCATGACGTAGCTCGAGCTTGTCAAAGTGGTGGTCAAAGCATGCAAAAATAACAATAAAGTTCAGCTACTACAGCTTTTTCGCACTTCCTCATCATTAACCCATTTAAAGTCACGACCCAGAAATCATTGAAATTTATCAATCTAATGGATACTAGTGACCCAAAAGAAGTTAATGTGGGAAAATTTATCCACCAATGAATGGATTGGGCTCAGGAACAACACAAGATATAACAACTAACCATGCATATATAAATCAAATTACACAATTGGTTTTAATATACTTTTGAGTTCACCTTTTGACAAGTTAACATCAAAAACGCTACAATTGTTAGCAAATGTACTCATGCGGTTTAAAGGAGCAGTAGCCATATTGTTCTACTGAATGGTAAATAAATTTAATTGTTATCGTTTATACTGCTTCTACGGTTAGTGTTAAAATTTATATGAGAAAGAAGTTCTGGAGAATCGACTACACCTGTTATGAGTTGATGTAAATAAACGATATCTGCAGATTTCCTTCGCTCACTTAAAGACTTCATTTTTAACAATTTTAAACGATCTTCATAAGGAGGAAGATCTAAGATGTCAGTTCCACTTAAGCCTCTTACAGCAAACCGAACAAAACGTTTTTGGATTCTTTTTATTCGATCAACATGCACATTGTAACTTGGGGACCAAACTTGACTTTCATACTCTAAGTGAGGACGCACAATTGCAGAATACAACGTTGTAGTTGTAATTATGCTAATAAATTCTTTGGCCCAGCGTTTTATAAATCCAAGCATTGAAGATGCTTTTTTAAAAACTTTAATCAATATAAATGTTAAACGACAGTTAAGAATCCATGCATAAACCAAGGTCTTTGACGGTGTCCACACGACTCAAGGCAGTATCTTTAATCTTATAATCAAAAATAAAATTATTCCTTTATAGCGAAAAAATCATAGTTTGGCATTTATCTGGATTAAGAAACATATTATTTTTAGAACACCAAACTTCAAAGGATTTTAGATCAGACTGGAATAGATCTGAATTATCTTTAGAATTAATCGTTCTGTATATTTTCATATCATTTGCATAAATAAGCAGATGAGAGTGTTTGATGATGTGAGTTACATCATTGATTGCTAAAATAAACTGAAGTGGACCAAGGTGGCTACCCTGAGGAACACCTGATTCAGCAATAAATTCAGAAGACAATACGTCTCGGAAACGTATTTGATAAGATCGCTCCATCAAATACGATTTGATCCAGTTCACAAAATATTGTGGAAATACCATTAACTCAAGTTAAAATAAGATTCGATTGTGTGGTAGTTTATCAAATGCCTTACTAAAATCAGTATAAACACAATCGACCTGGTTACCAGAATCAATCGAATTTAAACAGAATGTTGTGAAATCGAGAAGATTAGACACAGTAGATCTGCCATTCACAAAACCATGCTGACGAGTTGTTATGACTTCCCCACAGTTGTTGTGCCTACCCCTGTACTTAATTTCAGTACACCAGCGTCAATATTAGCTGAGCTAATGTTTATCTAGTATTGACCGTTATTTTGAACAATTCTGCCTAACCCTGTGCCAATATTATTCGAGATACACTGTTTTTCTAATATAGCCACGTCCAGTAATCAAATATTGCCCACTTTCTTGGCCGTAATTTGTACAAATAATGCCTACCCCTATACCAAATTGAAGTGAAGTGAATTTCACCCGATCATACACGATCCGCTCAAAAAGTTTTGGAATCGTTGAGAGCTTAGCTATAGGCCTATAGTTATTAACATCATTCCTGCAACCTTTTTTATATAAAGGACTTATAAATGATTTTTTCCAAAAAATTGGGAAATAACTTTCGTTAATTGATTTATTGAATAATAAAGCAAGTGGTTGACTCAAAACGGAACCGCATTATCTTAACACTGCGGCAGGAATTTCATCGGGCCCAGCGCCAAAATCCTCATCGATCGATCCAATATACTTTAAAATATCCTCAGAAGTGAAGGATATAGATTTCAAAGAAACTCTGGGTACGGAATTCAAATATTCAAAGACGGGATCATCAGTTAATCCATCAAGAGTTCTGAATGAAGGAGGAAATCCATCGGATTTCTTCTTTGTATTTCTGAATCCCCAAAATTTTCTTGGATCAGACAATATTCTCAGCTTAATATCATTCAAATATTCGTCATATAATATAGCTGAGCGAATTTAAATTCCAGAAACAAACACTTATAAGTATCTAGGTCATTTGAGTCTAGGCTACAGACGTATTTCTTTCATGCCATATTGCTGTTGTTGCGAAGAGTTTTTAAATCATTTGTGTACCAGGGGTACGCAGAGAAGTAGGTAAATAATCACGTAGTCACAATTTATTTAAAGGGGATGATTTATTTATAGAGATGAAGAAATGTCGACATTTTCTTATTAAAACTTAGTTTATTGAAATGAAATTAATACCATTATATATATATTTATAAATAAATATAATAAATAAATTTATTTTTCAGTACTATTTTCGAAAAAAAAAAAATGCATACATAATAGGGGTGTTTTCTCGCATTTGTTCCCCTACACAAAAAGCAGCAGAGTTTGACAGCAGGTTGATATCTTCTAATTTGTTTTCATTTTGCTATGTTCTTCTCGTTTGTTGTTTCGTTTGTTGAGTAATTTGTAAGAAATTCAATTTGTGGCCCAAACTTAAATCGTTGTTGTTCTTCATCAGAAGCATCTTAAAGTTTGTTACTCATTTTAATTACATAAAATATAATTCAAATTGTAATTTACACATATTGTAAGTGTACAATATTAGATATTAAACTAAATTGCCCATTGTCATAAGCAAAATAAAAGCTGATTTTTAATTTAGTACTAGCATTTTTGACAGTTTTTCAATATAATTTCATTTCAAATAGCTTACACTAAATTTAGAGTTGACTTTTATTTTGTTTATGATAATGGGTCAATGAATCCAATATTTTTCTTACAAACATAAAGCAGTGGTCGGCACACATGAAGCACATGCTTTGCCAAGAATCACACGTATTCTTATGCTCTTCCACTCATTCAACAAACAACTATTGGCGAAGCAGCATTGTTTCGGATGATATGCAATTGTTTTGTCTCACTTTCACTTACAGTCTCATTTTTTATTTTGCCGACCACTGACTTAAATGCATGCGCTTGTGCTGCTTGTAGCATTGCCGGGTGGTCGGGATTTTCCGGGTATTGAAGTGCTTGTCCCGTGTCTTGTTGTCGGACAATTTGTCCCGGAATATTAAGAAAAAACTGATATTGAGGAAATTTACTTTACAAAAACAATTGTAATGGCGAATTTACACATTTCACTCAAAACCATGACAGTGGACGTTGAGTGATGACAGTGAATCAATTTTTAATTTGCATTATTAAATTTTATTTTATTTGACATTTGAGATTTGACATTTTGGAAAAAATTTCGTAAAAATCACACCAAAAACCAAAAAAATTCTAAGCAAACATTAATGAAAATTTACTAATACATTAATGCACTCTTTTGACCACGTGTCATAATGTTGCTGTAATGTCCAATGAGTTCATGTGTTATTATTGTTGACGTAAGCTTTATAAGTTATCAAAAATGATAATTTCTTGATATTTTCCCAAATATCAATAAAATATGTGACAATCCCTGTCACAGCCCTCAAATGATAAAAAATTATACATTTCAGATGGTTTAGGTCGTATTAGACTTTAATTTGGTAATTTAGTTCGAATGGTTACTATCGCCAGCTGTTCCAAAAATTGGCGTGGTTGACTGTTGAAAATTGACAGTTGCCGACTGTCGTATTTTGTCGTAAATTGAATTTGTTTCTTAATTACTTAATTATCCAATATATCCAAATGGAAAAATTTAGAAACGTCCGAGCAAATAAAATAATTTACTGTGACCTCACTATGCCCTTAATAAATACGACGTATGGTTTTTCTGAAAGCTTGTTAAATTCTTAAAAAATATTGTCTTCTGATTTTTTTTATACGGCCGATAAATTCGCAGATCTAGGCATAGTATGAACTTAGTTCTAAAATGACTTCCGTTTCGTGAAACGTCTGAACTCATGTTTAAAATAAAAATTTGGCAATAAAATTAAGTTGAATAAAAATTGTTTTATTTGTTTTATTATACCAATTGCTTTTCGGTAATATACACCTAATCCATATATATCTCTGCATCGTATGCAAGTAAAGCGAGAAGAAAACCTTGCACACCAAAACCAAGGAGCCATAGGTTACCTTCAAGGCATCAACATTGCCCTCTTGTACCTTCGCCAGCTGCATGGTGGCCAGCAGCAGTTGATGGCCTGACCTTGCGATGTAGCACCAACTTAATTTTCTCCCAAAAAGTTGCAAACAGTGCGGTCGCGTATGTTAAATTTGAGATAATTTGAGTGAAAATATTATGACAGTGTAATAAAAACTATAAAATGTGAATATCTTAAAATTGCAAAAAAACCTGTAACAAATTCTAACTGCGAAACGTCAGCATAAAGAAATTCGCGATGAACAGCTGATTTTGACATTTATCTCCCTTTATTCTGCTTTCTACTCCATTCCTCTCCGAGTTGGCCCTACCTTATAATTCTACGATGACTTTGTGTGTTCGTGATTTCGGCACGAACAAAAGCAACAACCATAAAAACGTCAGCAGCAACTGAAGCATCAATGCATGATTTTTCTTATTATATAGATATAAGATATAACTGATTTTTGACATATATTTTATCTTTGTAAGATGAATATTAAAGGCTGTAAGTATATTCCAAAGTGTCCTCCAAAACCGTAAGTATGTGCTTGAAAAAATTTGTGGAAAAGACCCCTAAAAATGACAAACGTGCTGTAAGATGTAAGATGTAATTCTACTACAAAAATATTTTTAGGGTCTTGAAAAAATGACAATGGTTATATCACAAAACACTTAGAAGACATATTAACACAACCATTAACTATAAAATATAGTTTTATATATAATATAAAAAAAGTTCTGCGTTGACTGAACAAAACTAGCTATCTTTTGTCAAAAGAGGAAACAAGTAAAAATTTTTGATTTTCCGAAATACAAATGTAAAAACCACTATTTTAATACTTTTGATTAAAGAAACTATTTTAAACTATTTTGAAAACATTATTCCAATAAATTTTACATATAATCTGACTATTTGGTGTAAGAAAACCAGGTGGATGCGAATTTTTCACCACACTTTAAATTGCCCCTGGTCTGTCAAAAAATTCTGACAGAGAGAGAGCAACTGTTGATTAGTGCCAAATTTTATTGGCTGCGTTCAGCAGGTACAACTTTTGTGCAATCGGTTACTGTGTGTCTGCTGAACGAAAAAATATCAGTGTCTAACCACAACATGTAAAAATGTCTGTCTTTCGCCGCACTTTATATTTTTGATACATTTGCTCAACGTATTGAGTATTTCCAGTTAATAATTTGGCTTTTTTAGAATAAGTGTGCTTTTATAACAAATGAAATAAATAACGCAAAATATAACGAGAAAACACAATTCTTCCCCTATTTGATCACTTTTAAGAGAATTGTGTTCACAGAAATAAAAAAGGAACGTAAACTGATGCCTGATCAGAGACACAACATGTTGTACACATTATTCAATTATTATTAGGTTGTTCAGATATTTGACGTCAACTCACAAGAATAATAGCTTAAACACATTAACGACGACAACAACATTGCCGCATGATTCAATTATTATAAGGTTGTCCAGATAGTTGACGTCTACTCACAAGAATGTATACTCTTATTTGAAGAGGAGAGCAAAAGAGCAATTTTGTAAGGACATAAAAATCACGCAGTTGCCGGAATATCATAGTTTTTCATAATACAAACCAATAAAGATACATTTGACTACTACTTTTTGAAATACTTGCTTGTGTTGAACCAAAATATTATGAGCTTTAAAAATGTCATGGTCACATTTTAGACATAAAATAATATTGGAAAAATAAAACTTCTGAATGTTGTACGCATTTCATACAGTTTGTATGAATATTTTTATTACATATATGTTTTTTTTTTTATATATGAGAAAAAATTATATAGTCAGTTTATATGTAAAATTTATTGGAATAATGTTTTCAAAATAGTTTAAAATAGTTTCTTTAACAAAAAGTATAAAAATAGTGATTTTTACATTTGTGTTTGGGAAAATCAAAAATTTGTACTTTTTCAACGCAGAACTTTTTTTTTTATATTGTATACTAGCTTATACCCGGCGCGCTTCGCTGCGCTCAGCGCTTATCCCCTAAAAGAGGGCGTAGCTTTAGTGAAGCCATGCTTTTATAGTAAGTTCTTACCGAGTTTTGTTAATGTGTGACTTATTTCGAAAGCTATACCGAAAATTTTGGGTGCGGAAAAAGTACCACGCCCCTCGTCCAACACCCATAAAATGTTACCTGTGCAACGGCATGTGTAAATTGAGGTCGAATACTGAATTCAGAGGCTTTGCGACCTATAATTACAAAACTGTTCGAAATCGAAAATTTTAGGTGTATTTACGATCGGCAACAGACTTCACAGGAACCCTCTCAACGCTTTGGTATAAAAATTGGCTTAGCGGTTTCGAAGCCTTTACGTGATATACACATATACCCACATACGTATATACATTAAGTCGCCTCACGCTCTTTAGAAAAAAATTTGTTCAGTCTCGTTCTTCAAAATAATCCATGGCTTATGTTATGATGATCCACAAAATATTGCGACTAAAAATATTGGCTGGTATGGCAGTTAGAAAAAAACAAACGGTCAGAAATAAGAGTAATGGAAAAAATTTTGCATCAAAAAATCTTATATTTCCGTTGGACCAAAGATAATGCGGATTTTTTGGATTGTTTTAACTTTTTTCATATTATTTTCACTAAAATTCAAACGAATCTTTTCCTAAACTAATTTTAGTCAAATAAATTGTACAATGTAAAAAATGTGTAAATTTTTTTGTAATTTCATTCAATTTAGCAATTCACTTTACACTTTATTTTATCATCCATAGATAATTTATTTGACTAAAAGTAAAATGGCAAAACAAAAAAAAAATTTAATTTGCATTTTAGTGAAAATAATACAAAAAAAAAAGTTAAAAAATTTAAATTTATAGAGTAGAGAAAAAATTTAAAATTTATTAGTGCAGATTGGAAGAACTTTTTAATTACTATTATTTCTGACCGTTTGTTATTTTTAACTACCGCACCAGTAAATATTTTTATACAAAACTCGATTTTTACAGAATATTTCAAACCATTCCGTGGCATACTGGTTGACGTGCGAGGCTTGTATACCATAGAACCCAGGTTCGAATTCTATCTGACACAGAAAGTGTTTTCAATTAAATTAATTTTTCTCTTCGGCCGCCATCTCTATGCAGACAATGGCAAACCTCAGAGTGTAAAAACTGTCATGAAAAGCTTCTTGAGAGCATAAACCGTTCGGAGTCGGCATAAGCCTTGTAGATCCAGTTCTCGATCATTTGTGTTCAAACATTTCACAACACGCACGCATAAGAAGCTCGGTCAAAGTCTGAAATGGCCATTTTGTTCCTTTTTGTTTTTTTTTTTTTTTTTATTTCAAACCATTCCAGCTCACGGATGACTATCGCTACAGTCGAAATATTTGGGGAATCATCATAACATAAAGCATTATTTTGAGGAACCGACCCGAACACCTTTTTTTTGTGAGCAGCCTTAGTATACATACATACATTTTTTACAGATAGATAGATGAGCAGAAAAAGTATGTATGGCAACATTTATATATAAAGTGACCGCCACTTGGTCCCATTGCACCTATATACCAAGTTCCACTATCAAAACGCGTACAGCTCAGAAATTACAATGATTTTTGAAAAGTCGTCTTAAATAAAGTGTGACACGCCCATTTTTTAAGAGTTCTGGCAGTATCTATATGAACTAATCTACCAAGTTTTAGTCTTTTACTGTAAAAAAAGTCTGATATATATCCTTTTTATGGATTTGTGGGCATTGAAAGTAGGCGTGGCAACATTTATTTATAAAGTGAACGCCAATTTGACCCATAGCACCTACATACCAAGTTTGTCTATCAAAACGTTCACATCTCAGGAATTAAAATTATTTCTAACCGATAGCCCAGGCAGCTAACTTAGTTATAATTTTTAAATTGTAATGAACTTAGTAAATTAATACATAAGTAAATAAACAAATTAAATAAAATTATTTCTGAAAAGTGGGCACAGATATAGTCCTACCATGCACAATTTTTGCAAAGCTGTCGAGAGCAAGCGTATGAAATTAATAACCATATTTTAGTATTTAACGATGAGAATCGTCTGATTTATAGAAGTTCTATTAATTTGTGGGTAAAAAGAAACCAAGTGGCGGCCGTGGCGTAGCGGGTAGAGTGTGTGGCCCATACGCGAGGGAACCCTGGTCCGAGTCCCACCTGACACGGAAAGTTTTTCGATTAAATTAATTTTTCTGTTCGGCCGTCATCTCTCTGCAGACAATGGCAAACCTCAGAGAATAAAAACTGCCATGAAAAGCTTCTTGAGAACGTAAGCCGTTCGGAGTCGGCATAAAACATGTAGGTCCAGTTCTCGATCAATTGTGTTCAAACATTCCACAACACTCACAACACAATTGATCATAAGAAGCTCGGTCAAAGTACTTTCAAGGACTGAAATTGGCCATTTAGTTTTGTTTTTTTTGTGGGTGGTACAAGTGGGCGTGGCAAATTTTATATATATATATTGACTGCCACTTAGAGCACCTGCATATCAAGTGTTACTATCAAACGTGTGCAACTCAGGAATAAGCATGATTTCGAAAAAGTTGGCGTAGATATGGTGCGACTACGCCCATTTTTAAACAGTTGCCGACAGTGACCATATAAACTAAATTACCAAATCTTAGTCTTCTACGGCAAAAGCCGTCTGATATAAAGCATTTTTACTGATTTGTGGGCGGTAAAAGTAGGCGTGACAACGTTTATATTTACAAAGTGACTGCCACTTGCACCCTTAGCACCTGCATACGAAGATTGGCTATGCAGGCTAAAGTGGGCGTAGATATAGTGCGGCCATGCCCATTTTTTATACATTGACCGACAGTAACCATATGAACTAAATTACCAAATCTTAGTCATCTACGGCAAGAGCCGTCTGATATAAACCATTTTTACTGATTTGTGGGCGGTAAAAGGGGGCGTGACAACATTTTTATTTACATAATGACTGCCAGTTGCACCCAGAGCACCTCCATACCAAGATTGGCTATGAAAACGTGTACAACTCAGGAATAAGCATGATTTCGATAAAGTGGGCGTAGATATAGTGCGGCCATGCCCATTTTTTATACATTGGCCGACAGTAACCATACGATCTAAATTACCAAATCGTTGTCTTCTACGGCAAAATCCGTCTGATATAAGCCATTTTTACTGATTTGTGGGCGGTAAAAGTGGGCGTGACAACGTTTATATTTACATAGTGACTGCCACTTAGATCCATAGCACTTGCATACTAAGATTCACTATCAAAACGTGTACAACTCAAGAATAAGCATGATTACGATAAAGTGGGCGTAGATATAGTTCGGCCACGCCCATTTTTTGTATATTGGCGGATAGTAATCATATAAACTAAATTATCAAATCTTAGCCTTCTATGGCAAGAGCCGTCTGATATAAAGCATTTTTACTTATTTGTGGGCGGTAAAAGTGGGCGTGACAACGTTTATATTTACATAGTGACTGCCACTTGTATGCATAGCACCTGCATATCAAGATTCACTATCAAAACTTGAACATTTTAGGAATTAAAATAATTGCTGAAAAGTGGGCGTAGATATAGTGTGACCACGCCCATTTCTTGTACAGTCACCGAAAGTAACCATCTGAACAAAATAACCAAATTTAAGTTTTATATGATTAAAACCGTCTGATATATAGCAATTTTTTTGGTTTGTGGGCGATAGAGCCAATTTGGGTTGTATGGGAGGTACCACGCCCCCTTGCCCAATCAACACCAAACTTCACAGGAACACTTCCCGAATGTTGCTTCAGTATCCCTCAAAATTTCATAGAGTTTGGCTCGGTGGTTTTGGAGTCTATACGTGATATACACACATATCCACATACCCACATACCCACATACCCACATACCCACATACATACATTCATTTTTATATATATAGATAAAACTATATTTTATAGTTAATGGTTGTGTAAATATGTCTTCTAAATATTTCGTGATAGAACCATTGTCATTTTTTCAAGAACGTAAAAATATTTTTGACCTTAAATTACGTCATACAGCACGTTTGTCCTTTTTGGGAGTCTTTTCCACAAATTTTTTCAAGCACATCCTAACGTTTTTGGAGGTCACTTTGGAATATACTTACAGCCTTTAATATTCATCTTACAAAGATAAAATATGTGTCAAAAATCAGGTTTATCTTATATCTATATAATAAGAAAAAAATCATGCATTGATGCTTCAGTTGCTGCTGATGTTCTTATGGTTGTTGCTTTTGTTCGTGCCGAAATCACGAACGCAACATCGTGTTGTTTCTTGGAATGAATTGTTTTACGAATATTTCTCAGTAACGGCTTGTATTGTTGTTGTTATTAATACGTATGTAAAATATACATTGATGTTATATATGCATATCAGCTGATTTAATTTTATCGTTTGTTATTGTTTTTGTTTATCTTCAGCGAGATAAATACAATAAACAATATAGATGTATTATTGAGATGTGCTGTAGAGCCAGTATGTACTCTATAGGAACAAACTAACTTGTTTTTAAAAACAACTAATTAAAAAACTAATTTAAAATAAACCCGTATATGAACTACTTTGAATTATATTAAGGCGGCAACTACTCTGATTTTGACATGTTTTAATTGCAAATTTTTATTAGGTTACAAGTTTAAATATATTTAACCATGTCATTTCATCAAATATTATTAACTTTAGGCCATCAGTAATAGTTTTCAATTGGATATTTTAAAATAATTAAAAAAAGTATTTAAATATAACTAATTTAAAAAGTAGTTGAAAATATATGCAAACGAAGGTCAATTGACTTATTTAGCGGACATCACCATACAAAATTCGTTCGTTCTATGGAAAAAAGTCAGAATTTCAACTAGTTGTGGTTGACAATAAACTATTTTATCAACTACTTTTAAATTATTTGATTTTCCTACAGGGTAGCTACAAAAATTTGTATTACTACTACGCAGGTTTACATATACAGAGAATGCGCATGGTCATTGTGCTATGAAAACTCTTTAAATATCATAGTAAAATCGAATTATTTATTGAACTAATTTTATACTTATTACATATTAAAAATATATTTTGTTTGTTAAAATTTTAAATTTTCAAATTAATTTAAGATATATATAAGCTCTTTACTTGGGAAAAATAAAAAATTCATATTTTTCCGAAATATTTATTTCCATTTACTAAGCCTAAGATTGAAATAAATTTATCAAAAAATATGGCTAAAAAAAATTCTACGTCTACGATCATATCTAGACACAGTTAGATACACAGTTTACATAAAATAGGGGTACGTCAAATATCTGGATAGCCTTATAATGGCTGCATTCTATCCGAAAGAGCGCTCAGGTAGCGAAGTAGCATAAAGTCATGGCAGAATTATAAGGTAGGGCCGACTCGGAGAGGAATGAAGTAGAAAGCAGAATAAAGCGGGCTAGATGTCAAAATCAGCTGTTTGTCTCACGTTTCTTTATGTTCATGTTTCGCAGTCGATTTTAGGTCAAAATTTTTACAGGTTTTTTTTGCCAATTTAAGACATCTTTCACATTTTAAAGTTGTTATTACACTGTTTTAATAATATTTTCACTCAAACTATCACAAATTTAACACACGCGTCCGCACTACTTGCAATTTGGAAACATAAAAATTTTTCTTAATATGCAATTCCTTGTAAATTCGTCGTTTTGACAACTTACCAACTTTTTCATTATCCACTATTCGTTGACGCGTGAGGACACTGAGCCAACCGGCCCTACCTTATAATTTACCATGCATAAAGTGATACTTTCTGCTGAACTCTTTTTTTTTGAAACGTCAAACGGCAAACAGCTGTTCGACAATAAATGCTTCTTGTCTCAAATTTATTTTTTTTTATGTTCTGTGTGTACACGTTTCAAACAAATAGTTTTAATTAAAAGCACTACTAAGCAATTTAATAATTTAGTAATTATTAAATTTAATATTTGGCATATTTATCTGTCAAAATAAAGTAAGCGTAAGCCGCTCAACTGAAGTAGCATAAAATATTTTCGCTACCTAAGATGGCGACCGCTCAGGGAACGTGTTGTGCAAACACTTTATGCAACATAGCATTCAGCCCGAAAGTTGTTCAACAGCTACGTAGCAAATATTCCGCTGAATGTAGCCAATGATTGAAACATGATTGTACCTGCTGAACGCAGCCATTTATTTCTGCTGTTGTTGACAGATGCAGGTAAAATTTTTGTGAGAGAGGTGAAAAAAACGCTTTCACCTGGTTTTCTTACACCATGCCTGGAATGTCAAAATTATGAAATACTGTGCTGCCGTATCTTATAAAATATCCAACAAAAATCCATAATTGTTTTTTGAATTTTTGATGAATTGCTTAGCTGTGGCGACATGTTATATCTTCGTTAACATTAATGTTTGACAAAAAATATCACTTTGTCTCCATTTTTCAGACAATTTTTTAATTTTTTTTTTAACGCATTTTATACTTTAATATTCATATTTCGCTTCGACTTACGCTGCGAAAGTGAAGTTATTAAATGTTTGCACTGGCAAATGCGGATGTACATTATTTCATTATTAGAAAAGTTCTGAAGTTTTTTTTTTGGGTTTTTCCATTCGCCATTTGCCCATAGGACATTCCCTATAAAATCGTTCTCTGATACAGAAGTGCACTTCAGTTCTTGTAATTTGTGAATATACTAAGTAAATATATATTTAAAATTTATTTAAAAATTTTTAATAGTGTTAAAAAGAATTTCTGCTAAAAGAAGTAGAATTTCATATAAGGGAAAAATTCTAACAGATTAAATAAAAAGACTATAAAGATGAAATAAAAGCAATGTGTCAATTTTCTCCGTCAGTCAGTTTCTCCGTCAAACGGCAATAAAAGAAAAATAGATTACATTTTTATTATTTTTATTACATTAGAACAAAAATTTTAAATAAGAAATAAAGAACACAAAAAGCTAAACTAAAACTAATATGCAATAGTAATTTATTGAAAACAGAGCTGTAACATCACAAAAAGCGATTTATTTCTTTGTAAATACGTTTGTCAGAATTTATCCTACAAATAATTTCCTTTCTTATTATTTATCCCACATTTATCAATAATACAGAAAAGTGGCAATGCTAAAACACATTTTGACATTCGAGGTTGGTGTGGTCATGATACAATGATAAGGTAGGGCCGCTGCGCTGAGTGCTCTCACGCGTCAACGAAGAGTGGATAATGAGAAGCAACATATATGTCAAAACGACGAATTTCGTAGAAATTGCAAATGAAGAAAATATTTTATGTTTCCAAGTTGCAAACAGTGCGTTCGCGGGTGTTAAACTTGTGCTAATTTGAGTGAAAATATTATAAAAAAAGTGTAATAAAAACTATAAAATGTGAAAGAAGTCTTAAAATTGCAAAAAAACCTGAACAGTTTTAACCTAAAAACAACTGCGAAACGTGAGCATAAAGGAATTCGCGATGAACAGCTGATTTTGACATCAATGTAGCTTTATTCTGCTTTCTACTCCATTCCTCTCCGTGATAACCATACCTTATAATTCTGCCATGGGTGTGGTGAATCTCATTAACCTACCTTATTATTGTATCATGCATCCGATGGTCATCCAAATAGGTAAAATTTCTGGCGTATTGATTTCCGCGATATCGCGATTTTTTATTCTCTTTTACTCTCTCTGAAAATTTTGATTGACGTTTGCTCACACACGATTTTTTGATTGAAGCTCCGACGCAGTCATTTGTTACTTTTCTGCTACCTACTATTTTGTGAATTCATATCGGGCTACGTGCATCACTTTATTTGGGTGATTCTTTAATTGAGTTGTTTTGTGTTCAAGAAAATTTTACAAACAATAGCGGAAATATAGTTGATCTTTTAGGATTAAAATTGATTACAATATTATCTACTGCATAACTAACTGTAATGTCATTATTTACCATTATTTTCTAATAAGTATAATTTTTTTAGTACTTATTTATTTTTAAAGATATGTTTATGTTTTTGGTGCCATTGAAAAGAAAATTGAATAAAATACAAAACTGATCTGCGAAAAAAATTTCATTTATTACGCAAAATTCTGAGAAATTTGCACTCAAAGTTAAAATTTGGTAATTTCAACCGATTGATTTCATCTTCACACGATCACAGCTCAGTAACGGTTAAGTTGGTGGGGTTTGTTGATATACCGTTGGAAAGGTGATTTCATTGCCTTTAAAATGAGCTATCAAAATTTTAATTCAAAGTTTTATGTAAGTTAGTTTTTCTGCTAGAAACAATAATGTGAATCAAAGTTGTGAAATATTAATTAACCCTGTAGGTCCTTAGAATGTGAAAATAGACCCCCTCCCCCCCGTACGATTTTTTGCTCAGCTCGACATAACCTTTCACTTCCGTAAATAGTTGCACTCAATTGCGGGACACCCTGTATAAAACTGAATGTCATCGTGCCTGTCGTGGCTTAATACTACGAATATACTTCAATACGGCCGCTGGGGGAGGGGAAAAGAAGGGGCGGGAGGTATTTTAAATTCGGTACCCTGCCGAAGCTCCATTCCTTACTAGATCCTCATAAGGAGGAAGGTCTTATATGGGCAAATCCCAAAAATGGTCAACTACAGGTGAAAAATGAAAAGTTATTAAAATCTTATAATTTTAGGATATTATACCAGAGAAACATTTAAATTTTATTTATTTAAGCAATTTATACATTAATTCATTTATCAAGATGGTCATACTGCCCGCAGTGTTTCAGAAATGTAGTTTTTCTTTTTAGTAAATATTTAGTAGGTGTTTCGTAAATGTTTTTGTTTTGTTA
This sequence comes from Coremacera marginata, assembly GCA_914767935.1. NCBI lineage: Eukaryota > Metazoa > Arthropoda > Insecta > Diptera > Sciomyzidae > Coremacera > Coremacera marginata. Next base: position 132,627,646 of record OU612046.1, read on the forward strand.
AAAATGGAAGTTATTAGCTAAAGAAAATAATGACATGATTGAGGCAAGGAAAGAACAACATATGAAATTTGTGTCTTAATAACTTAATTACACAATATATACACAATGGAAAAATCTAAAATGTCCGACACGAAACGTCCGAACAAATAAAATAATTTGCCGGGATCTCACTACGCCCTTAGCTTTTCTGAAAGCTTGTTAAATTTGTAAAAAATATTGTCTTCTAACTCTTGTATATGGCTGATAAATTCGCAGATCTACACGCTGGGATTTACCCATATGTCAGTTCCACTTAAGCCTCATAGAGCCAACAGAACAAAACGTTTTTTGGATTCTTTCTATTCAAATACCATGCACATTGTAACTTGGGGACCAAACTTGACTTTCGTACTCTAAGTGAGGAGGCACAGTTGCATAATACAACGTTGTAGTTGTAATCATGCTATTAAATTCCTTGGCCCAGCGTTTTATAAGGCCAAGCATTGAAGATGCTTTTTTAAAAACTTTAATCAATATAAATGTTAAATGATAGCTTAGAGTCCATGCATACACCTAGGTCTTTGACGGTACCTTCACAACTTAAAGCATTATCTTTTATCTTATAATCAAAAATTAAATTATTCCTTTAACGCAAAAAGGTCATAGTTTGTCATTTATCTGGATTTAGAGACATATTATTTTTAGAACACAAAACTTCAAAAGATTTCAGATCAGACTGGAGTAAATCTGAATTGTCCTTAGAATTTACCGTTCTGTATATTCTCATATCATCAGCATAGATAAGCGGATGAGAGTGTTCTATGATGTGAGTTACATTACTGATTGCTAAAATAAACAGAAGTGGTCCAAGGTGGCTACTCTGAGGAACACCTGAGTCAGCAATAAATTCAAAAGAAAATAAGCCTCGGAGGCCCCCATTTCTAGAAAATCTATATATATATATAAAATTGTAAAAAGAAAAATCGGTACATGAAATATTTTTTTGAAATTCCTTTTGCGATGGACATTTTGAATGACGCTGAGTCCGAAAATCGCATTTTTAAAATTTTTGTCTGTCTGTCTGTCTGTCTGTCTGTCTGTTAAAGCATCACGCGAAAACCACTGGATGGATTTAAATGAAACTTGGCATCTTGGTTTCTTATATCCCCGGTCATAACATTGGCTACTTTTTATCCAGTAAAAAAGGTTGGACCCTGTAGGGGGCGCTGCGATCGGGTTCCAGGCATTCTTTTTTTTAGCTTATCTCCGAAACCGGTAGAAGTTTTCGGATACGGTGAGTTTTTATGACTTATCTGCTCTGTTCTATTTTGAACACCAGAGGGCGCTGTAGTAGAAATATCTCGAAAAACCGCGAAAAACTCCTAAACCGATCACTGGTGACCGGATGACCGGTGAATCCGATTTGCATGAAAATTGGAATATAAGGGTTTTCTGAAACGGTGAGTGTTTTACACTTATCTTTTCTGTGATATCTTGAACACCAGTGGGCGCCGTAGTTCAAATATTTTAAAAAACGTCAAAAAACTCCTAATCGGTTTATCCGATTTACATGAAAGTTAGTATATAAAGGTTTTCGGATACGGTGAATTTTTATGACTTATCAACTCTGTTCTATCTTGAACAACAGAGGACGCTGTAGAACAAATATTTTAAAAAACGTCAAAAAACTCCTAAGCCGTTTGTCCGACTTATATAAAAATTGGTATATAGAGAATTTGGATACGGTGAGTTTACATGACTTATCTACTCTGTTCTTTCTTGAACACTAGAGGGCGCTGTAGTACAAATATTTTAAAAAACGTCAAAAAGCTCCCAAGTCGCTTATACGATGTGCATGAAAGTGAGTTTTTATGACTTATAAGCTAGGTTCTATCTGGAACACCAGATGGTACACCAGGTGGTACAAATATTTAAAAAAGACGAAAAAATCCAAAATTCCGATTTACATGAAATTTTGTATGTAGAGATTCTCGGACACGATGAGTTTTTTGATTTATCTATTTTTTTTCTCTTTTGAACACCAGAGGACGCTGTAGTACAAATATTTTGAAAAACCTCAAAAAGCTATTAAGCCGTCCATCCGAATTGCATGAAAATTGGAAAATAGGGGTTTTCTGATACGTTGAGTTTTTTGGACTTATCTTTTTTGTCCTCTCTTGAAAACCAGAGGGCGCTTTAGTACAAATGTTAGGAAATCGTTTAAAACTCTAAAACTGCTCATCCGATTTGGATGAAAAATTGTAATTAGCGATTTTCGATTTCTGGTTCTATGTTTTTTGCTCTTTCTCGAAACTAGAGGGCGCTGTTGTATAATTTGTACGTGTGTATGTTATTAAACTGTTCCTTAACGTCCGCACTGATTTTGATGAAATTTTATGTGAGTGTTTGAGTGGATCCCTGGATGGTTCAGATTCACAATTGGACCCGGTAGGTGGCGCTGCGATCGTGTTTGAGGCATTTTGTTTTTATAGCTTATCTCCGAAACCGTTAATCCTAAATCCATGAAAATTTGTATATAGAGGTTTTCAGATATGGTGACTTTTTATGGCTTATCTACTCTGTTCTATCTTGAAAACCGGAGGGCGACGTGTACAAATATTATAAAAAACTTCTAAGCTATTTATCCAATTTTCATGAAAATTGGTATGTAGGGGTTTTCTAATAAGGTGACTGTTTTGGACTTATCTCTTTTGTACTATATCGAACACCAGAAGGCGCTGTAGTACAAATCTCTTAAGAAATCGTGAAAAAGTAGAAAGCCGCTCATCCGATTTCGATGAAAAAGTTTTTTAAAGGATTTTTGTGTACGGCAACTGTTTTGGCGTTATCTCTTTTGCTCTGTCTCGAAAAGTAGAGGGCGCTGTTGTACTATTTGTACGTGTGTGTGATATTAAACTATTCCTAAACGGCTGCACCGATTTTGATGAAAGTTTTTGTGTGTGTTTAAGTGGATCCCTGGATGGTTCAGGTTCGCAATTGGACCACCGGTGGTGCTGCGATTGGGTTCCACGAATTTTGTTATTATAGTTTGACTCCGAAACCATTCATCCGATTTACATGAAAAGTTTTATTTAGGGGTTTTCGGGTACGGCAGTTTTTATGACATATCTATTTTGTTCTATATTGAACACCAGAAGGATCTGCAGTACAAATGTTTTAAAAATCTCTAAAAACTCCTTGCTGTAAATCCGATTTGCGTGAACATTTGTACATATGAGTTTTAGGATACGGTGGGTATCTTGGACTTTTTTTTCTGTGCTATCTTAAACACCAGATTGTGCTGTAGTACAAATCACTTAAGAAATCGTGAAACACTCGAAAATCGCTCATCTGATTGAGATAAAAATTTGATTTGATTATCGAGTATTTAAGGGCTTTGGCGTTATTTTTTAATCTATCTCGAAGGTCTCTAATCTACCAGAGGGCGCTGTTGTACAAATACCGCAAAAAACTCAAAACAACTCATTCGATAAGTATGATTTTTATAAGTGATTTTCGGGTGCGGTCACTCTTTTGGCGCTATGTATTTTGCTATATCTTGAACCCCAAAGGGCGCTGTACTACAAAATACAGTAAGGCGTAGCAAAGCGCGAAGGGTGATAAATGTCTTCTTTTCTTCTTATATATATATATTCCTCTGTATTTATATTCCACTTTCTTTTGTCACAAATAGTTGAGTACGCATCAACACATGCGCAAGTCAGTTGCGTCGTAAGTTGGCGTTGTTTTGACATTTCAATTTCTATTTTCAATGCTTATTTATTTTTTGTCCAGTTTCCTCGCGAATTGCCTATTTAAATTCGTTTTTCGTTTTTTGCTCTGATTTTTTTCAAAAATGTGCAATCTATCGGATACATTACTCGTATAAAACTTGAAAATATATTTTTGCAAGCGATCGGCGGCACGCACACACAAATCACGATTTCCCTAACTTTTTCTCATAATTTTCAGATGTTAAAGCTACATTTTGCTCATATCGCCAAAGTTACCGGTTTGAAAGATGCACTTAGAATTCCTTCAAAAGTTTGTGAAAAGTCGAAAAAATCGACGAATGATATCGAAAATTATTTATATCAACTCCCGAGTTAAGCCGGGTATTCAGCTAGTGTTAAATAAAGTGCAACAATTTTCCGATTTTAAGCAATAAACTTTACGATTTGAAACATATAATAAGGAATTCAGACCTTTGTAAGCTCATTTACATGAATTCGTGGATCCCTTACTTTAACGAACTCAGTTTTCGCTATTTGCTCGATTTTTTTAAAAATGCATTCATGGCATTGGAATATCAAAGATCCTAAAAAGTCAAATATTAATGACTTGTATAGTAAAATTAATATTTGACATATAATGGCATATAAAATATTTAAAATATCGTTTACATTTTTGAATCTAAAGACATGCAAGTTTTAAATAATTATATTCTATTTGCATAAAGCATTTTTAAATAAACTGTATTTTAGCATTTATTTTATTTATAAACTGTTTTTTCTGTTTTTTAAATATTTTTTTGATATATTCAAATGATTAAGATGGTAAAAATCCCACTTCTAGAATTCTTTTCTAACCTGACACAAACAATTTACAATGCATTGGTAAAATATTTTTATTAATTCTATTACGCCTAATTGCAATTTCTCTTGTGTGCAACGTTTAATATAAACGATTTTAAAATTTTCTAATTTTTATTTGAAAATAAATGGAGTGGATTCTTAACAAGTTGAGCAGCAGTTGCTCGGTGATGCAAATTATTAAATAACGATATATTTTTAAACATTTAGAAATGAAAAGTGTTAAAAATTAAAAAAAAGAGAGTAAAAGATACAGGGAAAATGTATGCGTTAAGTTTAATTCAACTCATATATATAATTGAACTAAGCAAATGATTTCGTTCAGACTGTTTTCATTTTTTTTTTTTTTAATCCTAAGTAGACGCTTAAACTTTTTTTTTTATTCTTTAAGTAACTTCAAGTTGAAATCTGTTATTTGATTGTAATATTATTATATAGAAAATAGAATAAGGTTAATGATCTCCACAGAAAATTTTTCTTTTAACAATTCATTTACGTATATTCCCGTTTTGAAATCCGGTTTATAAGCTTAGCTGATATTCATGAATACAGGGTGTCCCGCAATTGAGTGCAACTATTTACGGAGCTGAAAGTTTATGTCGAGCTGAGCAAATAATCGTATGGGAGGGAGGTCTATTTTCACATTCTTAGGAGCTACAGTATTAATTTTTATTTCACAAGTTTGATTCACGTTATTGTTTCTAGCAGAAAAACTAACCTACATAAAACCTAACTAAGCATATCTTAAAAAATAAAAAAGTTTGCTACACTAAAAAAATTATACTTAATAAAAATATTGATAAATAATGACATTATAATTAGTTATGCAGTTGATAATATCATTGTTTTCTAATAAGTATAATTTTTTTAGTGCAGCCAACTTTTCTATTTTTTAAGATATGTTTATGTTTTTGGTGTCATTGAAAAGAAAATTGAATAAATTACAAAATTGATCTCAAAAAAAATTTAAATTTATTACGCAAAACTCGGAGAAATTTGTATTAAAAATTGAAATTTGGTAGTTTCAATCGATTGATTTCATCTTCACACGAGCACAGCTCGGTAACGGTTAAGTTGGTGGGGTTTGTTGATATACTGTTAGAAAGGTGATTTCATTTCCTTTGAAATTAACTATCAAAATAAGTTTTATGCAAGTTAGTTTTTCTGCTAGAAACAATAACGTAAGCCAAAGTCGTGAATTATTAATTAACCCTGTATCTCCTAAGAATGTGAAAATAGACCTCCCTCCCATACGATTTTTTTCTCAGCTCGACATAAACTTTCAGCTCCGTAAATAGTTGCACTCAATAGCTGGACACCCTGTATATCCCTATAATATAGACTTAAATGCCAACAAACTTTTTTAATTATGTTACTATTGCAAAATAAAATAATGTTAATTTATGTAGTTTTTTTTTTTTTACTGAACTAATCCTAAATATGATTATGTAACATGCACAATAAAATATTTTTTAACTCCCTTGCGGGTGCCCTTGCCATTATTTGGTGTTTAAGCTGCTAGACAATCAGACAACAAATTTCCAAAGTATTCCAAAGCTGCCTCGTGTAAGCAAAGAAATTAAAAATATGCCTCCACGAAAAAAATTAAAGACTTTTGTTCAAATCGTAGCAGCGCAGCAAATGAAAAACACTCCAATAAACAGTTCTACAACGTATGAAATACCTAAAATTGCTTCATTCGTTCACTGCCGCTTTGCGTCCGTCCACCCCTGTACGACGAACAGATGTGTTCGTAAAAAAACCCCGATAAACTTTGCGTCTATGTTTAAGTGGCGGCGGCTCATAGCAGCCAGGCACGCTGACACAAGGCAGGTAGTTACTGCTTTCGTCGTCGCGCTGTAATGTTTTACATACGTGCGAGCGAGACAGCGAGAGACGCCATGAGCGTCCATTACATTTCGACGACACAGAGTAAGGCGTCTGCAAGCTGCTCAGCGCTCTTTCCCTGCGCCTTCCTGCTTTAGTTCACATCGAGTTGTCTCAGTGTCAGTGTCGTCATTGATTTATCGTTTAAAGAATATTGCTGAATAGTTTTGTTTTTGTTGTGAGCACAAAAAGAGAAATATTTTAAATTGTTTATATAAATATAAAGCATCTAAACAGCAGCAATGAAACCTCAAAAAAAAGCTGTAGGTGCCGATGACTACCATAAAACGTCTTCCATAAACTCAATGAAATTGATTCGTCTTGTTCGCAACTATGAGGAACTGTACAATAGCTCAGCGGACGGATACAACGACAAGAATCACAAAGATGCCATGTGGGAACGCATCAACCAGGCGCTTTTCCCGAAGTACAACTCATGTGACATCAAAATCAAAAACGTTATTCGTAAGTATTCTTCTTTTTTTTATTTAAGTTAGCACAAAGCCGGCTTCAAATTAAATGAAAAAGTTGTATTCTAGCAACTATTTTTAACGTCTTGTGAAACAGAAATAACGATTAAATGATTATGAATACTTTAGGGTTGATAAAGTGCTTATAGTCCGTCGAGTACATAGCGTAGACTCAGGTCACTCACAACTAATGGACAATAATACAATAACAAAACGTGATAAATTTTTTGTTTTGTTGCTTGCATACATTTTTTTTTATTTTGTGCTGAGCAAACTTACCCGATTTATATGAGAGGGTTGGACATAATAAGTTCGAATTTGCACATACTGATCATGATACATAATGCAAGGTAGTAGTTACAATTCTTTGGCGACCATAACTTGTCAAGATTAGTATAAAAAAAGATCGAAAAATGTAATGAAGAACAGCAAATGACAGATAACGTTCAATTGGATATTTTGTGTGTTGCTTGATCCGGCTGAGGAACCCAGGGGCTCACAGCTTTTTCGTTCAAGGCTTGCCTGCAATGAAGTTTGTCAGCCACCACTTGTAGGCATGTCAGAAAAACATCGATGCATCGAAAATTTTCCACTCGATGTTTAAATAGTTGATGCATCGATACTACTTGAAACGATACTACATGTCCATCCGACATGCAGTTCGACAAAATAATGGCACTTTTTTTTGTTGGTGCCAAATGGTCGCACATGTCGGATGAACTTCATTATTTTATAGTTTCAAAAAGTGCACATCGAGCGCATTAAATATTTTTTAGCTTAAAAATTACGAATGCATTGATTTTAACAATTATTTTTGTACTGTACTATTTATTTTCTATGTCTCTTCTTCTTAATTGCTTTAATTCTCTTAATTCTTTCCAAAATTTCTTATGTAATTTTTTGCGCGAGATGTGCTTCGCTCAAAAATTTTATCGAATGAGAAAATGCACCAAGTTGGATGGACACGCACACGAACGATACTACATGTCGGATGGACCGACAGAAAAGTCAAACATTTTTTTCTTTTATCGGAAATGTCCATCCAACTTGATTTTTTGGACACAAACGATACTACATGAGCGAGGACATGACAGGTCGGATGGACATGTAGTATTGTTTGTGGTGCCATTTTAAACAGTTTTTTACAAACTGACAAATCTAGTACATTGAACAGCCATTTCAATTTTTCAATTGCGCAAAAATAAAGAGTGAGTTTGACCAAAAAATGGAAATGCCTCCGAAAAGAGTGGTTTGGAGGTTTTCAAGAAAAGGCCCAACCAAAATAGACGAGTTGCTCCTTAACGAGTAGAGACAAAAATGTTCTCTTTAATGCAATTCAATGTTGTTGTCCAAAATTAACAAACGTAATTTAACGAACGTAATGCCATGGTTATGCTAGCCAAACATGATTGCCGAACATTTGGTGTTCATTTTCGTTTATTTATTCTCTTCGCTGAAATGTTTGTTTGGTGCAATGTTCATTAATATAGGTTAAGTCACTTGAGAGAAAAGCACTCTTTTTCTGCCTTTGCTCCAACCAAGGCTTATTAATAAAGGTTAAGTCACTTGAGAGAAGCTCGGTCGAACTGTCAGAATGGATAAAAGGAAATCAAGAAAAAAAAAACCGGAATCTGTACAATTTTTAGCTAACAGCTACTATGACAGTTCGAGCAAAGGCAGAAAAAGAGTGCTTTTCTCTCAAGTGACTTAACCTATATTAATGAACATTGGCTCGAACTGTCAAAGTAGCTGTTAGCTAAAAATTGTACAGATTCAGGTTTTTTTTTTATATACTTTTATCCTTTTTTCTCAGAACGTCGACCACCAACTGTCAAAATCAATACCAAGTTTAACTTGTCATCTGCTTTGCTGCTTATTCGTTTTCTCTTTTTCAATGCATTTTTGACAACTTCTGATCGTCTACAGAACTGCCACTCCTACCTTGATATATTATATCATGATATTAACACTTGCGTTTCTAAACTATTTTTACCACGACTTAACGAAGAATTTGCTAATATGAACGGCCCTTAATGCAAGAAATAAACGTTGCGACCGTTGGTACATCTTGGGGCATGATACAATAATTTACAAAGTAGCCTTGACAACTACCTGTTTTCTCACGAATATCGATCGGGAGTTGGCAAATCAATAAAATGTTTAACTTGTCATCTGTTTTGCTGCTTCTTCGTTTTCTCTTTTTCAATAGGTGTGTTTCCGTACTCAACACTGTGTAAGATTTGTGTAAGTTCAAACTAAAGGGCTGCACGAATGCATTCAAAAGCCGTTTCAACACATTCTCAAAAAAATAGAATGGAATGGAATGATCATTCTCAGCGCTGAGAATGGAATGGAATATGCATTCGAAGCGCTTAGAATGGAATGGAATGTGCGCTTGTGCGTTGAGAATGTTTAGAATAGAATACTCAACATTCTCAAGTGTTGATTTGAGAGTACTACCAAATGGTTGATGAAAAAAGGTTTTACGTAAAGGGATTTCAAAGGGGGGTTGCTGATGTCGAATCTGATGTCAGATTTTCAATTTTCAAGATGGCGGATAGGGTTGCCACCTTAAAATATCTTATTTTAGATTAGAATTTTAAAATTCCAAAATTTTTTTGAAAATAGGTTGCCACCTAAAAATTTGTTATTTTGCAATTTTTTTAAATGAGCATTTAGTAAAAGGGAGTCGCTGATTACAAATCTGATGTCAGATTTTCAATTTTCAAAATATTTTAAGGTGGCAACCCTTTCCGCCATTTTGAAAATTCAAAATCTGACATCAGATTTGAAATCAGCGACTCCCTTTTACTAAATGCTCATTTAAAAAAATTGCAAAATAACACATTTTTAGGTGGCAACCCTATTTTCAAAAAAATTTTGGAATTTTAAAATTCTGACAACGGATTCGGAATCAGCGACCCATTTTTACCTAGTGTTTGCCCCAGCCTCGAATTCGCGAAAATAAGATATTTTAAGGTGGCAACCCTATCCGCCATTTTGAAAATTCAAAATCTGACATCAGATTTGAAATCAGCGACCCCCCTTTGCAACTACCATAAAACTCTAAGAAACGTGACTGGAGCAAAAGTCAAAATTCATGGTAACCATTTGAGAGTACTCTCAACGCAACGAATACATTCTAGAAATTTCCATATTCGTTAGAACTCTCTCAAATGGAATGGAATGTTCATTCCATTCGAAAAATTTATGTCTCTCATTCATTCGTTTCGCTTTGCAAATGATTTGCAAATATGGAATACTCGCATGGAATGCGTAGAATGGATTCCAAATGGAATGTATTCGTGCAGCTCTTTAGTTCAAACTGAGAGAGTAAAAATAAAATGTGAGAATAGTTGCAAAAGTACGGAAACAGCTTGTAGTAAGTTCCAAGCACAAAACAGCTGATTTTGACTGCAGACATGTCAAACGTAAATTGCGCCTATGAAAATTATCGTCAATTTGTTTGTGAAGTTGATGCTTCTTCTTCTTGATGCTTGTTCTTACTTTACTCGGAGTCTTGAGTTCTAGCACTCTCTGTGCACTATGTGTGCTCGAGAGAGCGGTTTTATGCTTGTTCTTCTTCTCCCATTTTAAGCACAGAAAGTACGGAAATAGAAAATTGTGTCCCACAAGTTACACAGTGTGAGTACGGAAACACACCTAATGTGTTTTTAACAACTCCAAATCGCCAACAGAATTGTTACTCCTACCTTGTAAATCATTATACCATCACTTGGGGAGGTTGTGATCAGTCTGCGTGAAACCAGTTTTCGTGTTGTGTACATGAACTGTGTTTGATTGTATTAATGTGGTAAATTTTACGAACCCCCTAATAAAATATGACGACTTCGCTTATGTGTGCTTGTCAGTCACCCGTCACTACAGCTTTTTCGGTGCTTTTAATTTCGTGCACCTCACGTCGCCTGCCTGACCTCCCTTGCCTAAGAAAACCGGTTTCACGCAGACTGAACACTGCAGTGTATTTTGGACCAATTAGATTGCAAAGTGTGCCGGGCTTGTTGTATATTCGTTGTACGAAAAATCAAAAAATGCTGATTTTTTGGAGTTGGTGATGTCGGTTGCAACCAAGGTATATTTAACAAGGTAGTGTCGCCTCGGAGCAGTGGGTACCGCAGCTGTCAAACACATATAATATTATAATTTGCAAATTTTGTTACTTGTTTTGCTTTTGTTCGTAAAAACCTGGTTTTGATAGGTGCGGTACCCAGCACAAGAGAGAATTTTAACTACTAACACTACCTTGTCTTATTCTACCATGGTTGCAACGTGAATGGAAACGACGCACAGCGTCTTTCTATTATGTGCTTGTTTTCGTAGAGACCACATTGTTTGCGAGTTTTATTTATGACAAAATATACGAAAAATAATACCAATATTTGGGGACAAAATTTTAATTAATTTTCACAAATCAATACCAAATTTTGATCTGCTAATTTCACGAAGCTATTCGCTATTCGCTATTCGATACGTGCTCGAAGAAATTGTTGAAGTGAAATTTTAACTGGTTTCGAGCTCGAGTGAGTGACATTGTGCTTGTTCTTTTTCTCTCTCGAACTCGAAAAATGTGTAAAGAAACGCTTTCAAGTGTTTTCGAAGTAAGTAAGGAAACAGACCTATTGTGGTCGGCTCCATGGTAGAATAATGTAGGCATTTTCTCATTCGATTAAATTTTTTGAAAGAAGCACATCCTGGGTGAATAATTAATATCATAAAAAATATTGAATTTTAGTAAGAATTTTTCGATATATACGTATTTAGAAGTCTCTATCAGACTTAGAAAATAAAAAGTGAAGGGTACAACAATGATTGCTATAATCAATGCATTCGTCATCTTTACCCAGCAACATATCTACTGCACTCGATGTTCACTCTTTAAACACTTTAAAATAATTAAGTCCATCCGACATGTGCGACCGTGTGGGACCAACGAAAAAAGCCCCGTTATTTTGTCGAACTACATGTCCATCCGACATGTAGTATCATTTATAAGGGCGCCACAAATTATTTTGGCCTCTTCTTTTTTTATTTTCGAAGTCTCTGCGAGACTTCTATATATATATCGAAAAATCTTTCGAAAACTCAACATTTCTTATGTTAGGCCTTTTCCAGACGGAGCAATTGAAAAACAACGCAACATCAACAAATGTTGCTAACCCATGTAAGGACTATCTGAACCGGCACTCACTATGTTCGCAACCTAATGCAGTATTGCGATTTCGGCATTATGTCCACTTTTCACAGTTGATTTTAGGGTGAAATGGTTATATATAAATGTATATATGTATGTATGTAAAGTGCCGATAGTACTTTATATCGACGTTGCAAAAATTTTACGAGATGAACTGTCAGAACGCATGACCTTCAGATGATGCCAATGAAACCAACCAGAATTCAGATGATGCCAATCAAACCAGCCATGCAAGAAATTCCATAAAAGTAGCTTTCTTCGCAATCTCGCAACTTCTGTGTAAATGTCTTTAATATGTCGTGCTTGAGGTGGTTTACAAAAATATACATCACAAAGCAATTAAATTAAAGCAAAGTTTCCGAGTTATATTACATAAATTATAAATTCCAACGATAATAAACGAAATCCCAGGAAAATCTATCTCTGCCTGGGAAACTATAAAATACTCACACACTAAGCTCTTTCAACGACTTAAAGAAATTCAACTCTCTATAGCAAGAAATGTCAAACGCACGACCGAGTAGAACATTTTTCTACTCATTTCGTTAGGTCGTACTTTGGTCGTAATTTACACCTTCGTATTGATATTTACGATAAACTACGATCAACGGTTGAGGTCGAATTTAGATTTGCATAATTTAATTAAGACTACGTTGATCTCTACTCGAGCTGTCAACGCACGACCGACCTAACGCAGTATTGTGATTTCGGCATAAAGAAACTCTAGATGAATAGATAATTTTGACAACTAGTCGCATTTTTTCTCCATGTTACTTCTTTTTTCTCCGAGCCAGCCATACCTTATAATTCCGCCATGTCCCTAAACGTAGCCGAACACAATTTTTCTTGTTATAAGCGCACACATAAGAAACATTAGAAAAAACAATAGATTGCAAAATGACCTTTTACAACGATCTACAAAGTTCCATTCCGTGTGGTATTACCAGCGCTTATGTCCTAATTAGCCAAGCATAGATCAACGCAACACATCCGTTTTTGCTTTTTGTCACATACAAACGCGGTTTTTTGTATCTAAGTAGCCAAAACGTAATACAACGTAGAAGTCTGTTGAATTTTGATTTCCATGTTACGTCGATTGGCATTTCAGTACATATACAATGTACTTTTTGTAAGGTTGCTAGCATCACTCTTTGATTTCTGAGTAATCTTTTCTTGTTTGCGTTTACTTTGTGAAGTCAAATGTAAAGGCCCTTATAGACGAGCAACTAGTCACAAAACTGATTTAAAAACTGGCTGATGGTATTATCTACAGACGCATAGACCAATTTTTCCATTCCAGTACTAAACACTTTTTCTTCTGACGTTTGGTTGCTGATTTTGCTTACAAACACATCACCAGTTGTAGAACTGGTTTATGTGAAATCGCAAAAAATTAAAACTTTTTCATTTTTCCCAACTGATTGATAAACTGGTTGAAAGACTGAAAATAACACTTTTTCAACCAGTTTAGCGATTAGTTGCTCATCTATAGAGCACTTAAGTATTTAAATTGATTTTTTTATTAATAATTGAAATATCGGAATAGTAGACGACTAAAACAGCTGATTTATTTAACGCTTGATGTGTTTGCTATGTTGGTAGCATAATTAAGAAAAAGCCATAGTACGTTGCGTCATGCTAACCTATGTTACGTCAAGTTTGCATAACCAGACCGTTAGGCTCAGTTACGGAAACGTTATTCAGAGTGGTGTAATGGTACATATTAATCAGATATATGAGCTATATGAGTGCAGTTATTGAAATCGCTGAGCTACGCATAATTGAGCCTTCAATTTATTCTTGTTTCATTCTTCACCAGCCATAGACCAATAGTACTATTTATCATTTGTATCTCAAGACATGAAAACCTGTAACATTTGTAAAAAACCATCTATGCTTGGACTTACCCTTCGTCCACACGTGCAAGTAATCACTTGCAAGTAGGGAATATATATTGTCTTCGAAAAAGTTCGAAATTAGCTGCAAGTTGCTTCAGCGTAGACATCTGCAAGTGCAAGCTCATTTAAAAATGTCGTCGAATTCGAAGGGTCTCCCTGCAATTGCAGTATTGCTTGAAATCAAGAAGTTAAAAAACGAGGAAAACATGTTACTATTGTTGCTTCTTGTATAAAATTGCGGAAATCCTGGAAAAATCCATAAAAAGCATAATTTGAATCCCCCTTTTTGACATTTACTTGCAGCAAGTGCCAAAATTCACTGCCTCTGAAATTTTCTTGCAAGTAGCGCTGCAAGAAGGCTGCAAGTCCGAAAATGTGAGTGTGTTAGTAAAAATTTTTAGATGTATTGGGTTTTCGAACTTGCACTTGCACGTGTGGACGCTAGGATATTAAACAGCCAAAGAATTTAGTAGGGGGTTTCAGACTATCATACATGTAAGATGGACATGTAGGACGACAGAATAGCGAGCAAGTCTGTTCGAGCTTTCAAACTATCCTACATGTCGAATGGACTTCATTATTTTTCAGCGTTCCAGAAAATGCAAAAATTGCCATTTGCGTTTGCAATGGCAAAACAATTTCTTGCTGCTCTCTGATGAAGTTTTGGAAGAAGATGAAGAGGAAATAGAACAAAACAAACGAAAAAAACACAGCATGCGAAACAGCTGCCATTTTAATATATTCAACTTTGCGCTTTGTTTACCTTTTTCTTTATATGTTCACTCCACGACTTTTTTTTTTTAAATGAGAAAATGTGTGAAGTCGGATGAACGTGCGTTCGCACTTATTACATGTTGGACGGCCTAACAGAAAAAATTAAAACTTTTTGACTTTCATACATGTCAGCCGGACCGCACTATTTGCTTTCACGCATCCTATATGTCCATCCGACCTAATAAGTTGATCCCGCATGAGGATAATCCGAAATCCTCTAATTCAGGCCTGGGCGCTCCATTGCTCACTGAGGGCTTTCTGAGCGTAACTTTTCACATGTACACAGAGCTCACATTACAAGAGAATATAATTCAGTTGTTCGCTGACAGTGATGCTGTATGGTATTCATGTCGCTTTGCGCTGTAAATTGTATGAACTCAGTGTGCGCGATTTGAGAGCGCACCAATACTAACAAGACAAAATATAATGTAACTGTGTTAGATTGCCCAGGCCTGCTCTGCGTCCTCACTTGGAATTCGGTTGGTGTCCAAGTTACAATTGGGATATTCTCGATTCAGTGCAGTTGAGGACTTGTGCAGCTGTGCAGCTAGTTTTTCGTGAACGCACCACACTTTTTACTGAGTAATTATTGAAGTATATGTCGAAATTTACGTTTTGTGCTTAGTCACTGAATATATTTATCAAGTAATTGGTATATAAACTCTCAAATGTTGTATCACTAATTCAAAGCTGGCAACTTTTGTAATGTACACAACTGCACAAGTGATCAAGTCCTCAAGTGCTTAAGTTTAAGGCTATAGTAGAAATGCAGATGTGCAGATTTTTGACGTACATGTATTTTGTTTCTGTACAATTCACAAGTCCTCAACTGCACTGGTAAGTGCACTGAATTGTGAATACCCCTATGTGCAATGAAAAAAAATTAAAAACGTTTTGTTCCGATTGTTTTAAGGTATTTTTGTGGAACCGACATTTTAAATCTTCCTTCATATGAGGATCGCTTGCAACTATTAAAAGTGCAATCTTTAAGTGAGCGAAGCAAATCTAGTAATATCGTCTATTTACAACAACTGATAACCAGTGTATTCGATTCTCCAGAACTTATTTTGCTTTTGAATTTTAAACTCTAATCCAAGGTTGATTAATATTGGTTAAGTCACTTCAGAGGAACTCAGTCGAACTGTCAGAATGGATGAAAGGAAATCAAGAAAAAAAAACCTAAATCTGTACAATTTTTAGCCAACAGCTACTTTGACAGTTCGAGCAAAGGCGGAAAAAGAGTGCTTTTCTCTCAAGTGACTTAACCTATATTAATGAACCTTGCTCTAATCGTGGAAGCAGTAAATTTGATTTATTTACCATTTAGCAGAACACATGAAGCCTCGAAATCTTTCAAAATTTGTTCAGTTTGCTTACGCTCTGTTTTCTTATTTTCTATGAGCTTTGACACAAGGTTGATTTATAAGGTTGCCGCAAGGCTGATCGCACTCTCTTCTCAGTACCCATAATTGTCAAAACCAGCCAATTTTGCGAATGACTACGAAAAAAAAACGGATGATAAAAGAAAGCACTTGCAGATTTTCTATGAGCTGTCAAATTCGATTTGACAATTATGGGTAATCGCTCTCTCCCTTGCGACAACCTTATAAATCAACCTTGCTTTGACATAGAGTTTTAAGTCGACGCTCTCCCATATAAAAGAGCGCGTTTATAGTGAAGCTTATGCCGAAGATTATTGTTGAAGCTGAAAAATGTTTCATGTATAATAATATGGAAAAAGCCTAA
The DNA here is from genome assembly GCA_914767935.1 of Coremacera marginata. Lineage (NCBI taxonomy): Eukaryota > Metazoa > Arthropoda > Insecta > Diptera > Sciomyzidae > Coremacera > Coremacera marginata. The sequence continues at coordinate 132,644,204 of OU612046.1, forward strand.
AGTGTCCATAGTGCAAGCTAATTCTGAATTTAATCGGCTTATTAAATGGTTTTCGGCGCTTATATCTCTACCTCGCTCACTCTCGCAGTTTGCATTTTTCTTTCATTTTAAGGTTTATGATTTGCGGTTCTGCAGTTTTAAAGATGATTTTAGGCGCTTATTTCTTTCAACAATTTCACTTGTATACATCATTTTCGTTGTTGTCGCACTCTCTTCTCAGTACCCATAATTGTCAAAACCAGCCAATTTTGCGAATGACTACGAAAGAAAAACGGATGATAAAAGAGAGCACTTGTAGATATTCTATGAGCTGTTAACTTCGATTTGACAATTATGGGTACTCGCTCTCTCCCTTGCGACAACCTTATAAATCAACCTTTTCACGGTGAAAATAATCTGGACAACTGTCAGAAAACAGGTTTTGGTCAGAATAAGCCCAAAGAATAAGTTTGTTTGTTTGTTTGACTTTTATACAAATCTAAACGGCTGAATGGATTTCGCTAAGAATTAAAACATGTTTTACTTGCTTCCTAGATTAGGTGATTGCATACTTAGCTTTAACCATGCCTCCTTTTATCGCCCACAATTCAATAAAAATGCAATATTTCCGATTATTTCGATTGTATGAGACGAAAATTTGGTAATTTAGTTTGTATAACCATACAAACGATCGGCAATTGTACCAAAAATGGGCTTCCACGTCCTCTTTTACCGCCCAAAAATCAATGAAAATGCTATATTTCAGAGGGTTTTGGTCGTATAAGAATAAAATTTGGTAATAAGGTTTGTGTGCTTTCCGTCGGCAACTGTACTGAAAATGGGCGTTTTTTAAGAAATCATTAAGACTCCCAAACGTCTAGGCCGATTGCGCTGAACTTTTGGCGTAGATTGTTTCCTAGCACCAGATGGTTTACATAAAAAATGTTTGCCACACCCCCCTTTCACCGCACACAAATGAAAAGTTTGGTTCCTGAAACCTCCGTGGAGAAGACGCGGACTACTGGATCCTGCTAGTAAAACTGTAAAAAACAAATAATAAATAAAATAAACAACAAACAAAAAACAATAAAATTATAAAAAAACAATTATACACATAATAAAAAATTAAAACAAAAAAAAAATTAAAATATGAGGTCTGTTAAATCGTGTCACCTTCTCGTGGTAGACCCTGGAAACTACAATGGATTTTGTAGGCTATTGAGTGGAATATTTTTATTCATATAAATACAATACTTTCCAAAGAGTAGTGTTCTAAATTTTTATGTTATAATGGATATAGGCGTGCTTGAAGGCGAATTCGCAAATATTTTGTCAGCGTCCTTATATAGCCGATTTCAATTTATACACCAAATTGTTATAAGATTACTTCTTATTGCTATGCAAATTTCGTTTTAAAAGTATGGGAGGTGGGCGTGGCAATTTTTTTAAATCCATACATAAATTTCATATTTTTAGTGAGTTATTTTAATATAACTTCAATACAAAAAAAAAAAAATTAAAGTGTTTTCAATTTTTGTTTTATTTGGGAGGTAGGCGTGGTTGTGGGCTGATTTATAAATTTTTTCGTCTGTGTCTTATATAGCCGATTTGAAATTATATACCAAATTTTATTGATATGCGTTGACTCCTTAATGCTATGGAAATTTCGTTTAAAAAGTGTGGAAGGTGGGCGTGGCAAAATAATTTTTGTTAATCCACACATATATTGCACATATATTACATCTTTTAGAGTGAGTTATTTTAAATATAACTTCAATACAAATAAATATAGCGTTTAATTTTTTGTGTTATATAAGAGGTAGGCATGGGCGTAATTGAGCCCATTTTCGTTCTGTACAAGGTTTGTCATATGTATACTCCACGTAAAATTTCATCCGTCTATCATTATTTTAAGCAGAGATATTGTCTTTTGGCAACAAAACAGAACTGGCTGGCCCACTGTGCGCCCCGTGAGAACATGGTATTAACGTTTTTGTAGTAAAAATCAAACATTTTTAAAATAATAATGTGCTTTTATATTACAAATTTTACTTAACATTAAAAACATATATTCAAAACTTTGAATTCAACCTTATTTTATCAATGGCCAATGAAAATGAAATTCCGTAGTTCAAAATAAAAAGATTGCTGATTTAAACATTTTCAACTTTGACCCTACCTATAGTACGTTCTCACCTAATCTTATTTGCTCATTTCGGTCGAAAATCACAAATGCGATGCGTAATTAGCTCATTTCCCATACACATTCTATTTTGTATATCCAACTCATATTACCGAAATATGTACGAGTAGTAACAAATGAGATAAATTTAACGTATTTCATATTAACCACAGCTCTAAGCAAATTAAACTGCTTGGTGAACATACCCATGATACAATTATAAGGTAGGGTAAGGAGATTCACCACACCGACCTCGAATATCAAAATATATTTTAGTATTGCCACTTTTCTGTGTTATTGATAAATGTGGAACAAATAATAAGAAAGGGAATTATTTGTAGTATAAATAAGATCATTTTGGACAAATGTATTTACAATGAAATAAATTGCTGTTTAAAGCTGTGTTCAGTAAATTATTATTGCCAATTGGGTTTTGTTTAGCTTTTTGTGCTCTTAATTTTTATATATACTTTTTATTCTAATGTCCACTTTAAATGTAATACATAATATTACATAAGAGAAACTGTTGAGCATAAATCAAAAATTTGTTTTTGAAAATTGGCACATTACTTTTATTTCACATTTTTCACAGCTAAAAATTGTACAGATTCAGGGTTTTTTCCTTGATTTCCTTTCATTTGTACTGACAGATTGACCGAGCTTCTCTCAAGTGACTAAACCTATATTAATCAACCTTGAACATACCCTTGAAAATAAAATGACAGAAATAAATTTTTGGCACAGAAACATTCAAATAAACAAATTATGATTAAACAGAAACCGTCAAATAAAATGAGATAAAACAAGTGTTCACACTTTTTAATGAGATATTTAAAATTGCCCATTTGGCTTAGGTGTGAATGTACATTATTCACTGTTGAATTCTTATTTATCGTTGTTTTTTTTTTTTAATATAACGATGTTTTTTTCTGAGTGCATAATGAAGGCTTTCAATGGGTCTGTTCCATACAGTAATATTTCGATCTTTTGATATTACGGTTGCAAAACTATCATCTCTACATTTTCAAAACAAGTTCTCATGAGCCCACGCCCTAGCTTTTCTGCTGGGTATTGAATAATTGTAGAGAAGAGCAAAAAACAAACTATGTTAGAATGTGATCTCTTTTGTTCTTTAACATGTTCTATGAGCATGCAATTCAATCCTATTTTGGTACTAAGCAAGGAGTCTATTAAAAACAAAACGTAGTATGCATTTATACTCAGGGATGCCAACTATCACTGGCCGACTAATGCATAAGTTGTGGCTCAAATCAAAGCGTATGGCTTTGTCATTTGATCAGTTTGGCAGTCTTTAATTTGATTGATTGGTTATACAGTGTGTTGCCGATATACATGGCTCGCAGAAAGAAAATAAATGTAGTTATGTATGCATATATTTATCCTTGTCTAACACACGTATTTCAAAATATTTTCATTTACAGCAATCAGCTATTTTTAGGGCAACACTCTCCCCTCACAAAGTTTGGAAGGGCAGGACATGTGGCTATTTTTTACCCTTTTTAAATGTTACATAGATCCATTTTCCACACGGCAACTTTTCTTGCCAAGTCGAGTTTTTGAGCGCTCGGGACGGGTCGAGAGGGGACGAGTACAGAGTTGCTCGTACCGGAAAGTTTTCTTTTGTGCTGTTCTTTCTTTGCTGTTTTGTTTTATTCTGATTCGTCAGTTAAGATGGCAGCGCATTAGCGGACAAAGTATTTATATAAAAAAAAATTGATTGTAAATTAATGGTGTAATACTTCAATAATATGAACATTGAATAAAACAGTGAATGTATAAAAATTTAATATTAACTACTAAAGCTACCTCAAACTTTATTAATTTTTTATTTAACAGTTCTAGCGCTTTCTTCAAAGTAAAATCAGAATTGTTCAAGAAATTGCTCAAAATTGCTGTGTGGAAACGCAATTGGCAAGTTCAAAAGGGAATTGAAAGCTTGCTGGTAAGAAAAATTGTCGTGTGGAAAAAGGGACATATTAAGAAACGAACATAGAGTTTTTCATTCATTTGCACTTATTTTTCAATCGAATACGAAAAAAGAGGAGGGCAATGAAAAGGCAACCTTTTTTTGATAGAAATGAAAACGCCATTAGATGTTTGCCCCGAAGTGAACATCAAAAATCGCTTTATAATATGTCGCCTCATGTGACGAATGGTTTTTCGCGAGTGGTGACCAGCCATTGCCAAAACTCATGACAAGAAAGAGCGTATTACGGTACATTCTCTGCCTGTTTGTATTTTTGGCAAAAATTGGTCTTCTGAGAATTTTAAAAATTTGTTAAGTGGCTTCCCATTTAAAATGTTTAAAGTTTAATGAGTACATAAAAGGGTGAATAAAAATGTCCATTAAATGCTGCCTAGTCCATATAATGGTCCAATTAGTCTCGCAGGGCACAGCAGCCCATGACTGAACAAGTGTCTAATGAGAAATCTGTTTAGTGGCATTTGCGTGTATCTGGTTATGCACAACATGTCAACGCATGGCAATGCTCGGATAAAAACCGAAAATCATCTCTGAATACATAGATAAACACAAAAATTCTGTTTCCTTTTGATATTTGTACATGCTTCACGTAGAAAGCAATAAGTTTGTGAAAATAAAATAGTATAATAACAATTAAAGTTATTTCTTTCATTTGTTTGACCAAGTGCTATGTTTAATTATGTTGTGCATAATCACAATTTAATTTGCAACGTGCTAGCCGCTTATCTACATTCTATGCGCAGCCAAGCTATGCGAGCTATTACAACAACCCTTTCAAATGAAAGTTAGAAAAGTTTAGCTACCTGCAAAGTGAGTCATAATAGTTCGGCCAATCAGCAAGAACTTGATATAACGCTATAAAGAAGTTCTGCTTTCTTTATTTTCGAATTTTTTTATTGTGTATTGTTACATTGATTTGTTAGCAAGCCAGTTCAATTTGATGATTTATGGTCTGATTATGCAAACTTGACGTAACATAGGTTTACATGACGCAACGTACTATGACTTTTTGTTGATAATGCTACCAACGTAGCAACCACAGCAAGTGTCGAATAAATCACTAGATCAATTAGTTTTTCATCGTCTACTATTCTGAAACATATTTGAAATATTAATAAAAAATCAATTTAAATTAAAATACTTAAATTTCGCTTCAATAATTTAACGCAAACAAAGAAATATTACTCAAAAATAAAAGTATGATGCTAACAACCTCACAAAAAGCTCATTTTATACTGAAATGTCAGTCGACGTAACACAGAAATTAAAATTCAACAGACTTCTACGTCGTGTTACGTTTCGGCTTATTAGATACACGAAAAAAGTGTTTGGTAGATTTGTATGTGACAAAAGCAACGGCTGTGATGCGTAGATCTATGTTTGGCTAATTAGGCCATTACAGTGAAAACATGCCAAGTTGTAAACCAGTTTGTGAAGAGATTCACATTCACAAGAAATCAATAGAGTTGGGAAATCATGCCGCAAAATATCTAAAGAAATTAGAATACCACACATGACGGTTCAGGATATTATAAATATATTTAAAAGTAGCGGGAAAAATTTCAACAGGTAAAAAACAGGTCGGAAGTCATCAGTCAGTATGCAGGATTTGCGTGCCTTAAAGAAAATAGTGGTGAAAACTCTCGAGCCACTGCTATTGAGATAACATAAGAATGGAATCTAATGTGCAAATCTGCATCACCAGTTAGTACATGCGTTAGAAATGTAAAAAAACTCTAGTACAAATTTTATAAGGTGAGTTTTTGGATCAAGTCCAATCATTTTATATGCAAAAAAAAACTTGCTTACATCTAGGCAAAAAAAAATCGGCTACGGTGGGCTGATGATCGTAACAACTGGACTCGCCGCCAATAGAACTCAATTATTAAGAGCGACGAATCAAGGATTGAGTTATGTCTAGGAGATAGTCGAAAGCTAGTACTACGAAATTCATCTGCAGATGTCACAGAGATTTTTAGAAGCGTACTGGCAAATTCCCTGCTTCTGTTATAATTTGGTGGTGAATGCCGGCCAGAGGAATTGGTAATTTATACATAGTCGAGGTACCAAGACATACTAAACACTCAGCTTTTACCGTGTACTCCTTCAAACTGCAGATAGTGAATTTTCCTTTCAGCAGGATGGTGCCTCCGTTCATGCCTCCAAGACAACAAAGAATTGGTTGAAGAATAATAATGTTCCCGGTATTCCCTGGTCTTTTAGTAGTCCGCACCTATTTTTGAGGAAAAATTAAGAGGGAATTGAGTCACAATCCTGCTAAGAGTATTGGTGACTTAAAGGCAAAATAAAATTAATTTTTTTGTCAAGAACTCCAGAGTATTGTAATGAACTTGTGGATACAATTGAATTATTATGCCTCAGCTCTTTTGAATGAAGTTTATTTTAAATTTTTTCTGTTATATAATATGTAGTAAAGTTAAATTAAAATTTTAGTATCTATTTTTTTTTTGCTGAATATAATATTTTAACATATTAAAAAAGAAATTTATGGCCCCAAAGGGCCATAGTCCAAAATTTAAAATTTTTGTAGTCAATTTAACATCTTTGTCAAATTAAATCGTTTGACTTTTTCCCTTAGTTTTGCTTAGTGTTTTCTTTTCAATTCTATATTGAAGGCGTTCGAAATAGTTTAAAATTAGTTTTAAGAATGTATTTCAACTCAAATGAATAGAATTGTAAACACAAATTTTAATGGGAAATGACATAAATTCGGATCTCGCTAATGCCACGTTCCCATGTGATCTTCTAACATATTATCTTGTAGTATCCCATATCAAAAACTCTTGCTATACTGAGCGAGATGGATATATGTTATTCTTGCTATCAGAGTTCGACATTTGGATATATGTCTTATCTAATCATAAATTAATTTATTTTTTCAAAAACTTAGGAATCCACTGAAACATTCCTCAAAAAAATTAATGAGCAAATGAATAACGATATTGGAGTTAATTCAGCTAATAAATTATGTTTATAAATGAATTTTTCAATATCCGTTTTCTATTGTCAGAAACTGTCAAAGCTCACAAACTATAACTATAAACATGACTGCCATATTTATAGCAAGTGATGATCTTTTAGTTCAAGAAGTTTAACTTTTTCGATCTCCTAGCATCACATGAAATCATAGCCATGGTGTAATAATAATAATAAGGTGTTTGTGAGTTTTGGACAACACTATGAATTTATTTCTTTTGGTTTTGCCATTTTATCAAAAACGTGTGCGGAAAGGTGCCCCCGACATGAAGCTTTGGCCAGCATGTAAATTGTCATGCATTCACATCATCAGCTTCAAGAACAGCTTTATTTTTTATTGTTTTCCATAACACTTTATTAAATCAGAATCTCACTAAAAATCTTGTTTAATTTCACAAAAAACATGAATTTAACAAAATTTATTTTCTTTCCAATTCACCATCAGCTGTTTTTGACAAGAGTGGGGAAACATAAATTTATCATTTTGAGAGAGAAGTGTCAAACTCACTAACACCTGATCATAGCAGGATTATAAGGTACTGCTGACTCGGAGAAGAATGAAGTACAAAGCAGAGAAAATTCGGGCTAGTTGTCAAAATCAGGTGTTCATCTCGAGTTTCTTTATGTTCACGGTCCGTAGACCGTAGTAGATTTAAGGTTAAAATTGCTTCAAGTTTTTTTCCAAATTTAAGTTTCTTCCACATTTTATAGTTTTAATAATATTGTTTTTATAATATTTTCACTCAAATTATCACAAATTCAACACATGTTACAGCACAGCTTACAACTTGGAAATATTATATCGTTGTAATTGCAACACATATACAAACTAGACAGCATTTTCATTTTACACTATTCATTGACGAGTGAGGACACTAAGTCCCGGCTTACACTCGTCAATAATTGACGATCAAGTCTTGAATTTGAGGTTAAAGGCGCGGATATCATCGTGAGAGAGGGTAAATTTAAAAAGGGAATCGCAAAGAATTGATGTCAATTCTTCATCAATTCTTCGAAAATATTCCGAAATAATCAAAAAATTACGCTGCGGTCACACGTGATAGTAAATGTTCATTTGCAAAATGTCGTCAAAGCCAAAGGTTCGATCATTTTATTATTCCGTATGCTTTTATTCAGTGATGCTTTATATGCCAACACAGCACCAAATTTAAATAGGATAAGAATGGGGAACTAATTATGTTATGAAATGTGTATCAATATTTTTCAAAATGAAATGCAACTTATTCAATGATATTTTATGTGTCAAATAAGGGAAATTAAAATAATTGCATATATTTCACTACAAGACATGAAAGAAAAGTGCATATTTGAAGTTCGAATGTTTTACGGAGAAAATACAACACAGTTTTCCTTACTTCGATTTCGCACTGGCTGCGGTTGTCAAAATTCACTGTCTCAGTAAAAGTTGTTGCCAGTGGACTGCCAGTGATGTCAGGGTGTGAGTGTATTAGTGAAAAGTGAGAGTGTATTGAGTTTTTCGAACTGTTACTGGCTTCGAACTGGTACGTGTGGCTAGGGGGTTACTTCGATTTCGTACTGGCTGCTGTGTTCAAAATTCACTGTCTCAATAGAAGTTGTTGCCAGTTTACCCCCTAACCACACGTGCTAGTTCAAAAACAGTAACAATTCGAAAAACTGAATACACTCTCACTTTTCACTAATACACTCACACCTTGACATCATTGGCAATCCACTGGCAACAACTTTTACTGAGACAGTGAATTTTAACAACCACAGCCAGTGCGAAATCGAAGTAAGGAGAACAGTGCTGTATTTTCTCCCTAAAATATTCGAACTTTAAATATGCACTTTTCTTTCATGTCTTGTAGTAAAATATATGCAATTATTTTAATTTACCTTATTTGGCACATAAAATATCATATGAATAAGTTGCATTTCATTTTGAAAAATATTGATAAGCACATTTTACAACATTATCAGTTCCCCATTTTTACCCCATTTAAGTTTGGTGCTGTGTTGACATATAAAGCATCACTGAATAAAAGCATACGGAATAATAAAGTGGTCGAACCTTTGGCTTTGACGACATTCTGCAAGTGAACATTTACTATCACGTGTGGCCGCAGCGTAATTTGTTTAAATTTTTCGGAGTATTTTCGAAATACATATTCTTTATTGCCATGCCAGTACTATCACGTGTGGCAGCAGCGTTACTGCCAGTGATGTCAAGGTGTGAGTGTATTAAAGAAAAGTGAGAGTGTATTGAGTTTTTCGAACTCTTGCTGTCTTCGAACTGGCACGTGTGGCTAGGGGGTTACAGAAAATGTGATAATAGAAGATAATAAGAAATCACACGGAAACTCGGCATAACTGTATGATCTAAAATTAATATCACAGCATGATACAATTATAAGGTAGGTGCAATTCGGAGATCAAAAAACGAAAAAATAAGACATTGGCGTAGGTATAACGTCACTTTTGACATTTGCCAATTCTCGTTCAGCCATAGGGATGTATAATTTACTTGTTACCGTATAAATAAATTGAGCACCCAAATTTTATGTGTTAAAATGTAAGAAAAGTAAAAACTTAAAACTTATCTTAAACTTGTCTAAAATTAACCGGGTTTTTTAGATATAATACAGAATCAATTGTATTTTGGCTATGAACGATGCAAATAAAAGTTTACATTTAATATCCATTTCATTCGATTATTTAGTTCGTTTCTGCAGTACCCAATTTATTTGTGTCACAATGTACGGCTGCTTTCCACTGTCAAAATAGATTTTAACAAAGAAAATTGTAGGTGAATTAAATTTATTTATTTTAAAGAAATCTGTGACTTTTCGCTTATTTTATCGTTTACAGCCATGATTGTAAAATATAAGCAGTCAAAATAAAACTGCCTTAATTACCGCCGCGACGCGTCGGTTGATTTTGAGATTATACCTACGCCTTTGTTATTGTTTTGTTGTCGGAGAGTGCGTGTCTCAAATGAACCTACCTTATAATTGTATCATGTATCAGAGTTATTGTAGTGTTTTGTTTCAAAGTGTTGACTGCAAAATATTTATGAGCGATAATAGCAATTACAAAATACAACTTGAAAGTTTTTTATTTTATTTTATTTTTGTAGTGTAATCTTTGTTTACTACTTCATTATATTAACATTTGTATAATAATAGAAGTTCTATAGATAAATTCGCAGTTCATAAATGATGATTTTTGATTTTAAAGAATACGTTATAACCCCAGACGGATATAATACCGTTTAGCGATCCCTAGTAGGAATCGTTGGATTTTTGATGATATTTTGATGGCTTTATTCATCACTCTTCCTGTCTGCTCTAATTGAAATTTGCTGCATTGGCTCCAGCTGCATATGTTATATCGTATTCTGGATAGAATATGCCCTGTGTAGATAAGTTTCGCTGCGTTTTCGTTGATTATTCCAATTCTTTTGATGACCAGAACTAGCGGTAGTGTAGGGTTCTTTATTTCTTTGATATGGTTTTCGTAGTTTCCGTTCTCGTCTATTATCATTCCAAGATATTTCGTATGATGTACTCTCTGAATTTCGGTGTTGATCATGATATTTAGATAAGTATTTATGTTGCTGTGCGATCGAAAGACAATATAGTTGGTTTTTTGTATGTTAATGCTTAGGCTGTTTCCACCTCATAGTATACTTTCATGTCGTGATTTATGTTGTCTTCTAATTTTTGTTCTGTCTTCGCTGTTATAAAGTTTGTATCATCAGCATAAATGTTATATGTGGACTTAAAATGACAGCTCTTAATCTTGTCAATATACAACAGGTAAAGTCTTGGTCCAAGTATCGATCCTTGTGGAACCCCAATTTTGCTTCTAAGCTCTGTGCTAAGGACTCCAATTATCCTTGTTACATGTGACCTGTTTTCTAAATTGCTTTGCATCAGTTTAATTGGCAGCCCTCTTATACCTATATCTGATAAAATATTCAGAAGTTTCTTATGATCTACAAGGTCAAATGCTTTGCAGAGATCTATGAGATCTAAAGAATCATAAATTTTTTCCATTGTGGATGTTATTGCAGATTCTGTTCCGCTTTTCTATAAAAATCCGAATTGATTTTTGTCAAAGCCAATAGTGGAATTGATGAAGTTCTCTATTCTTATCTCAATTGCTTTTTCAAATGTTTTGAAATATTATATATATTATATATATATGTTGATAAATATTTTGAGCGAGCTAAGTATTGAGATTGGCCTATAATTTTCGCATAGTTCTGTTTTACCTTTTTTGAATATTGGAGATATTATGGTTTTTTTGAGACTTTCCGGGGAAATACCAGTTAAAAAACAGTTATTAACTAGGTTAACCAATATGTTAACAGTAGTTGGAAGGAGGAATTTAGTATCTTTCACTGATATTTCATCTATTCCTTGCGCAGCGCTGACATTAAGGTTTGAGACGATGTGTTGAATTTCGGTGAGAGTGATTGGTTTGAGAAATATAGTTTTTTGATTGACAATATTTGTTGCGGTTACGTTTGTTGCTTGTATTTCTGTTCCAACTTCGTTAAAGTATTTGTCAAATTGATTTGCTTTAATTTTGTTTCTTATTAATTAATTAATTAATTAATTTTTTAATTTGATTAGTGTTTCTTCTTGGTTTTTCGATGTGGTGTTTGTTCGGTTTTATTTCTAAGTGTTGAATTAATAACACTCCTTAACTTTCTTGTATTATCTCCGGATTTTCCTATTTGTTCGTTTATATGTTTTTGTTTGTTTTTTATTTTTTAAAGCTGATTTTTTTGTATTCTTCCTTCTTTATTTGGTCATCTGGAGCAGATTTTGATTTATTTTATAATTCTTGCCTAATTTTCAGTTTCTTGTTTATTTCCGTAAATAACATTTAATATAGGTATCAGAAAAGTAACATCTCAAAATAGTGAATTCATCCCTTAAAAAATACCTAACATTTTAAAAGCGTACTAGTTTCGATAATTTTGCAACACTGCAGTTCTGTTGTGAAAATGAGATAAACTGTCAATTTTAGCAAAAAAAAAAAAAGAAGCCAAAATAAATGTTTTGTAAATACTGTTTTTCTACATTCGAAACAGCAAAACACTTCACTTTCAATTTAAAGTTTTATTTAATCAAACTTAATATATATATATTTACTTTTTATGATTGCGTATATTTGTGCTTAGAATCGTCATATATTATGAGAGCCACTGAGTTGATTATGCCTTGTTTATCATATGATGAAAATTTTGGATTAGATTTCCTGCTACTCAATCAGAATTTTTTTATTGACCAAAACTAAGTTAAGTTTGTTTTCCCCCACACAAATCCATAAAATAAGCAACAATTAATAATATCGATAAAACTAAAATAATTTTAATTCTTGGTTTCCTTCGCTATCCATAATTTTTCTTAAAATACAAATTAGAAGAACCAACTAGCTATACGTTTGTTTAGTATCCAGCACATCTGTGCGAAACAGCTATCTATTCCATATCGTTCCTTTTGTACTTTCAAACATACGTCAGAGCGAGATGTCGATATTTAGCTCAAAGTTTGCATATTTTAGCTGCTATGCGCTCTTTTCATGCGCCTTTATTTAGTTGGCATTGAGTTCTCCGCGTGGCAGTGTGGTCGTATACTTGTTGCTTTATTTTCTTTTTGTTTTATTTAATTTTTTCACGATCTGTTTGTTTTATGAGTGTAGATATTATTAATTTTTCCTATTTAATATGAAATCTAAATGCATTTAACGTTCATCAACAACGTAAAAATATGTAAATCAGTGGTTTTTGAAACGAATTTGAGCAAAGAAAACGACGTATAAGAAACAAAAAAGTACATATTATGTATGTACATTGAATTATTTCAATGACGAATACATAAAGTTCGTGCTTGCATATCACAAAGCCGTCAACTTTTACTTTGAGATATTAAGAGATAAAAACAAACAAGAACAAAATAAGTTAAAAATGAATCCAAACTCTGATACCGACTCGTCGCTGAAGCAGCAGCAGAAAAAACTAGTTGTGCGCATTGACCAGGACTCTGACGAAAATTTACAGGCACTCTTCGACAGTGTGCTCAATCCTGGTGATTCTAAAAGACCTTTGCAGGTGCCTTTTCGCATGAGAAAATTGCCCAATTCTTTCTTCAACCCGCCATCAGCATCACCTTCTGTATCTCATTCTCGCACCAACAGCACGGATTCTGCCTTTGGTGCTGAGTCTCAATCGAATGCTAATAAAAATCCGTCAGTTGCTACACCTCGTTATAGTATGACTGGATTACAAATATGCCATTCGCGTGCCCACAGTAGCCCGGCTTCATTGCAGCAAACATATAAAGAGCACAGCCCAAATTTAAGCAGTAACCTGGAGGCTGATGCCTCAATGAAAGCCACTGGAATTTCTGGTTTAAATAAACTACGACAGCCACAAAATATTACAGAAAATGTGCCACCTGTTCATATGAAGCAACGTTCGTACGATGTTGTGAGCCCTATTCAATTGCAGAACGAGCTTGGAGTCTTGCCTGCTGGCTGGGAGCAAGCTAAGACAAACGATGGTCAGATTTATTATATAAATCACACAACAAAAACTACACAATGGGAAGATCCCAGAATTCAGTTTCGCCATCAGCAAGCTGAGCAACAAGTATTGCAGCAAGCTGCAAACTCAAGAATATTGAAGAAGGAAACTGATTCGGGCAGTGACCCTTTAGGTCCGCTTCCACCGGGTTGGGAACAAGCTTTCACCGAGTCCGGAGATGTTTACTTCATTAATCACGTAGATCGTAACACGTCATGGAATGACCCTCGAATACAGTTCTTACAAAAACAACTGATTGTACCCAAAACAGAAATCAATTGGATTCATGTACCACACGAAGAGAAAAAGCGAGAGTTATTCAAGCAGAGCCAGCAACAGGTACAGCAAAATGCCAGTCTTCCCATGGATCCATTTTTAAGTGACAGTCACACACGCCAGGAGTCTGGTGATAGTGGACTCAGTTTGTCTTCCAATAACTTTGTCTTGAATCCTGAATTGAATTCACAAATTGACGACAGCATGGATTGCATAAGCGAAAATGGCAATATAATTGGTCTAACTGGTCTGGATTGCCCAGAGAATTTGGTATCTTCTTTGCAGCTGGAAGATAATGTATGCAATGAAATGTTAAATAACGTTGATGCCTTAACAGAATCGCCTTTACCTAAGCTCGATAATTCGGACTGGTATAAAATCAACTAAACCTAATTAATGTTTCTTAATTTAAATAATATATATATTATAAGAGATTTGTTTGTAAAAAAATGTTTTATTTAAGAGATGTAATTCAATTATTATTTTAATTCACCTACTGTTTGTTGCTTATCAGCTGTATTTAATAATTGTGAATAAATTAATAATAATTTGCAATACAAGCGATGAAAACCCACAAAAAAAAAAAAAATCAAAAATCTCTGACTCGATGGATTTTTACCGAAACATATCCGCCAACAAATCGTTGAAGCCCTGAATCGTATTGTGTGCAATGACTCGGACAACAGCAACACCGACAAGAATCATGGAGCCCATCGGCCGCTCTCTGTGGAATAGAATTTGGTCAACAACACCAACGTGCAAAAAAAAAATAAATACGTAAGTACGGGGTTCTCTCAAAAACTGTGCGTCATTTTCAGGGCAGCAAGCAGGCATTTCAGCCTGTGCGCAGAATATTCTGCGAAAAAAATTTCGACTGCCAGTGTTGCTCGATTTCATTAGTTGTGGACAGAGGCGTAGTTTTTTCTCAAATCGGGGACAAACACTCTTAACATGTTTTGTTCTCTTGCTACATACCAAAAAGGAAAATTTAAAAATTTTATGCAGAGCCAAAAAACAATAATTTTTTGGTTTTTTTAATTAACTCTAATAAAAAAAGAAAACTTTAAATCGGAAAATAAGAAAGAAATCAGGATTTTTTTAGAGTCTGAAGATTTATACTGCGAATGTTTCTTTTTCTCAAAGTTAATATTTAAACATTTTTTACATTAACTGGTGTTAACTTTGGCTAAGCATATTTTTTATATAAAAAAAAACAACATTAATTGCAACTTAAAAATTTTTCGAACCATTTGTCGATCTTGGTAATTTCAGTCGAAAACTATCTTTGAACCCGTAGACCAAAAATAATATTGTTTAACTTTGCTTAAATCGTGTTAAACCAATTTTATTTTTATTGGTATTCTTTCAATTAGGCAATAAAATTCAATCAATAACACTGCTTTACAAAAATTATCCTGTTCTGTCCTATGAATCAAACACCTTTTCATAAAGGGGGGAGGGGGAGAAAGTAAGACCAGTCAGCAATGTTTTCATGTGCACCTTAGACTTTTTTTCTGTTTTATGTATTGTAGTGCTAGACAAGGAAATGGCTCCATACATTTGGATGGAGTTGTAATTTGAAGAAATTTCATTTTTAAAATTATATTGTTCCAAAAATCGGTTTCTTGTACTGGATTCAGTTCGATAAAAGAGTGACTATTTTTTTTTGTATTGAGTAATTTAGTTCCTAAATACATAAAAACTTTATGCGGAAATGCATTTGCTTTTTTGTACCGGCACAGTTTTTTTATTTTTTTGATTAATTTTTTTTCACAATATTTTATATTTACAATATGACTATGCTCCGTTATGGACTAAATTATGTGGGGAAAAGTAAAAGGTTGAAGAAATAATTTTAAAGGAAACTTGAATCTTTTTTAACTTGAATACTCGTAGCTACTTATTGTGAATTTTGATTAATGTGAAAAAAATTATAACAAAAAATAAATAACAAAGAAAATTAAATGAATTTCTTAAATCGCCGCCTAAAGATTTAAAATATCTAAAGAACTAACAAAAAAAAAAAAATAAAAAATTAACAAAATTACTCAATATAACCAACAAAGGACATAACTGTTATGTAACTTTTTTGGAATTGACTAAAATTAATGATTGAAATCTGCTAAAATGCATTTTAGTTATAAAAAACTGTTATTTTTATAAAATAATATTTTGGTGGCCGCATAACTTTTATTTTTTAGGAATACATTTTTAGGTTGACTAATAACAGTTAGTTTTTGAAATGACATTTTTTCGGTTACACTGGTTTACAAATTACGCAAAGTTGTTTGTACAATGAATTCCCCTATCCATTCTAATTTAAAATCGGTCGCTGATTCCGAAAATATTTTTATTTATTTTTCTACAAAGAATGGTAATTTTTTCTACAAAGAAACAAAGTTGGTTCCACTTAATTGCATATATCTCCAGTAGAGCTGGCAAACTATCGATAGTCGCACCATTCGATATTTTCGATAGTTTAAGGGAAAAAATTCGATATATCGATAGTACTATCGAAAATTGCTAAAATCAAACATTTAATTTTATCCATTCATATGGGTGTGATATCAGTGTTACCAACAATTTATTTTGAAAAAGCACCAAACCAAATTTTGAAAAAAACACTAAAAATGCATAAATCATGAAAAACATAAAACCACGTTAACCCTCTCATGCCCGAATTAAAATGGGCGTGGCTAAAATTTTTTTGAGTAGAAATATAAGATGGAGTCGACCTCAATATTAACTGACAAAAATTTCAATGCCCTAGGTATTCTGGTTCAAGAGCTACAGGATGTTGCGTATATGCAACATTGGTAACATTACAGGCAAACTAAATAATATTTTTATGCCGTTTTTTTTTAAATCACTCACTTACCTTTCTTTATTTAGGCGTTGAACTCGGTTTTAAGATAAATTAATTATATTAATGTTTTTTTTTGCATATACGCAACATTGGGCATGAGAGGGTTAAATAAAAAAATATATATTTTGGAAAATTTGGTGAAAAATTGTAAGATAGCAAAAACCCGAAGAAACTTTTTTGGATAAAAATTTTGTATCTTTACTTAAAATATTTTTTTTCATATTTTAAGAATTTTTAATTAATTCTTTTAATAATGTTTTTTTACCTAAACATTTAAATTATTTTTTTTAATAATTTTGAATACATTTATTAAAATATTTTTAATAATTTTTTTTAATACTTTTATGAATTTAATAATATTTAATTTATTTTTAGGTTTTTATTAATTTTTCAATTAATAAATATTTAATAATTTTCAATTTTTCTTTTATAAATCTTAAAATACATGTTTTTAGGTTTTATCAGTTTTTTTTAGTGAATTAATTTATTTATTTTTTTCCAAAAAATAAATTTAAAAACATAAACAAAACATAACAAGTTACTATGAGATACATGAATCTAATCAAATTAGTTCATGTTAAAAAAAATAAAGTTGTAAAACAAAACACAAGTTAATATCACTTAAGTGATAAAAAATAAACTTATAAAACAAAACATAACAAGTTACTATATTACTATTCAGATATCCATGAATTTTTTTGTAGGAATAAAAGCATGTCAACATGCTTTGCTTTGAGGGAAGCCCGACGATCACTTATAATAAGACCAGTCTTACTAAACATTCGTTCAGATTCCGTGGATGTTGCAGGAATACATAAGAATTTTTTTGCCACATCTCTCATTTTTTCATCATTGTGCTGAAATTATAGAATGTCATTTATTATTGGCCTTGAGATGTGGTACTAATTTAATTACCTGCCAATATTTAAGATTATCTATATCCTCAGAAGAATGTTTTATTGAAAAATACCGCCGAAGTTCAACAATGGCGTTAGCTCTTTTAGTTGTTGGTAATTCAGCAATACTTTGCTTAACGAATTGAAAAAGTGGTTGGCGAGACTGTATTGGCTTTTCAATTGGTGCTGGCTGCTCTGAAGAAGAAAGAATGGATTCTTCTGGTGGCGACTTCAAAAAAGTAATTTCATTTTCCAAAAGTTTTTCCGCTTGACTGACATTAGACGGGTCTATCAAGTTTGCAATTCGTGGCACTGAACGATACTCATATTTCGACAATCTTTTAATAATATTGTCCATTAAAAATTTGCATACTTGGTGGCCATCATAAGTTTGAAGAGCGGGTTTTAAGTTTTCCAAATTATGCAAAAGACCACACGTTACTGGTATAATTAGAGAAATAGTTACTAAGGTGTTTGACGATACTTGTGTAGTGGCATTATCAAACGGAGAAAGTAACTTTGAAAAATCCTTCAATAAATTAATTTCGTCAGCGGTAAAAGGCTGTGGTGCTTTTGACGTATTAAGGAGAACTTTTCCGATAGCCTCGTGCGTTTGTAATATTCTGTCGATCATATGATAGGCACTGTTCCATCTTGTGGGAACTTCCTGTTTGAGACTGTATTTCCTCTCTGTTGTTTGAAAGTCTTTTAACTTCTTATAAGCAATTGTGCTGCTTTTAAAATAAGTAACGATGCCTTTACATTTTGCCAGTAAGACCGCCATGCAATATAGCTTTAGGCAATCCTGCACAACCAAATTGATTGTATGGGCATAGCATGGTAAATGCCTTATTTGCAACAGTTCGCAAGCTTTTATCATTGAGCTGGCATTATCTGTTACAATAGCTACTATTTTTGTAAAAATATTCCACTAAAAACACAGCTCGCAGCGAGTCAGCAATATTTTGTGCTGAATGATTTGTTTCTGTAAGCAATTTGTTTGTCGACAAAACAGCAGTGCGCAGATCAAAGTCATTTGATACAAATGTGCATGTAACTGTTATAAACGTTTCATTTGCCTGAGACGTCCAAAGATCTGTAGTAACAGCGCAATGGTCAACATTGTTAAGAATTTCTTGTAATTTTGCTTTTTTAATCTCTACCAGATTTGTCATTAGCACATTGCGTAATGTCCCACGTGATGGCAACTTGTAACGCGGATCAAGCAAGTTTAGCAAATCGCGAAAACCAGTGTCTTCGACAACAGAAAAGGGTCACATATCTGTGGCAATATACTTCATAAGTGCTATATCAAGTTCTTTTTTACGCTTTGAAGACGAATCATATGATACGTTTAAGTAAGGTTCTATGTTGCGCGAGGACACTGGCAAATCATTTACTTTTAAAGTGGGATGCGCACGCTTTAAGTGGTCGTACAAATTTGAAGTATTCCCGCTAGTCTTATAAATTTTCTCACATGTTTTACACTTGGCTGTCTTCCTATCATCAATAGACTTCGTAAAAAAGGTCCACACTTTTGATTTGCCAACCCGTCGCCTTTTTATTTAATTTTTTTCGTCATCTGAGCTGCTGATCTCCACGTCCTCGGCATCTACAAATAGTACATACATATACATGTCATACGTTTCTAGCAGTGAAAAATTATAGTTACACTTATTTTTGCGATTATTTAGAAACTTCCTCATGCTCCGAGCAACCAACACCAAAAGTTTAACTAAAAGGAACTTTTATTATTAATTTTATATAGTTTTAATTATTTGCACTTTTGCTTACCCAAATTTCAGCTGCCTGCGTTTTTTCCGCCAATTAAAGTGATGTGAAACTAATTCTTTTAACTATCGATAGTGGAAAAAAAACTATCGATAGTGACGCCAAAAAGAAAATATTCGATACATCGATAGTGCCATCGATAGTTTGCCAGCTCTAATCTCCAGAACTAACAACAGTAATCAAACAGATGCTATATCAAATTCATTCATTAAAATCATTTTTTGATTGAGCTGTTAGTTTTGGCGGAATAAATTAAGTTTTCTTGGATTTTTCTTGTTTTTTAGAAAAATTTGCAAAGGAAAGAAAAAGGAATGCCAATTTTCTTAAGAAACCAATATATTTATTTAAATTTAATATCTTACGCTAAAATCTGTATTTTAAAAAAAAAAAATAAGCTATTGCTGAAGAAAATCTTTTGAGGAATGCCAAAGTTGTGTTTAATTGAACGAAAGCACCCAAATTGTGTGATTGTCTATTTAGATTCAGTCCAAATCAACTGATCCAACACTGGTTGCTAGACCATTTTTAAAAAAGACCATTTAAATCTCAACTGCTTCAAAAAAATTCTTTCTTCTAATAATATGATATTTCTTCGACCTCTAAATTGATAAAATTTTATTGTTTTACGGGCTCAAAGTCTATTTATAAATTTAAAACAATATATTTGTTTGTTTTTATTAATTTTTTTTTTTTATTTCGTCTGGAGTTCATCCGGCGGAGTTCGAAATATTGGACGAAATTCTCGAATATACCTTTCCATCGATATAAGTTTTATGTGAATATCTTGAAGTTAATACAGGTATTAAGGGATCACAAACTTTTTTGTTTGCGTATTAATATATAGATACTTTAATCCAACTATTTTGTACATTTGTCTCTACTATTTATTGTTTGCGGGATATTGAGCTTTGAATAAGATTTTTCCCTTACAAACAAAAGAAAAATGTTAAAATTCGAGTACATGTCTCAAAACTTGAATTTAAAAGATATCAATAATTTTAAAGAAAAAATTAGGTTTTCTTGTTTATTAAATATAAATAAAAAGAAATATGTGCAACAATTTACTACTTATATGTTCCACAGTCGAGAATTTAAGTTGTACATTTTTGGAAAAGGGGAATGTACTGAAAGTAATGATAATTTTTGAATTTTTAAATTAAAAAATCATGGATAAAAATCCATTGATATATGCTTTTCAGTACAGCGATGTGATGATAAGGAGCCAAAAATTTAATTTTTGTCAAACTTTTTTAAAAATTTTTTTTTATAATAAAAAATCGCTTGAAAGTAACATATGTAATACTTTTTTTATCGTAATTTTTCAATTAATAATAAAAATCAATATTTTTTGATCAGAAATAAAAATCAGTCATGATCGATATTTTTTAATCAAAAAATACAATTTTTATCGATATATTTTCAATCAGATTAAGGAATCGATCAAAAACTAAATTATATCGATCAAAATAAAAATCCATATTTTCTCGATCAAAAATAAAACCAATCCAGATCGATATTTTTCCCAATCAAAATACAAATCAATCTGATTGATATTTTCTTGATCAGATATAAAGGGTGATTTTTTAAGAGCTTGATAACTTTTTTTTTAAAAAAAACGCATAAAATTTGCAAAATCTCATCGGTTCTTTATTTGAAACGTTAGATTGGTCGATGACATTTACTTTTTGAAGATAATTTCATTTAAATGTTGACCGCGGCTGCGTCTTAGGTGGTCTATTCGGAAAGTCCAATTTTGGGCAACTTTTTCGAGCATTTCGGCCGGAATAGCCCGAATTTCTTCGGAAATGTTGTCTTCCAAAGCTGGTATAGTTGCTGGCTTATTTCTGTAGACTTTAGACTTGACGTAGCCCCACAAAAAATAGTCTAAAGGCGTCAAATCGCATGATCTTGGTGGCCAACTTACCGGTCCATTTCTTGAGATTAATTGTTCTCCGAAGTTTTCCCTCAAAATGGCCAACTTTTTGTTGCCAAAAATGGAAGAACTGAACTTGGTTGACATGTGGTTTCAACAAGATGGCGCTACATGCCACACAGCTCGCGATTCTATGGCCATTTTGAGGGAAAACTTCGGAGAACAATTAATCTCAAGAAATGGACCGGTAAGTTGGCCACCAAGATCATGCGATTTGACGCCTTTAGACTATTTTTTGTGGGGCTACGTCAAGTCTAAAGTCTACAGAAATAAGCCAGCAACTATTCCAGCTTTGGAAGACAACATTTCCGAAGAAATTCGGGCTATTCCGGCCGAAATGCTCGAAAAAGTTGCCCAAAATTGGACTTTCCGAATGGACCACCTAAGACGCAGCCGCGGTCAACATTTAAATGAAATTATCTTCAAAAAGTAAATGTCATGGACCAATCTAACGTTTCAAATAAAGAACCGATGAGATTTTGCAAATTTTATGCGTTTTTTTTAAAAAAAAAGTTATCAAGCTCTTAAAAAATCACCCTTTATGTACCGTAAATCGCTTAAAACTTAATAGTCGAATTTAAAAGCTCAAAAACGCGTTCCACGCTAGCATGATTAGCAGAGGATGAGACATCCTTCCGACTACCAAACACTCAGAAAAAATCATTTTTAAAATCAAAAACCACCAGTTTTTGTTTTGGAATTTACATTTGATAGCTCAACGAAACTACAGTTCAGTGAAGTCAGATTCACCTTTACGATGAAGCAACCAAGCATTCTGCCCCCGATGCATCTGCAAGCCACGTGGCGATGGGGTGCCACCACTTTTTACCTATAACACCAATTCGACTCGAGCATTCACGTTTTGGTCTATCTATCCATTCCGCCCAAACACAAATTGTAGCAACCAACAGCACAAGGCCGTGGCACTTTAATTTTCTTCTTATGTTCTCTTGAATATCTTCCAACTGTCGAGACCGGATTTTTCCCACATAGTGTAGATGCCATACACACAAAATTACACCAAATATTATACCAGATACCAGCCTCGCTTAGTTTTGTGCTCATCATGTGGCTACGTTTTCCTATTTTGAACACATTTTTAAGTGGCAATAGGCAAGATATTGATATGAAATTCTATCTTATTGCTTCAGTAGCATGATAAATGCGTTCCTTCAATTCCAACAACACGGGAACCGTTTTAAACAGGTTGTCGAAGTGGTCAGTAAACTCATTCAATATGCAAAATACTATGTACCAGTACAAAAATCTCACTGACAAATTTTGTCATCTTCATCACCTGAATCCTCACCAGACAATCCGCCTTCGTCCGGTGGCTCTATAAAAACCGCATGCATTGCCTCAGTTTCTACTTTAAGTGATTCAAAATATGCAGTCTAAAACCTTTTCCACATTCAAAAACCTATGATCGAAAAATAATAGTCAAATATAGCTGCATTATAGGACCAACGTAATATACATATGTAACGCAGACACAAAAGTGGTAATAAATGGTAGTAAATGAGCGCAATATTTGTTGTTTTTTGTTTTAGAAACGACAAATTGATATTTTCTTAATTTAAATGCTAAGAAATTTTGTCAAAAAATAAAACACACAAAATCTCAAAACCTTACTTTTTACGCCTTTCCACAATTTACAAGAAATACGTAGCTATTCACAAAAATCGTACACAAAATTTCTATTCTACTGTTGTGTATGCAGAGGTGACGGCTGAACAGAAAAATGAATTCAATTGAAAAAAGTTTTCTGTGTCAGGTGGGATTCGAACCAGGGTTCTCTGGCGTATGGGTCACACACTCTACCCACTGCGCCACGGCCGCCACTGAGAAATATTACATACGAGTAACAAAAAATTGATTTGAAATATTCCCAGAAGGAAAATGGGGGATGCATCTTAATTTTCTTTGAAGAATTCTTTATTTAAAATAATATAAAAAAAGCACAGGTGCGTCGTTGGACACACGAGAGAAGCGAAGCTTTTTCACAGTTTCATAGATATGATAATTTAATGGATTTTTGTTTTAAATAACTTAAATTCAAAAATTTAAAACAACATTAAATTAAAAAAAAAACACGTTAATATTAACACTAGTAAATTTTATTACATTTCATAATTATTTTTTATTGATTTTACATATTACATGTTACAGTCATTGTTATTTCAACGCATTTGAGCGCAATTGTTAAATTTTCCTTCGCACTATGCAAAAACAAAAAAGCATGTACTAACAACAGCACAAACGCATTCACATCAAAAAAAAAAAGATATTTTATGCCCAACGTCAGGATCGATCCGACGACCCATTGATAAATAACTCACACTCTTTGCACCGAGCCAAACAACTCTGTTAGATCTGCGGTTGATTTAATATTAAATATATAACTGCAGATATGTTAACAGTTGTAACAGATGGCGTTAACAAATTGAGGATGATGACCAGTGTTGTCACTTGCAAGTTTTAAATAGTGGTAGGTTGAGTCTTAAATGAGTGGTGAATTTTAGAAAACGTTGGAAAATCTTATTCTTCTTAAGGAAATATTAGACTAATGTCCTACAGCAAAACAAATCATAAGAAGTATACCATAAAGTAAGTTTGTTCATGCTAAATAAGTTTTATTGCAAATAATTCTCATATATGTTCTTAAAACAGTACTAAAATAAAATATAAAATGCAATAATAAATAAAATATTATATGTAATAAAATTTCTAAAATTTAAATTAGAATGCAGGGATTTTTATATAAATATATCAAAAAGTGATAGATTTTGGAAAAATGCAAATAGTGGGTGAAAAAAATGGTAGAAACCGAAAAAGTGCTAGATTTACCACAATTGTGGGAAAGTGACAACACTGATGATTCTCGTAGCAAGTGGCTTAACAGCTACCCAAACCACACAAATTCATTAATAGATTATTGGATGTACTACAACATAGCTTCAGTTGCGGTTAATACTGAATCAATGCTTTTGCATACAGAAGGTGTTTGGCTCAGTGGATGAAGTATAGAACTCACAACCAAAGGTTTACGGGTTCAAGTCCCCACAGCAGGCGAAGAAATGTTTTTTATATATGTTTATTAAATTGTCTTGTAAAAAACACAAAACCATATAAAATTCTAAGAAAAAATCTGTCGAAAATTTTTCAGATTTCACTCCATGCAAATCACAGAACGGGGCATAAAAAGCTTCGCTTCAAAATTCATGTGTACCAAGGTAAGTGAAAAGGTAAGATGTGAGCCACTCTTTCTGCTCTTTTTGCGTTACTATCCTGTTGCATTGCGAATTCTTGTGAATTCAATGTATTTCTTTTATTCGATGCATCGTAATGTACATCGATATTTCAAAAAACATCGATGCATTACCGAGTAATATAAGAATTCTTCAATAACTGTTTAAGGGATGTATTACATTTCGTATGACATCCCAGTGTAAAAAGTCATCGATGGAGGCATTGCATATCCATACAATCTATAGATTACCACTACTCTTACCTGGTAGCTCACTTTCCTGCAGGGATATAACATTGAATTTTTCAGTAGTGATGCACAATTTTGTGCTCTTTAATCGAGTAGCATAAATTTAAAAAAATCAAAGTTTCCAGTTTTCAATTAGTCTCCACTTTTTCGATTTCAACCCTCTGCGACAAAGCTGATTTAGTTATTTTTTTTTTTTCCAATAATAAGAAGAAGTGCTTTCATATATGTAACGTTGGCCATTAATGGGTTAGAGAAAAAAGCGTACATTACATTATAAAGTAATATAAAGAAGACAGGAATAAAAAACTTTATACATCAACATTGGCGGCCGTCGCGTAGTGGGTAGAGTGTGTGCCTCTTACGCCAGAGAACCCAGGTTCGAATCCATCTGACACAGAAAATTTTTTCAATTGAATTCATTTTTCTGTTCGGCCGTCACCTCTCTGCAGACAATGGCAAACCTCAGAGAGTAAAAAAAACTGCCATGAAAAGCTTCTTGAGAACATAAGCTAAGCTGTTCGGAGTCGGCGTAAAACATGTAGGTCCAGTTCTCGATCATTTGTGTTCAAACATTCCACAACACACACAACACAGTTGATCATAAGCTCGGCCAAAGTCCTTTCAAGGGCTGAAATGGCCATTTCGTTTTTTTTTTTTTTTATTCAGTAACATTAATAGACTTATTTTTTTCGCAAATTACATCATGAAGCAACTTCGATTGTAAACTATTACCGAAGATATATTACTGATCAAAATTTGCAAAAAAAAAAAACTGCTAAAACTCGCTAAATAACTTTTTAAAAATATTGTTAATTAAAAATATATAACAAAATATTAATATTATATTTTAATATTACAAATTAAAAAATAAAAAAATCACAAAAAATATCAATTTTTCTGCTTGTATCTGTCGCTTCTACACAAGAAAAAGCGTGCCATTTAGGGCCAGTTTTTCAGTTCGAGTTTCAACTTGAGTCAGAGAGTTTTAACTCGTCTTAACTAGATATTTTAGCATTCGTAGAAGTTAAATTGACTTAAACTACAATGTGATGTGTTTCTTTTTTTTCTAAATTGAGTTTAATCTTTCAATTTTGGTGAGTACAGCTCGGTTTAATTTGACTAAAGTATAAACTCGTACTAAAAACTGGTCCTTACAGTGCTTCATTTAATCCTTTATTTAATCTGGTTGTGTTAACAGGGAACCCATCTCGAAAATTTTCTCAGTTCTACAAAAAAAAAAAAAAGATATGACAAAAAAACATAAGAATTAGATTTAATATTTTAAATTTGCTTTGAAGATCGTCTCTCAAAAATTTTAAATGATGCACTATTTTTTTCGAAAAGCTCAAATTTTTTATATTAAAACCATTATTATTTTTTGTAGTCCAACAACAAACCATGAAAATTAAAAGAAACCATAATTGAAGCTGAAATAAAAAAATGCAAAAAAAAAAAATATTTTACAAATTGTTTACCATTGTCTTCAAATTAGAAAAGTTACAAAAAGATTCCAGATGGTGAACTCGACAGTTGACTGACAATTGGTAGAATCGCTCATGTACTTATTTAAATCAATCCACTCTTAATCAATGTTTTTGTTCGCATAGATTGCATTCGACGCAATTAACATTAGATATGATCATGGTATATTGTGGTCGTGGCACTTTTGCCCTTAAGCCGTATCTTTAAAATTACAATTTTCTTTTAAAAGAAAAAAAAGCAAAATTTGTTTTTGATTTTTCATTGTTTCCCAATTTTTCGAGTAATGATAAAAAATTAACACTTAAATCATTTCTTGCGTTTTTTGTGAACGTTTTTTGTTAAT
Source organism: Coremacera marginata (assembly GCA_914767935.1). Classification (NCBI taxonomy): domain Eukaryota; kingdom Metazoa; phylum Arthropoda; class Insecta; order Diptera; family Sciomyzidae; genus Coremacera; species Coremacera marginata. The sequence continues at coordinate 132,671,030 of OU612046.1, forward strand.
AATAAAAAAAAATTTAAACAAGAAAATTATATGCTAATACTAATACCGCACACCTCCTCGTGGTGGAAATTGAACAACTTTGAAGACTCAAAGGCAAAGAACAGGCTTATAATAAAAGCTGTGAATTTTTTTTAGTAGCAATAAAATTTAATTTTTGATAAATTTATATTTTTTTCAATAATATACGTTAACAAAAAACGTAAGAAACGTTCATTTTTTATCATTCATCGAAAAATTGAGGAACAAAGAAAAATTAAAAGAAATTTGCTGTCGGACGCCATTTTTTCAATTTGAGGGATTATCTTTGAAGTCGAACCATCGGGAACACGTTATACGTGCATTTCAATGCACTCAATATCTGGTATCATCGAGAAAATTACGATTTCAAAAGAAATTTGGGGTGTTTCTGCAAAAATGAGGGGTAATTGCAATTGCTTTTGAAATTTTATGCACCCATTCGAAAGAGCGATGTTCAAATAACAAAGTATGTGGCTTTTTCAAATTGTGTTAAATATTTTTTTTACCCTGTTACACGAGGTTGAAAGTCAAGGTAAAAATCAGAACATTTGGGCGTTAAGGAGTTAAGTTGTCTTCACTGCACAAAAAATAAGTACAACCAATTTAATGTTATAAGTGTAAATAGAACTTTTTTGTTGTTTGTAATATTTGCAAAAAGCCCTTCAATTTTCATTGCTGCTATCTATCCAAGCTTATAATTTGGATGAGTTCTCCAAACTTTTGTAAACTCTTGGACGTACGGACGCTTGCTCATTTTAGATTTCGCACTTATTTCAATTTTTAGTATTATAACTAATAGGGATGGCATCCATCATGAAATATAATCAGTCTTCGAATTTGAGCATAGAGATGACAATTAAGCCACAGGTTACATTTTTAAGATGATTATTTTACAACATGCACGAAATGACATTTTCAAAATTAAATATTTTTTAAACTTAGAGGAGAGTGCCCACTTACTGGCGCCGTAAGGTCTTGCGGCCATTACTTTCGTTTCAAACGTAATTTCGCGGTGCTTTTGGTTTCCTTTGAAAGCTGAGTTCATTAGGTAACAAAAATTTTATACGAAGTTTAAACATTTTGAAAAATACGATTTTGGCAGTCGATGTCACAAAAGTCACCAAATTCGACTCTTCAAAAAAGGTGCCCAGCTACTGGCACCCATTTACACTTCGCTGTTAAAAATCGAGATGAAGCATAAACACTAGTTAAAAAAAACGAAATGGCCATTTCAGCCCTTGAAAGGAATTTGACCGAGCTTCTTATGATCAATTGTGTTGGGCATATTGTGAAATTTTTGAACACAAATGATCGAAAACTGGACCTACATGTTTTATGCCGACTCCGAACGGCTTATGTTCTCAAGCTTTTCATGGCCGTGTTTTCTCTCTAAGGTTTGCCATTGTCTGCAGAGCAGCATAAACACTAGTTTATTAATTTTTATGTTGTGTTTATTCTTTGAGCTTTTACACTGCTCATTTGAATTAAGAAAAGAATATTTGTGAGATTTTATTAGCAAAATGAAATTATGTTCGCTGTCTTGAGCTTCTTCCTCATATTCAGAATCACGAAAATCACAGTTAAATGACAAAAAAACAATTTTAAATCATTTCAAACACCATTCGCAGTTGTAACAATGGCTGCATTCTGCCAAGGCGAGCGCTATTGTAGCGATGGATCATTTTACGCTGGATTTCTCTGAATGCCTTGCTGCGTCGAACGTCAGATCTGTTGACAACTGACGTTTGATGTAGCTTGTTTTATTTTGTTGAATTTAAACCCTAATTTGTTTCTGCTAAGAGGTTTACTTAATGCAAAACGTAGTTCTAGAGATGCTAATGGATGATGGTCTTGATATGGCTATTAAGGAGCCATAGTAGGACAGTTCGGAAAATTTGCAATTATTTTAAGCGTTTCATTTGAGTTTTTGCAAATTCATGCAAATTGGTGCGCAAACCGCTGTTAAATGACATAACTTGCAACTGTTGAGTAGAAGTAGCGTAATTTATTTCGCTAGGTAAAATGCACATCGCTCGAGCGTAGACAGCTGCTAGCGCTGTCTAAAGTGTAGCCATTCACCCGAATTTTCTTGAACGCTAGTGTTGGCGGAATGCAGCCAATGACAATCATATGCTTGCGCGATGTTCCATTAAGGGCGCCAGTAGATGGGCACTAAAGACCCCTTGTTTGACCCCTTTTCCACACGGCAATTTTTCTTGCGGCAAGTCGAGTTTTTAAGCGCTCGGAACGTGACGAGAGGGGACGAGTACAGACTTGCTCGTACCGGCCATGGCAGAATTATAAGGTAAGCTCATCACGGAGAGGAATGGAGTAGAAAGCAGAATAAAGCTAGATTGATGTCAAAATCAGCTGTTCATCGCAAATTTCTTTATACTCACGTTCGCAGTTTGTAGGTTAAAATTTGTTACAGATTTGTTTGCAATTTTAAGAGTTTCACATTTTATAGTTTTTATTACACTGTTATAATATTTTCACTCAAATTATCACAAATTTAACACACGCGACCGCACTTGATGGATGTTTATGCTTGCAACTTTATGGGAGGAAATTAAATTGGTGCTACATCGTATGGCCAAGCCATCAACTGACAAGCATCTTCCTTCTCATTATCCGCTCTTCGTTGACGCGTGAGAGCATTTAGTATCATGGGCCTACCTTATCATTGTATCATGGTACCGGCAAGTTTTCTTTTGTGCTGTTCTTTCTTTGATGTTTCGTTTTATTCTGATTCGTCAGTTAAGATGACAGCGCATTAGCGGACAAAGTATTCATACAAAAAAAAAATCGATTGTAAAGAAATGTAATATTTCAATAATATGAACATTAAATAAAACAGTGAATGCATAAAGATTTAATATTAACTACTAAAACTACCTCAAACTTTATTAATTTTTTATTAAACAGTTCTAGCGCTTTCTTCAAAGTAAAATCCGAATTGCTCAAGAAATTGCTCAAAATTGCTGTGTGGAAACGCAATTGGCAAGATCAAAGCGGAATTGAAAACTTGCTGGCAAGAAAAATTGCCAAAAGACGAGGCAGAAGCAAAGTGTATGGTACTTTTAGTATAATTGTAAATGAAAGAGGGAACAGCTTTCGCGTGTTGTTGAGTGCATGATATAATCATTTTAAGGTAGGAGTGACAGTTCTTTTGTCGACCAGCACATGTCAAAAACACATAGAAAAAGAGAATAGACTTTGTATTGATTTTGACAACTCCCGATCGCCGCTCGTGAGAAAAAAGGTAGTTGTCAAGGCTACCTTGTAAATTATTGTATCATGATTGAGAGTATTCTTTTGAGAATATTCCATACACACAAATGCCACATTCCATTCCATTCTAAACGCTTCGTTTGCCCTCTCACTCCGTTCGTTCTCTTAATGTAGTTGCTGGCTTTAATTCTGTTCTTATGAGAAAGTTTTGATGCAGCTGTTGTGCAGTTTTGTGGTCACTGCCGCAATTCTGACATGACGCGAAATATTTTTTTTCCCTTTCACAATAATGTTCGATTGCTCGTCGAATTGTGAAGAATAAAGAACCCTTTTATATTGATGAAAAATACTTGTAAATTCGCTTAGCAAAGATGAATGATATTAGATCAGCCTTGATTTTTTCGTATTTTTTATTTTTCGTCGACCGTGCGTCTACAGCAAGACGTGCACACAACTCAATGATTTATGAAAAGTGAACGCTTAATGAGATGACACTTTCATACTAAGTCCATTGCCGCTGTCATCGCCACAAACGTCAGAACTGATGTGTGCCTGTAGCTGGGCAGTGCCAGTAGGAGAACACTCTCTCCTACTAATAAAAATATTACATTACAATCAAAAAAAGTTTGACTAAGCTTAACTTATTAAACAAAAATTAAAAAAAACCGCCAAAAAATCCGCATATTTAGCGGGAAATCCGCTGATCTGGCAATAGTGATAACGGTTTATTTTGGCTATATTCTTTTATGCTTAATCTCTGTAACTGTTTTAATTATATATTATCTTTAAATTGTTATCTCATTTGTAAAAAAATGAGGGCAAACGCTTTGTATGCAATGTGGGCTAATGTGGGACCCTTTTTTCCCTCATTTTTCAGGTTGAAAACCAAAATCAAAAATGAAACGAAAATGATACACTTTTCAACTTCTTGGGATATGATTTTTACAGTTACCGATTATTATACCATATATTGTACTAAATAAAAAAAAGCCGTTTTTAATCTTTCTACACAATACTAGCTATGTTTTGTTTAAAACAACTAAACTATGACTATTCTTATTAACTCTTGCAGGCGTTAATGTTCGACGTCGATGGAAAACTCTTCGAAATTCAATTGCACGAGAAATTAAGAAAACTGCCACTCTAGAGAACTACTGTCGCAAAAAAGAGAGTCCAATAATGAGCGAATTGGAATTTCTCATACCGCATATTAAAAGCATTTACGGAACAAAGTAAGTTGAAAGCAACACATTTCTTTGATTTTTTATTTTATTTTTTCATTAATTGTTCATGAAAAATGCTAATTGCAAAACTTCTTTTCAAAAACAGATTCACTGAGGAAATGGGTCTACGCGAACATGAAGACAATAGCGTCTCGAATGAGACGGATGAAATTTATGAAGATGACATTGATGATCTTATTGACTTAACAGAGGAAATAGAATTGAAACCCTTCATCAAAATGGATACATCGTTTCATTCCATGGATAGCACAATGGAAGAGCCCGATAATATATCATCTGATATGCTTTATCCAACAGTTCAAATGAATCATAGTGGAAATTCACACGGCGTTGCACCCGATAGCACTGAGAGTAACGAGGTCAATAGAGTAGCGTCTTCAACAGTTTGGAACAACGAGTACTGCGCTGTAGCACAATACAAAGAAGGAGAGTTCACAAACTCCACAGTCCTTTGTACAGACCAAGACAATGATGACAATACAAGTCCACCCGCTTCAACTAACTGCGAAGATGGCAAGCAGAGTTCGCCATGTGAGGCCAGAAAGCGACCGAGGTTAGATCTGGAGGATCCTACAGAATTACAAGGAAAAATTTTTCAGCTGCTCTCAAACTTAGAACGACGCGAACGAATGGAAACGCGTCTAGACCAAGAAGCTCACGATGAAGATCGCATGTTTTTACTTTCTTTGGTCTCAGACTTGAAGCGTGTTCCAGCTGCGAAAAAAATGATAGTTAAGGCTGAAATCGCGACATCAATTGCCAAAGCAATTCAACAGTAAATGTAATGCCTAATTGTAATGTGGATATAGAATTTTAACGTCTTTAGTTTTAAGCATGTTCAAAACGATGTTCCCGCTAAAAAAGCGGATTTTTTATCGCTTTTAAGTGAAAGTTTGAAAAACTTACTGCAATTAAATTAATGAAATCAACCAAGTTTTATTGTGTGCAATTGTTTTAATGAATTAAAAAACAAAAACAAGTTGACTATTTCACCTAAAAAGTAATTCGATCGAGAACTTCTTTGGCATTGTTTACACGTCATTCAAATTGAAGGATCATTCAAAATTTGTTGTTGTTTCCCCAGCGAAAAAAAAAAATTAACTCTCTGTAAGAGCGGAAATGAACTTTCAACATTTCATCGCATCAATCAAAATTTTGATGGAGCTCAAGACCTGCATCAATCAATCACAGGGTTGCATAATCAACTTTTCTGGTACTTACAACAACACTTTTAGTCGGCATCGGCCATTCAATCAAAAAATCCACGTGTGAGCAGCTATTCAATCAAATATCTCGAAGAGAGTAACAGAGAACCAAAAATGCGATATTCTTCATTCAATTTGATTGACGTATTAACTCTACTTTATTGATCAGACTCTGTTATGCATGTAATTAATTGTTTCTACGCAAATGATCGAGAAACTGGGTTCTACAAGTTTAATGCCGTCATCGAACGGCTCATGTTCTCTATAAGCTATTTACATGTCATTTTTAACTCTGATGCTTGCCATTGTCGGCAAAAAGAGTGACAGTGACGGCCGATCAGAAATGTTCATCCCAATTAGAGCCCTGCATGAGTATGCTTTTTAGAATAAAAAATGTCCTCTATCCCTTTTCTGCTTTGCCCATACCAAGGTTGATGAATATAGGTCAAGTCACTTGAGAGTAGCTCGGTTGAATTGTCAGAATGGATGAAAGGAAATCAAGAAAAAAAACCTGAATTTGTACAATTTTAAGTTAACAGATACTTTGACAGTTCGAGCAAAGGCGCAAAAAGAGTGTTTTTCTCTCAAGTGACTTAACCTACATTAATCAACCTTTGCTCATATCTGATCTTACACTCTCTTTGTTTTATTCAGATCTAAAAATAAGAAGAGAAGAGAATAAGAGCACGATGCTTAACTAACAACAGCAGGTAGCAAATAAAGCAATAAAAAATAACAAAAATATCAGTGTTCATACCCTGAATATTTAGCGAATATTTTTTTATTCGTTCGTTCGTAGCACGAAAAGAATGTTTTTTTTTGTATTGGGACCCAAAGAAGGGTGGTTGATAGGGGTAGGTGTGTTCGGAAGAAATGTTGAGCGGCAAAAAATAATAGGACCAACTCATATTTTTGACCCCTCTAGGAGTCCAGCTACGGCCGATATAAACTATTTTCTACAGTTTTTGGGTTTTTTGTATGGGGACCCAAAGAAGGGTGGCAGAAAGAGGGTCGGTGTTGTAACAACCGCTAATTTAGGAGAAGTTCCAAAACTTATTTATTTTACAAATAATAATGATAATTCACAAATTAACAAATTCTTTTTAATTTCATTCAGAACATTCAGCCTTTCACACACACGCAAGTGCTGTCATCCTTCTTGAGTTAGGCATCAGCGACGCCAGATCTCCACAGGTGTGTTCGGACGAAATGTTAAAAAGCAAAAAATAATAGGATCAGCTCATATATTAAACCCCTCTAAGAGTCCAGCTACGGCCGATATTAACTTTTTCGACAGTTTTTTTTATTATGTTCGTTCGTTCGAAAAGAGATGTTCGATCGTTCGTTCGTAGAAAACTGATGTTCGTTCGTTTGTTCGTAGAAAACTAATGTTCGTTCTTTCGTTCGCAGAAAATTGATGTTTGTTCGTTCGTTCGTAGAAAATGGATTTTCTTTCGTTCGTTCGTAGAAAATTGATGTTCGTTCGTAGAAAATAGTTGTTCATTCGTTCGTTCATAGAAAATCGAAATTAAAATATTGTTCGTTCGTTCGTTCGCAAAATTTTTTCTACAAACGAACAAATGAAAATATTAAATATTTAAATTAATTATATCACACCTAAGTGGGATTTCTCTTGTGTGCAATGCATTTTATATATGATTTATATGACGGTGATGCAAATTTTAAAATTAGTATATTATATTATATTATTAATAAAAAGGATTGAAAAGGGATGAAAATTCAAAGAAAAATAAAGTAAAAGTAACTACAAAAATATATGTGTTAAGCTTAATTCAACTTATAAAATGTGTTCAACTAAGCACATGATTTTATTCCGATTATTCTTTTTTTATAATCTTTAAGCAAAGTTTTAAAGCTATAGAGTAGTTTTCCTATGAATGCCCCTTAGAGTTAAATCTGTTATTTGATTGTAATATTATTATATGTATTTAAAATAATAGAATAATACTAATGATTTTCCAAGAGAACTTCGTATATTTTTGCCATACTTCCATTTTAAAATCCGGTTTATAAGTAGCTTATATGCATTAGAATTGACTTCATACTTTTTTATAATTACAGACATAAATGAATGAATGTGATATGTCGCATTTATTTAGTTTCAAGAAAATGGAGTTCAAAGTTTCTTATTTGTACAGAAATCTATATTTAATCAAACTTTGTCAATTAGTTTATTTCTAAAATAGCCACAAACATGGTTGTTTTCATCCAGGTAAAATAAAAGAAAATAATTTTATATATATTTACAGAATTCATTTCAAATTCTAAATTTTTTTATGATTATGTAACATATATAATGCACTAATACAACTTTTATTGGATGAGCTCTAGGGGAGAGGAGCAACTGACCCATCCTTTTTCCCCTGTGCACGCCCATGGGTACGTCAAGTCACTGCTGTATGCTGATAAACCATTTGGTTTTCACAAGACGCAGTCGCGGTATCCATGTGCCCGATATTGTCTTCCAAAAACTAATGCTATTTAATTTTCGAACTGATAGTCAAAATATTGGCCACTTCATTCATTTTCTGTGTTTTATTATAAAAAAAAAAAGTTCTATATCTCAAAAAAAACCCCTTTACTACTCAATTGTATCAAAATATAAATACATATTTCCCCATCCTATCTTCTGTATGCTAAAGCAAAGATTACCGATGCTTTCGTTAGTTATATACCGCACATAAATTGTTTTGGTATAAACCATCCCCGTCAAACATTTTCAAAAATTGTTTCCAAAAAATTTACCGTTTATAAACAATTTGGTCACAAAGTAACAAATGGTTACAATTAGGTCACAAATGCTATAAATGTGCGTCAAATGCCCAGTAACTTGTGTCCCTGGTGAAAATTTAAAGATACTTGTTAACATAATGTGTAAATCAAATAAATGGAAAATGTTACCACAATGTAATGAGAAAAAAATGGGCACATATTACTATTTTGTTCGCCTATGTTACCGCAAAATTTTAGGTAAATATATGGATACATTTTGTTAACATATGTTACCATGTATAATTTTAATTATAACAAGTAAACTTCCGGTAAATTAATAAAGCCTCAAGAAAACTTGTAAAATTAATAAAATAAAAAATTATTAGAGTTTTTATATTTAATTGTACAAAATCAAGGTACAAGTGGGTGAATTAATTATAAGTGCTTTCCTTTTCTCGCAATAACTTGTGTAACGCTCTTCATAAAGCATTTCATGCCATTATAAGGCTACTCGTCTGAGAGGTTAGCCTGCAGCTATCCTATTAAGCTAAAGTTAAAGCTATTAGCTAAAGCTATTAATGAGCTTTTATAGGCCAGTGAGACTCACAAAATCTTTTTAGATTTTCTCTGTAAGTAAAAGTAAATAAAAACCAGATAAAAAGCCAATAAAACATTAATAATAATAATATAAAATATATTCAATTAATTAAATATATAAAAGCCATTTAATATGAAATATATTCGTGTATTTATCAATTATCTGAGCAGCCAATATTTACTTTTCCCGATCAGGTGAACAGTATGCAGACATCATATGGGGCAATATACGAACATGTTTTTTATTGTATCTCCCACTGTTAAACCAGGCTTTGCAATCGTATTAGCTATGAAATAACAATGTAAAAGTATGCTTCAAGTTGTAAAAAAGAGTTGTACAAAAATAGTTTAACCTGGCTTATGAGCGATATTAATTACTTGCAGAAAATAATGTTACTCATACGCCGTGTTGATATTTAAAATACTAGATAAATATTAGATATTTATTTATGATATTTGTGATAATTTTTATTTATTAATGATATTTTTAAATATTAGATAGGTACACATAATGTTCACTTGTTTCAAAGATGTGTTCATGACAAAATGGTAACAAGTGACCATTATGTAAAGGCGTTTCTTATATCATGCACACATAATTTTTTTTTATTGCAAAAAAATTAGGACACATCTATCTCTATTGTTTTTTCAATGATAAAAATGCAATAAGCACTCAAGAAAATATATTACTAATGCATGGTGTCATAATGGTAACAAGTGAATATCATGATTCAAATAGGTACACATAATGTATACTTGTTACTATTATGCCATAGAATAAAGTTAACATTTTGTGTAGATCCCATATTTATCTCTGATTATAAAAAGAAAATATAATATAATATAATATAGTAAGAAAATATAATTAATTACTCTTTCATAACAGAAACATTTATATTTGGAGCATTTATTATATTAGGTGAAATGACACATGGCTTAAGAGACTAAGAACTACACAAATAAAATATATTTATACCCCAACGCGTACTGCGTAAGGGGTATATTAACTTTGCCATTCCGTTTGTAACGCCAAGAAGTAGGCGTGGCAGGTATAGAAAAATATATATATTTTTGATCAGCATCATCTCCTGAGTCGATTTGCGTGGGCCCGTCTGTCTGTCTGTCCGTCTGTCCGTCTGTCGAAACGATTACAGCCGCAGTTTTAAAGCTATCGCGATGAAATTAAAAATATAAGTTAATTTTTAAAAAAGGAAGATCAAGTTCGAAAATGGGCCAAATCGGATGAAAACCACGCCTATCTCCCATACAAAGTGTCTTTATATTAACCGTAAAATGTCTTTAAAATCCACAAAAATTTTGCAGATGAGCTTTGCTCTGCAGCCTAAATACTGGCTATGCAATATGGAAAAATCGGATGAAAACCACGCCTACCTCCCATACAAAGTGACTTTATTTTAAAAGTAAAATCTCTTAAAAATCTACAAAAATTAATGAAATGTCTTGAAATTTTGCATATAGGCTTTGATATAGGCTTTGACCCCCTATTTGTGTGTCTCAAAAATGCTTCCTCCTTTAGTAACCTCCAAAAAATTCTTAGATTTTACCTATTTTGCTTCCCCTTCGAGATATGGAACTTTATAATCTCAGAACATCATCTTCATAACATCAGAATCCAAATAATTGATCCGACTTATAGCGTTTTCTTTTCTCGAAAAAATGTTACACTTATTCTGCACTAAGCTAGGGCTGTCAAGATATTTTGTTCTTTTCTTAAAAGTAGGATAAACCTTAATGGGGTATTGCGTTCTTTTGTGAAAATTGTTACACTCTGGCAGTGCAAAAGTGTTCCACTTTCTGCACTCTATAAAATGACGGTGTGGCATGCCACCCTGTGAAACAGCTGATTTTAATAGCAAGAAGTTTTTACAAATTTTGGACGCAGTAATTGTAATTTGTCTTTATTTTTTGTTAACAGCATCAGCTGATATCCAGCTAGCTATTGATATTCTTTTCTAGCACAATAAATGTTGCCATTTTTTAGGGATGGGAGTAACACCATAAAAATATTACCATTCTTGAGGGTAAAATTTTTTTTAGAAAAGAAAACTCTATTAGATTGCAAAAAAGGGCAAAATCTGTCAAAATCACAAAAAAGTATTGGTACGGTCCACCCTGGTATCCAAAAAACTTTTTACATTTTGACATCAGAATCGCAATCAGCGACCCCCAAGACAACAAGCTTTCGCAATTTGAACTATTGGGATACTTGCAAGCTTATAAGCTTTTGCCGAACATATCAATCTTTTCAAGTACTTTCCCGAAAATTTCAAGCTCTTCAAGATTTTGTGCGCAACAGAGCAGTAAAGCTTGCGATTGATTAGTTTGATACGAAGCTTGCTTTGTTTGGTTTTTTCAAGTTCAAACCAAGCGAATTTTCAATTGAACTTGATGCAGATCTCTGAGGAGCACATTATTTGGTGAGCAGAGTATGAATTTACAACAGTTTCTATTGCATTGTTGTTGTTTCCTCTCATCAAAGGTAATCAAGGTTATTGCTGCGTGTACTTTGTTGGTATTTTATCGTAGCGCACACGTGCTGGCTAGTTTTTTGTTGTGGTATTGTAAATTTTGTTGATTCTTTTTATTTTTTTTTTGTTTGCTTGCAGCAGATTAATTTTTAAAATGAGATGATGCGCTCAAGTGGTACTGTTTAATTGTTATGGTAACAATTTTGTGATGGTAACAAAATGTTTGACGGGATCGTTGGAATGTAAACATAAAATTTTTTAACAGTGCGTGTTGATAATCAAGATTTTTAACTGTAAAGTATTTGAAAATTGTCCTGAGCCGTATTATTGTAGGTTCTACAATCTGCAAATCATACAAATTTGGATGTTCATTCAGAAAAACATCTGTTTAGCCCAGTGCCTGTGTAAGTAAGTATTTTTATCTGAATTTTCCCATCGGTTTCATCACATTGTGTACAGCATTTTCATTTTCATACATATACATTTATTTTTGCTATTTTCGATAATAAGCCGACGCGCTATGACGTTCTTACTTTATCATAAAGAGCTCAGATACGTCACAAAACGTGAAAAATCACGTCATTGTTGAAAAGCAACGTGTTGGCGTTGGGCGAATGCAGCAAATGTGTGGGTGTCAGCTTGTGTATCGAGAGGTTATTTATGGAATTCATACAAATATTTTATTGATTTTCTGTTGTATGTATGACTATGTTTATATGATATTTTGGAGGTGGACACGTGTTGTTATTTTGCCAAACAACAAATAATTTGATAAGAACAAATATGCTCCCGAAATAAAGGTATGTATATTATAGTCAGCCTAATCATGAAGCATTATCTCCCGGGGGTTGTAAAAGGGAGTTTCCGTTTTTAAGATTAAGTTCAAAAACTTTTTGGAAATTTTTAATGCAAATTTGTTCATCAACCGTTAATCTGCTATCGAAAAGTAAACACAAAATTACATGCCTAAATAATGAAATAAGAATTTAAAAATACATTTTTTCAAATAAATTTTTGGTTCCCAAATAGCGGGTTTCTATGAAAATCCTGTGTTTTTGCACTGGAGCCAAATTATGCACAGTATTGCGTCTAGCACAAACTAGCTGGTCAAAATGACATTTTTAACGTTTTTGTACTAATAGCTTAGTATGCTGTAGGAATGAACATTTTTGGGCATATAACAGGTCATTCAATAATTCCGTAAGATAAGTAAGAAAAAAATTACTTTGATAAACTTAATTTCAAAAAAACTTCAAAAAAACTTTGATAAAACTCGATTATATTATTCAACATAGTTGCCTTCGAGAGCGATACAACGAGTATAGCGATTTTCCAACTTTTCGATACCACTTTTATAGTACGATTTCTCTGTCTCGTCAAAATAGGCCTCATTTATAGCGATTACTTCATCATTGGACTTGAATTTCTTTCCAGCAAGCATTCTCTTGAGATCTGAAAACAGGAAAAAGTCGCTAGGGCTAAATCTGGAGAATACGGTGGTTAGGTAAGCAATTCGAAGCCCAATTCATTCAATTTTGCCATCGTTTTCATCGATTTGTGACACGGTGCATTGTCTTGATTGCATTGAGATTCTAGCCTTCAATCGATCCAAAAGTGCACAGTAATAGTCGCTGTTGATGGTGGTTTCTTTTTGGAGATAGTCGATGAATATTATTCCTTTCGCATCCCAAAATACAGACGCCATCACCTTACAAGCCGACTGTTGGGTTTTTGCTCGCTTTGCATTCGGTTCGTCGACTGCTGTCCACTCAGCTGACTGTCTTGGATTCTGGTGTGTAATAGTGAAGCCATGTTTCATCCATTGTCACATATCGACGATAGAATTAGATTTTATTGCGGTTTAACAGCGCCAAACACTCCTCTCAAGCATCAATTCGTTGTTGTTTTTGGTCGACTGTGAGATCACGCGGCACCCACTTCGCACAGAGCTTTCGCATACCCAAATGTTCGTGTAAAATGGTAAAAACACTACCATCTGATATCTTTACAATGCCAGCTTGGTCGTGCAGATTGTTGGCAAATTTTTATACGTATCGTTTTAAGGTTGGTACTAAATAAAAATCATATGGAAACAATCTAGTAACGCCATCTATATGTCATCCTGTGAACTTTTTGAACGTACTGATAATTCTACACGCGAAATTTTGGTGTAGAGTCAAATTCTTTGGTGTTGAGAAAAATAATTGTATATTCTAAAAAAGGCAAGACTACTGTTTTGAATTCATCATACTCGTATATAATTTTCAAAAAAATTTAAAACAATAAAAAATGTTAATCATTACTCAGATGATTTGGATGCATCAATGTCAACTTCGTCATCGTCATCTTCATCTTCTGGAAACCAAATTACGACTTTGCTAGTGGGTGCAACTACCTACATGAAAGGCAATGATTTTTTTCAATTTCGAGTGAGCAACACCATTAATCAATAAGAATTCAGTAATTTGTTATAAAAATAAACTAAAATATGCTAAACATTGACAAGTTGCTGGTCGCTTTTTGGCCACTGATCGCTGTTTGGTCGCTAGAAGCTGTTTGGTCGCTGGTCGCTGTTTAGTCGCTGATTGGGCACTGGTCGTTGTTTGGCCATTGGACGCTGTTTGGTTGAAGAGAACTGTTTATTTTCATTTTGATCTGATAATAAGAAAATTAATACAATACTTTTAAAATATTCCTTTGAAGCGGCAATATTAAACAAACAGGCATGTTTCCAATAGACGGTCATTGGAAGTAAATCCGATTTCGACGTGAATTCCGACGTGGATCGGATTTCAGAACATGCCTAAAACAGTGGAGTTTTATGAAATGTCCCTGTTTAGTAACTGGTCATCAATTTTGAGTTCGGTGATCAAGGAAATAATAATATAATAATAAAAATCTTAATATATAAAAGGCAAGCATAATGCTCCGCACCTAATATTGCTCCAACTCTTATATTTTTTATTGCCCTTAAATGTGGTGAACCCCCAGGTTCGAATCCTCCATCTGACACCATTGAATTTTTTCCATTGAATTAATTTTTCTGTTCGGCCGTCACCTCTCTGCAGACAATGGCAAACCTCAGAGAATAAAAGCTGCCATGAAAAGCTTCTTGAGAACATAAGCCGTTCGGAGTAGGCATAAAGCTGGTAGGTCCAGTTCCTGATCATTTGTGTTCAAATATTTCACAACACACACAACACAATTGATCATAAGAAGCTCGGTAAAAGCCCTTTCAAGGGCTGGAAATGGCCATTTCCTTTTTTTTTATCAAAATAGCTTCTGAAATTTCGTTTGCTATATTTTTTTTTGGGTGGGAAGTTGATTTATTGAAAACGTCTATATATGTTATGGCGTGCAACGCATTGTAGTCGTGGTTCATATACGATTTGAATCATTTTTAAAGATGTTCTTTATTTTGTAGAGAAGAAGGTGTGTGCCAATTTTTTTATGTGCCAAGGAATTGTTTTTTGCAACTTAACGATAAAATATGTACTTGCCTTTTGTATGAGAACTTGATATTTTTTCTGCGATTTTCTCTTTTCTATATTTTTAATCTGTTTTTTTAAATATTCAAAAGTAAAAAATTTTTACATATTGTATACAGGTTTTATTTTTGTATAGAATGTTTTATTGAATTGTTTTAAAATTGTATATGTATTAATAAAAGGTATAGTTTATCTATGTATTTATTAATTGATTTTTGATATCAATTTTCTTCAAAAATTCATAAGTTGGTTGAACAATTAAATCTCGCTTCTTTACTTAACTGACACTAGATATAATTGGATCAGATGATATCATAATCAGATGATATCATTAAAACCTTATGCTGTGTTGGAGACATGGCACGCCAAGGATATAATTTACTGTATAATTCTGCTGTTTCCTTTGCATACTGTCCACAACGGTCTGCTCGTATATGCTCATTGCAGCTAATAACCTGTAAGATGGTTCGCAACCTTGATATGAAGACCTCATCAATTGATGTAGTGTGTGGATCAACAAAAATCTCTTGGCTGTGTTGTCTTCGTTGCTGCTGCCAGTTCCAAGCTTCGGGGTGTTAACAATGAGTCCCACTTTGCGGAACTCAGCTTGATGTTTTTTTTTCTTCCCGCATAGTTTAGCATGCAGAGTTTTTAATTGTGTCCTTTCCACCAAAATCCAAGAGACTTTCAAAATGTGCTCCATAAAGCGAATTTTGGCATGCAGCGGTGGAAGACCAAATGTATATCCCAGTTTTTGGCACTCATCAGTTGAAGGTTCGCTCAATTTGCTTCCATAAGCGCCGCAAATAATGCACGATCGAGTGTATTTCGTGTCAATTAATACTTGCGTTATCTTACCAGCGACCATTGTGAGAAACAATTTATAGTGAATGGTGATATTTTTCCCTTTCGAAATGAAGACGGAATCTTCCAAAGTGTCTATATTAATAGGCTAATGTATTATCCAATAGATTATGTTATATTAGGTGATATAAATATTGTTTTCGGAGGGGTTTGAAATCATGGCTAGCGGGTTTTTGTTATGAAATATTTGTTGCTTATGGGTAATAAAATGGGGTCAGTTGGAAGAAATATAAGAAAAGTAATGTCGGTGAGAGACTGAACAGGCGCAAGGTAACTGGGTGACAGAGTCCATGAGAAAACTATGGGTAAGGTTCTTTAAAATTTTATGATGCTTAACCTTTTTAAATGTGCTGATTTCAGAAAGTCCTTAACTGATAAGTGGTTAGGATAATCAGATTGGTACCAGATAGAAGAGGAATTAAATAATGATATTAGCTCTTTTGCAAAGGATACTTTTAAAAAGTTATTTCTGTCTGAAAAATTGACAATTAGAAAATTACATAAATGCCTTAAAATTCATTTAAAAAAGTAGCATCGCGGTTGATTGCTTCCTCTTTCTCAGGTACCACAATTGGCAAAATCAAAGCAAATAATTTTCTGTCACTAGGCAAGCTGGGTCTCCGCAAAGTGTTGTTTTTTTACAGTTATTGTAGTCGGCTCTCAGCTGTGCGACTACTTTCATTTATTCCACAATGATATAATTCATGGCAGAATAAGAGAAGGTAGATGCATTTCAGAGAGACTACCGTAACTGTCAAAACAAATTTGACAGCTCATAGAAAATCTAAAAGCGATGAGAAAGCTTTAATTGTGAAAATGTAAACAAAAAATAATTTATATTGATTTTGACAAATTTGGCTATGAGAGAGCCCAGCGCAAAATGCATTTACCTTCTTTTGTTCTACCATGATATTACTGATAGCCAGAAAACAGTTAAAGCACATAATAAACGAAAAAGAAACGCAATGGCCATTTCAGCCCATGAAAGGGCTTGAAAGTGTTTTGCGCGTTATGAAAATGTTTAGTTTAGTTTAGTTTAGTTAACTTTCTGTATCAGGTGGGGATTGAACCAGGGTTCTCTGACGTATGGGCCACGCACTCTACCCACTGCGCCACGGCCGCCACATAATAAACAAACAGTAATAGCAAAAAGATCATCTTATCCGGCCCATACATGCTGCAACCAAAGCAAAGCAAAGCTGGAAGTGTAACCCGGATGTTTTTGACGTTTATCAGAATGAAGTCGCAATGTGTGTGTCGAAGTTACGTAACTCATTGACGGTTGCAACTCAGGTTACACCAATATTAAAATCGTTTAATATTTTGCTCGCAGGCAAAATCTATGAAAATATCGCTTTCAGGTTACCTTTCCAGCTTTGCTTTGGTCGCAGAGTGAATGGGCCGCATTACACTCTCGAATTTTTACATGAAAACAATAAAAACATCACAGAGAGGCGCGCGCATTACAGAATTATAAGATAGGGCCGAGTCGCTTAATGCTCTCACGCGTCAACAAAAAGTGCAAGCTGAGAATGCCGGCTAGTTGTCAAAACGACGAATTTCGTAGAAATTGCAAACGAAGTAAATATATAATGTTTCCAAGTTGTAAACTGTGCTTTCGCGTGTGTTAAATTTCTGATAATTTGAGTGAAAATATTATAAAAACAATGTAATAAAAACTATAAAATGTGGAAGAAGCCTTGAAAATGCAAGAAAACTTGTAGCAATTCTAACCTAAAATCAACTGCGAAACGTGATCACAAAGAAACTCAAGATGATTTAGACAACTAACCGGCATTTTCTCTGTGGTCTACTCCATTCTTCTTCGAGTCGGCTCTACCTTATAATTCTGCCATGGTCCGGAGCCATTATAGGGCCGGTTGGCTCACTGTCCTCACGCGTCAACGAATAGTGGATAATGAAAAGGTTGGTTAGTTGTCAAAACGACGAATTTCCTAGGAACTGTAAATGAAGAAAATATTTTATGTTTCCAAGTTGCAAACAGTGAGGTCGCGTGTGTTAAATTTGTGATAATTTGAGTGAAAATATTATTAAAACAGTGTAATAACAACTATAAAATGCGAAAGAAGTCTTAAATTGCCAAAAAAGACCTGTAAAAATGTTAACCTAAATCAACTACGAAATATGAACATAAAGAAACTCGAGATGAACAGCTGATTTTGACATCTAGCCCGCTTTATTTTGCTTCCTACTTCACTCCTCGGCCCTACCTTATAATTCGGCCCTACCTTATAATTCTACCATGGGCCCTACCTTATATCTCTGCCATGGGCGCGCGCAATCTTTTCACTGCACTCTCACTCTCTCTGCCTCTCTTTGATTATATATGAATTTCTTTCTCTGGTTTCCCTTGTGCATAATCGTTGTTACTTTTGCAGCATGCCGTTAGTGGTAAAAATTTAAACTAGCTGTCAACAGTCGCTGGCGATTCCCGACATTGCAGGGACGCACAAAATGGTGGCTGAATTGAATTCACGCCACTAGCTTGTGGAAGAGTAAAGTCACGTGAAGTGAAAAAAATCGAGCAACGCGATGAATGAATGAAATATCCGCAACGAACGAAGAAGAAGCCTCGAAACTTTGAACAACTTGTTTTTCGTTGCAGCGCTTTTGATTGTTGGTTTTTGTTATTTTTATTTTCATAGTAGTTCGTTATTATTGTTGTTGTGTTTGCTTTTTTATTGCTTGCCTTATTCGTTAGTATCCCTATCTTTTGGTTGTATCTATGGCAGGCAGTATTTATTTTGTGTTTATTAAGCGCCGCACAGTGTAATGATAGGGACAAAATTAGGTATCGAAAAAAATGTCGCAAATTTGTAAGAGTAAGTATGCAAATTTATAGTTTAGAGTCTTGCTTATATGAATCTAAAAGAACTTTGCGATATCTTTTCATTTGTGGACTTAATGCTCTTTATATGTTGCCATGAAATTTAACGAAATTTAAGTTTTAATACTTTTGTACTGAATATTTTCCAAAATCGCAAAAATTTTAGTATGATTCACATACGAAACAATATAGTTAAAAATATGAACAAAAAAATTTTCATTTTCAATTTTCACAAAAAAGGTCCTAGAAATCAAAAAAAAAAACCTACATTTCATATACAATAAAAGAAAAACGACAGTTCTGTTGTTCTTTATTTTTGAATATGTTTATAACAACTACCACATTATTCAAAAAGAAATGTTCATTCACACTGTGAACCGGACTTAGCTGTCCGATTCGAAATTTTTTTTTTTTGGTAGGTTGCCCATGTGTCTATGACAAGGCTGCCAAATATCAGCGTCTCTCGTTGACATTTGGTTAAGTGACAGTGTTTTGCTTACAACTTTTTTCGTGTCTTCGATTTTTGCGATGGAAAAAAAATTGAGCAACGAGCATGTATCAAATTATGTGGGAAAAAAGGGTTTCAACTGTGCCGATACGCGTAAAATTATGTTGAAATGTTACGGTGACTCTGCTCTATCGTATCAGAATACAAACAAGTGGTTTAACCGAGACCGAAGAAACCACGTCGTTTTCAGTCAAAAAATAAGGCGATGCTCACTGTTTTCATGGACTACAATGGTGTAGTTCACCATGAATTTTTGCCAGATGATCAAATGGTCAATAAACAGTATTATTTGGGCGTTATGAGACGTTTACGTGAAGTAATTCGCCAAAAAAGACCGCAGTTGTGGCAAAACAAATCATGGATTTTGCACCACGATAATGCACCATCGCACAATGCTCATCTTATTCGTGATTTTTTGGCCAAAAATCACACGATAACCATCCAGCTTTAATTTTTTTCAATAAATTAACCTTTCTTTTTGAACAAGGTGGTATTTCTAAGCAGAGTTCCGAAGATTCTGCTGGGAGAATTTAAAATTAAGAATTTTATGACGTTTTTGCTAGAGCATGTTTAAGCGAAAATGAGCAAATTTATATGGGAAAATAAGAAATTTTTTATAAAGTTTCAAACGCAATGAAAGGGAAATGATATTTTTTTTGTCGTTATTTTTTAATGTCTTATAGAAACTCTTCTGCAACACAGTTCCAAAGGTTCTGCCGGGAGAACCATGTTTTGGCGAAAATGCGTTTTTTTGTATGGGAAAATACCAAATTTTCCATAAAGTGTCAAACTTAGTTAAAGCAAAATGACATTTTTGTTGTTCCTTATTTTTGAGTATGTTGTAAAACAACTCTTTCTAAATACATTCCCAAAGTTTTTGATAGGACAACTTAAGTTTAAGGATATTATGACCTATTTCCTGGAGCATGTTTTGACGAAAATGAGCACCATTTCCATACCAAAAAATATGTCAAGGTTACATTCCCTCCCTGCGCAAACTTCTTTGAAAAAATTGTTATTTTCAACCATTTCGATTACTTTAGATGAGCAATTTGTAATCTAACTTAATAATTATAGTGAAGGTAGTAGTTTTGTGTAATACACAATGTGTATGTATATTTATTATGCTCTTATAAAATCTCTTGAATGTTTGCTTCATATTGGTTATAAAATGCCTTTAAAGTGTGGACGGAAACCGGTGAATTGATTAAAAAATAAACTTTCGAAGCCTTGTTAGACGTACTTTCGAGTTGTATTTAAAAGGTTATGACTAATATGAGATGCTGTCAAGAGTAATCCTTTCAGACGAAGCTTTAGAAGCTAGTCATAAGGAGTTTAGAAAAATTAGGTTAAATCATACTCGTAAAAATACGAAAAAACTGTCCAATAGAGATCTTTTCGTTGGGTTATGCTTTCGGCAAATCCTTCTATATCTTCCCATATGAAAATGAAATTGATAAATTAAATAAATAAATTCCCGATAATGAATAAATAAATTCCCGATTTCCCATTGATAATGAAATCGATACATTTATTTTATATGAAGATCACGATACGAAAGATGACACAAGTGATTTCTTTCCTGATCTAGATTTATCTGACTATGTGTCGAGTCACTCCACGGATCGCACTGATGATACGAGTAGTCGAATAATTTTTTTTTTGTAATTTTTTCGCTATTTCGACTTATGTTAAATTTGAACAAACCTTTATATTAAAAATAAAAATTCTTTTTTTAATTAATAAACTGCATTGAATATTGAATATTTTATGAGGGGTAGGAGAAGCCGTGGCAGATCATCATGAAATTTTTACATGATTTAAAATTGAATTAAGGGAGTATTACTGGTTGGCAAAGATTTTTTTGCATATTTTTAGAGCTTGGATATTTGAGAATATCATCCTAAAAGGGTTTTTTGAAATTCGAAATACTTTAGGTGATATGGCCTTTTTTGTCCAGCAATGTTTTCGCCAAAATGCGATTTGCTAATTTGGCTACTTTTTGAATGCAACGGTTTGAAGCAACCACCGAATTTTGTTCAACGCGTTCTTTAGTAGGTAATAACTTGTTTGTTTACGCATGTAAAAAATAAATGAATACACGTTTTAGTGCTTAGGTATTATTCGCATACAGTTTTGAAAAGTACAGTTTTGATAAAAATGTTTGTTTGTGCTAAAGACAATGGATAGAAAAAGTAATAGAAATAAAAATAAAAGAAACACTGGTAGCAATCGAAAAACTCGTCCCTTGAAACGCCAGTTTCGTGGTAACCAACATGAAAGAGATGAGGTCACCGAATTCACAAGTACATCGGCAAAAAAATTTAAAAATAATGAAAACTAAGACATAAGCATTGACAACAAAACGGAGAATTGCATTTTGGAGTTTTATACAGTTTTCTCAGCGATTGCTAATCTGGTGATATGTGCCAAATGTGAAGGAAAAATCGATTTTCGTCATCTTTGGTTGGCAAATCATATTTGATCAACCGGCACTTATTTTTGCCATGGGTCTTTTAGGCATTGGGCCAAAAGGCATTAACACGTTTTGTGGCCTCATGGATATCGGCAGAGGTGTGGGTAACTCGTTATACTACACTGCCCTGGAGAACTTTCATACAGCTGCAAGCGCGATCTATGGATACACTCTTTCAAAAACCGCGAAAGAAGAGAATGATGCCATGGTCACAGACGGTCTACAGTGCGACCCAACAATGTTTACCGTATCAGGTGTGGTACTTGAAAAAAACGAGGCTTTTCTTCACTATGCGGCGCTACAACGTTGATTGGCAAATACAGTAAAAAAATAGTCGACTCTGTTGTAAAGTCCAGCGTATGCAACAGTTGCAAGTATTGGGAAGCTAAGAAAGAAGAAGACCCACTGGCATATGAAATTTGGATTGAAGACCACGAAGAGGAATGCCGTGCCACCCATCAAGGAAGCTCTGGAAAGATGGAGGTGGATGCGATAAAGGAAATGTTCGCCATATCAGTCCAAAAGCATGGCGTAAAATACTGCAAGTACATCGGCGATGGCGACTCAAAAACATTCAAAGCTATTATAGAGGGCGATCCATACGATGGCGACCAATCGTCGAAAAAAAAGAATGTATATCGCACGTGCAAAAAAGAATGGGCACCAGACTCCGCAAGGCCAAAAAAGAGAGGCATTGGCGGCAAGGGTGCAGGCAAACTCACAAATAAAGTCATCTCTGAACTAACAACATATTATGGCCTCGCTTTTCGTCGTCATCCAGAATCGGTTGCTGACATGAGGAAGGCTGTTTGGGCAACGTTTTTGCACAAAATCTCGACTGATGAAGCTCCACTGCACCAAAACTGTCCGACCGGTGCACAAGGGACAATCGACAGCTTCAAGCATACGTATGCACTACTAAATCAGAGAGTCCAGGAAGCAATCAAACCTATTTGCGAAGCACTGTCAGCCGATGACTTGTTGAACAGATTCCTTGGCTTCGAAACTTAAAACAGCAACGAATCTTTCAACGCAGTGCTGTGGTCATTCGCACCGAAGCATATGCGCACCTGCGCACGCACTATTGAGATTGCCAATTATATTACAACTGTCATATTTAACAAAGGTTTTTTGCCAATACTTCAAATAATGAACCTAATGGGCATCCCGATTGGCAACGTCACATATGATTTCACCATGTCTCGGAACGAAAAACGTTTGAAAAGGTCCGAAGCCAGAGCTCTGGCCGTATCAAAAGAAAGTAGAACTGTCCGAAGAGCACAAAGAGCCGCTGAGTCCTTATTTTTTGAAGAAGAGGAAGGAGTTCTTTATGGAGCTGGCATTACAGATTGATATATGTAAATATTTCACGAAAAAGAATGTTTTATTGCCTAAAATTTTCATTGAGTTTTTTCAAAATCACGTTTTTGAACTTCGAAGTCACTTTTCTCCGGTTCTACTGAACCGATTTTGATGAAAGCAAGTGCAATCGATGCAGAATTGTCACCATTCCTACTTCCTACTTCAATTATAATTTGAAACAATTTTTTACTATTTTTTTTACACTAAACTACAAAAGAAAAAGACCCAAAATCGGTTTTTCATTTTTCAATGGCCGCCATTTTGTAAAAAATAGTCGCAAAATTATGATTGAGGTAAGGACCGGAATTACATCTATACTGAATCTAACGCCATTTACTTTTTTCATTTCAGATGAGCCGTAGTGGAGTTATCTGGACCGCAAGCAGCATACCTTTTTTTTCGGCGCCCAACTTTGAAGGCCGACAACTTTTGGCCGGCCCTCGTACAATACAACTCGTAATACAACACTTTCAAGGGCTGAAATGGACATTTCGTTTTTTTTTTTTTTTTTTTTTTTTAATACAGCACAAAAACAGAATTTAAATAACTCTTTGCGTTTTCAAATGAGAAGTTTTCCAAAAAGGGTCCAAAAACAGCCTTTCAACCAGGAATACTCCCTTAACGATGTACAAACATAACATAATAGTGACTATATGGGCTGCATTTCTTTATTCATTCCATACGTTCGGAATAACTTATTTTGTTTCTTTATTCATTCTTGATTATCTGGAATATTCCTTTTTGTGTTTCTTTATTCATACGGCATATTCCGAACGCGTTCTTTTTGTACCATCAACAAAAGAATATTCATTGTGTTTGAGGTTATGTCCAATGTTGTTTAATTGAAGGCAAAATGGCACAAAATTAAATTGGTAAATTTTTGCAATTTAAAGCCTTTGATTGAATTTATTGCAAAATTGCATATATACAAAAAATATATCATACATATTTGTGTTCATAAAGTTTGCAGGTTACCAATAACACAAATGTGTTCTTTTTTTTCCAATTTTGTTTCTTTATTCATTCTGTTCTGGATAAACAATGGCCTATTCTATTCTTTCCGTTCTTTGTCTGGAATGAATGAAGAAATACAGCCATAATATAATATCTCAGATAAAATGTGGAAAAAAACAATATATCGAACGTTATTTTAAAAACAGAAACAAAATTGGCTCCAGGCTGCAAAAAAAAAAAAAACGAAATGGCCATATTTCAGCCCTTGAGAGGACTTTGACCGAGCTTCTTATGATCAATTGTGTTGTGTGTGATGTGAAATGTTTGCACACAAATGATCGAGAACTGGACCTACATGTCTTACGCCGACTCCGAACAGCTTATGTTCTCAAGAAGCTTTTCATGGCAGTTTTTACTCTATGAGGTTTGCCATTGTCTGCATAGAGGTGACGGCCGAACAGAAAAATTAATTCAATTGAAAAAATTTTCTGTGTAAGATGTAGGATTCGAACCTGGGTTCTCTGGCATAAGAGTCACACACTCTACCCACTACGCCGTTGCCGCCAATATAAAAGGCCGCAAATATAAAAATTATGCAATAAATTTTATTATAAACCCGGGTTAAGGAAAAAGTAAATTAAAGTGAATAGCACAGAGGAAACAAAAGGGAGAAGAGTTTATTAACTTCCAATAAGATATTTAGGCTATTCACAGTCTAAGTACGCAGGCCTGTTTAATTTACGATTTGCCTGCTGCAAAATCATCAAATATGGCAAACACATACTGAGGTGCTCACAGTTTCAAAAATAACAAATGCTTTAAATACGCTTTGTTAATATACGTTTAAACTGTGAATAGCCTAATTGAAATAGATTGCGTTAAAAAGCGTTTGTGCTTGATGAGCGTTTTATAACGGTGGGAAGCGCGTTCCATAGGATTAATCGCGTACACAAAGAAATATCGTGAGGTAGTGAGATATTTATACCGTGGCAAAATCAATTGCATTGTTCTTTGGGTTCTTGCGAATCTTAAAATATCAAAGAGATAATCTGGTTCCTTTATTTTTATAATTTTGTGTATAGACACTATAGTACGGTACTGTAAGAAGATGTTTAAAGAGCGGCTAGCTATTAGGTTAGAGAAGGCAGAAATGCGGGTATGTATATTTATTTCAAAGATAAATCTGGCGCAACTGTTGTAGGCTACACTAACTTTTCTGTAGATTTTAATAGGAAATATAAACGTTCAAACAAGCTTAAGCTTTATCCAAATTAGGGGTTGGATTAAGTCCACGTAGGGCACCATATATCTTAGAGATAATTCGGTTGATATGAATGTTCCATGAAAATTTACTGCTCATATATACTCCGAGATTTTTAAAGCACTCAACATATTCTATTGGAGAATTATTAAGAAGAAGTGAGGATTTATCGCTATTTTTACGCCTATCAATTAGCATTGCTTTGGTTTTTATGGGATAATGTTTGAGTTCCTTACTTACTGACCATTGAAAGACTTAGTCCAATTCAGCGTTGACTTTATTTGCAGCGATATTTAGGTCAGGTTTGTAGAAAAGCTTATAAATTTGTATATCGTCAGTGTATATATATAACTATATATATAAATATATAACTATATATTTATATGGTTTATAAATGTTGTAATGTATATAATATGGTTATAAAACCGTGCCCTGTGAGACACCAGACAACACTTTAAGTCTGAACGAGCATTTGTTGTGCAGGTAAGCATATTGCGAACGATCATCAAGGTAAGATTTGATGAGTTTGCCTTAGCGTTGTCTAAGCTTGATCTTATGTGTTCGCAGACTTTTAGTAGTGCAGTTGTGCAGCTGTGATATGCTCGAAAACCGGATTGATGTCTTGTTATGAGTTTGTTATTATTTAAATATGTTTTTATTTGATTGCTTACAATCAATTCAAAAGCTTTGCTAAAAAATGGTTGTATCGATATTGGGCGAAATTCAAAATTAGTTTGCGAAGAGGATTTTGGCAAAGGCAGTATTTTAGCAACTTTCCATCCTGAAGGAAACATAGAAGTAGTGATTAGGTATTAAAGATGTGAGTTATATGGGAAAGAATAACTAGAAGAAGAGTTTTAATAAACGCGGGATGAATGATATCTGCTGATATCGCGTTTGATTTAATTTTAAAGATTGCTTCACCAACACTAATATTGCCAGTGCCTGAGAGTGCAAAGCCGTTATGCTGCTGACAACTAATGGTTGAGTTAAATAAATTATTTCAAATCATGCGAGTATCTGTTGGTTGAATAAACTTATTATAAAGTTCATCCAGGCTTATGTTATCTTGAACAGGCAGGCTTTCTTTGGATATTTCAACTTGCCGAATGTTTTTCTAAAATGAATGGCTCGACCTACTCGAACGAAATCTACTTTCATAAAAGTGTTTTTTGTTTCTGCGAATAAGAGCAGTGACTGCGGTGCGGACTCGTTTAAACTCTAAATATATGGCCGTGCACTTGTATCTTTTCCATCTGCCATATTAATTGCCCTCTATAAAATTAGACGCTTGACTTCTTCAGTAAGCCACGGGTATTTGCTTGGTTTGATTCGTTTGCTTCTCACTGGGACATGTGTGGAATACAAGGTATTTATTATTATTATTATTATTTAGAAATTGAATTTGTATGGTAGTGTCATTCGTGGTATAAATTGAAGCCCAATCTAAACTTTGACAATCCACGAACAATTCATTTACGTTGATTTGTGTAAAATCCGAAATGTTTATTAAAGTTTCTTGACATGGAGTAGGGTATATGTGCAGAGAGAGAAAAATTAATTTTGAAAAAACTTTGCAAAACTAAATTTGAATTAGAAATCAGGAAAACGTCTAGCAGAGATGGTATACAGTTTGGTTTAAAACGCGTCGGAAAAGAGTTGTTGACCAGTTTAAAGTTAGAGAGATCAATCATTTCCATGAAATGTAAATTCCTGTTGTCTTAAATATTAACCCAGTAGAGAAAGTAATCATTCAGAAGTACCTATGTATTGATTACGCAATAATAGAAAGTAGTTCTGTTATGGATTACAAGCCCTTATTAAAAGGCCATTACTTTTCACATAGGGATGTCATAGGATATAATAACCTTCACTTACATCTCATGCTCGCTGTAAGTGAGACCATAATAAGTTGCGGTATAATGAAAAAATTTATGCAGTAATGCATATTCCATATATTGCAAGTACTTATAGAGCTAATGATTTTGTAACGCATGTGGATTTCTCTGCTGGGAAGGCTTAGATCTCCACAGATAAAAGCATCCAAATAAAGAGGAGCTAATTCCTCAAGCATGTCTCTTATTAGTGCTGAGTTGGCAATGCAGGGAGCCATATAAATATATGCATCCGATTAAAAGTTTTCCCGAGTTGTACAAAACTTCAACGAAAATGTATTCAGTTAATTCATTGATACTAAATTTTTTTTATGACATGACACTTTAAGCTATTTCTTATATAAATGCAAGCCCTACCACCCGTCTCGTCATGTCTATCAGCTCGAAACAATTTATAATTATTTAACTTAAATAGAGTATTACACATTTCCGACTTTAGACAGGTACTAGTATTAACAAGCGTCAATAATGTCGTGAATTTTGTTTTTTAGACTCTGAGCATTTAAATGAGAAATAATTAAACCATTACTATATTTACATAAAACATTTAGTAGGGTACGTGACAATTCGATGGGGCCCCCCCTAGTTGAGCTATTTCATCCATAGGACGAACAATTAACAGATTCACGAGAAACAAGAAGCACAGAAACTTTTATGAGGAGCTTAGGCGCAGAGGCAGTTGTGTTAAAGATAGAAATAAGATATTTAAGAAGTGAAGAATAGAAAAAAATGTTTATAAATGATAAAAGATATGACTAAATATTGATTTAAAAAAGCTTTATATACTTATCTAATGTCGTTATATATCACCCACAATATCGTTGTTACGAAATTAATCACAAGTTCCAGAAGTGCTTTCGTTATAAGCAATGTCAATTGTATAAATTTTTTTCAAAGAGCCATACAAAAATTTTATTTTTTCATTTTGAAAGCGAAAAGACGTTACGACTTTTCATACTACCGAGTAGTCGTACGTTCGCATCATACCTTATGACTTTTTCATACTACTTTTCATCAGACTTCAGTCAAGGTACAGTTTTTAGACAATGACAAAGAGGAAGAAGTTTGCGTTTCTGTATCTGAGTAAAAGGTCGTACGATTTTCCCTCACACATTCAGACTTTTACTTTAACATGAGAAAAAATCAAACTATTTTGATTTTCATACGACCTGGGCGTACGACTTGTGATTTCTTATACGACTCGCCCTCAGACGTTACGACTTTTCATACGACTTAGCCAAGTCGCACGAAAAGTCGACAAGTCTGAAGTTTTTCAAGTAAAGTTTGAGTGATAGATAGTGACATTTTGCTTTTTCTTTTTCTCTCTGGTAAAATCGTGCTGGAAAAATTTTTAAAGTAATGCTTTAGAAAGACTACAAGATTTTCCATTTGACGTCCATTCAAATCGTGTGGTACATATTTACCGAGTTTATTGATCTTCCCCATTGTTTTTAAGCGTCTGCTGATTGTTTCTTGTTTGACTTGGCTCATCATCCCATAACTCCTGCAATTGCGCGTCTTCGCATTTTTTTGTGGTGTACCAGAGCGCTCAATGTCTTTCACATTGAAATCTCACCACTTTTAAATTATAGAAACCATGTCTCACATGTTCTTACTGATAAAGCGTGCTTACTATATGTTTCTACAATCAAACGATTAAATAAGAAATGCAATGCATGTCGTAAATATTCTTTTTCAAGCACAAAACACGACACGATCACTGAACGATAAAACAAATACGCTAGTTTTTGGCAGACTTAACTTGTGTGTGTGTGTGTGTGTGTGTGTATTTAAATGTCAGACGAACAAAATGACGTATGTGCCAAAGTCATACGCTGCGTATTCTCCGCTGGCGTCATCTCTTAGTCAAACCGGAAAGAACTTATGCATACACCTGATACTTAAAAATAGTACGGAAGCAGTCCTAATATGAACTAAATGTCTTTTCTAAGGCTTCTTTAAAAAAAGTTGTAAAAATGCCCATTATTAATTATTATGGTTTGTTTTAAAGACCACTTTAAAACAAACAACCCAACAACTCCTTGGGTATAGTGAAGAAATCAATAGACTTTTGGCATTTTTTTTAAAATTTTATTAAGGTTTTGACAAAGAACTTAAAAGTAGTGCAAAACCAGCGGTTTTCTCTACATGACAGATGGCTTTTATTTAGCTGTTCCCCCCTCTGGGTGTGTATATTTCTATTATTTTTGCTTAATAGAAGCATTAAAAAATCCATCCAATCCAAGATCAATTAGACAAAATCGTATGAAAAAAAGTTTTTTGGGCTATTCAGTCAATTCAAAGTTGTTGCAGATACAAAACATTAAGGCTCATAAAATGTTCACATTTCAGTTACTTAATGACCGGAACGTGACTCACACGCCACAAGGCAAACAGTTCGTATGCGTTTATTTATTTTATGGTTCCATGCTCTTCTTGGGCAGTTTTGTTCTTCGTGTTATATAATACAACAAAATAACTCTCCCACAGCCATAACACCCCCATCAGAAAACAGCGCATTGCCACAGCTTGACTAAATTTCTTTCCTCCTGGTTAGAAAATGTCACATAATAAATGATTTCATCTCCAACATCCAACGCTGTTACGGTTGTCCTTAGTTTTTGAACTCGTTCTTCCTTCGTTCTGTTCATTTAGCACGATTTTCTTGTTTAAATTTTGCTGGCTTTACATTTTCGCATTATGTATTCCGGAAGTTTTCATTTTCCTCCTTGTTATTTTTGCTCGGTTTGTACTTTTTTTAACATTTAATTTCAATAAATTCATGCTTCAACCGTAGGAACATTTTGGATGGCTTTCCCAGCCACTGCGTCAATTTTGTGTCACCGCGATGACCTCTTTCGTAGTTATAAACTTATTATATGGTGAGTTTCGTATTCTTTGTTTTTACTTTAACCTGATGTTACGTGGTCTGTCGTTTGCCGCTGCCACCTCATCGTTTTTGAAATGCAAAAAAAAAAGCAAAAATGTTGTACCTTTTGTAGGTAGGTGTTTGTTAAGCGTTTCCGAAAGTAGTACCGTAAGCGACCTTTTCTTTTTTATTTTTCCTTTCTGTTGCAAACACTTTGAGGTTGATTAATTTTATAAATGCCGAAAAATTTATGCTTGCATTACAAATAAATTCCGTTTAAGTGATGAAGTTCGGTGACATAATGTTTGATGTGGATGTCAGTTAGTAATAAATTCGTTGATATTTGTAAAAAAAGGTTGTGAAAAAAGTTGCTTCTACATTAGTTTGGTCTTTTTATTTGGCATTTTTCAAAATGTTTGTACTGATTTATATTGAAATGGAAAAAGTGTTTCAGTCGGTCGATTTATAAAGGAACATAAATAAATTAAGGTCAAAAAGGTTTTCCTTTTATAAATAACACTATCGAGACAAGAAAAAATAAAACTCAGTTGCGTCGTTTAACAGTCGAGAGAAGCGAAGCAGTTTCATAGATTTGATAATTTAATGGATAATTTTGCCTGCAAATATTTTTGCAAGCAAGTAACTCTTGATTTTGTGTTAAAAGTAAAATATCCCGTAGGGGCAAAATTTGTCTGGTATTTTCAAAAGTTTTATTGGCCTATAATTTTCATAAACGTATCCACATTTATATCTTTATAAGATGCTTTCAGAAAAATAGTTAAAATAGTGACAGCATTTGTGTGCTTTTAAGTTTTCGAAACAAATAAATAATTTCAAATGTTTTGCTCCTTCCGCACAAATATTTTCTCCATGACTAAATGCTAGTTTGGAAAATAAACCGTTTTTGTTTTAATAATTTCTTATAAAACTGAAATTTTAGGTACTAGGGTTGTATTCATATCATATCATGTGGGCTTTATGCTGGTTCCAATTTGGCTACATCGCCAAGGACAGCAACTACAATACGTGTCAGAGCCTTTGTTTTCAAACTCCTAATGCGAAATGAGTCACGGGGGGGATGTATAAATACATAGCCAGAGTTTTTATACATTTGAGAGCATAAGCCAAAACTAGACTAGAGACTTCACAGAAGAGTTATTCTTCACAGTTACGCATTTTCTGAACCGAAGAAAAGTGCAGTCGACGAAAATATGTGTCAGAGCCTATGTTTCTAAACTCTTAATACGAATGATGGCCGATGCATGTTGTAGATTACATATATCTGGGTTATTATGCGTATTTGAGAGCATAAGTCAGGATTTGTCTAATATATCTTCTAATTAAAAAAAAGACACAGTTTCGATAGTATCGTAAGTGTCGACGTAGAATTTTTTGATTGATATATTTGTTGTTCTTGTTTATTTTTAAGTTGGTTAAAATAAATATTATTCAATCTTATGTTTAGTAAATTGAAGTAATTATTTCGGAATAATATGAGTTTATTACTTTCCCTATAAGTGGCAGCCGTGGCGTAGTGGGTAGAGTGTGTGGCTCATACGCCAGTGAACCCAGGTTCGAATCCCCCACATGACACAGAAAGTTTTTTCAATTGAAAGTTTTTTCCATTTTTATTTAATTACATAAACATATGTATTTCAGATATATTTCATTATTTTTTATCTATTTTTTTTTTTTGACATTTTTAATATTTTTACACACAAAAAAGTATGTTGCTCGATTATCGAAACAATAAAAATATGGCAAAGTTGAGTTATTTTCAAAAAAAGGCAATGAAACAGATGGAATGAATCAAAACACATCGCATTAGTTTAGTAAAGGCAATCGAAAGTAGCACTACTTACTAGCCTACAACGACCTTACTTGGGTATGTACATTATGTATTTGTAACGTAGAAATGATTCATCGTTTGGTAAGGCGCTTACATACGGCACAACTGGGGTCTTTGTTGAAAACATATGGGGATGGTGACATAGGTTCCGTAGGATTCACAAAAGAAGCAGCCAAACAACGGCAGTACAGAGGCCGTTTTGAAGTGATCGGGTCCAAACAAGGCTTGAACATTACTTGAATCGACTCTATTTCAATCAAAATTATTTCAGATAATCACTTAATTCGCCGACCAAAATTTGCCACAGCTTTCCTTAACCAATTTAAATGAAATGTTGATGGAGCTCAGGTTTTTTTAATGAATTTAAAAGTAGAAGTGCTAATATCAGGTTTAAGCCCAAGACGAACATTTTCTGTTTAGCTGCGAGTGTTTTTAATATTAACTTATTTGCGAAAAAGTCAGTCACTGATCCAAAAAAACGAAAGTCAATTTTAATGTTGATATTTTACCATCAATAAAATAAAAAATGTGTAATAGAACTATAATTTTTTGATGACGAAGAGTGATTATATTGATAAATTGTATTATTTTTATGGTAAATTAATAAATTCCGCAGCTTTTGTTGCTGCGGATTTGTTTGATGTTAATAAGCGCGTTCGAAAATTTGCTAGACATGGAGTGATGTTTTTTTTTTTTGTACATCTTTTTGTTTTTGCATGGGCTCTTGGGTAAAATTGATAGTTTTTATTTTTTTTTTTTAGTTTAGGCCTTTTATAGCCGTGGTATCACCCAACACAGCTTTTAAAGGCTTTTTGTCTTAAAATTGAACCTTGTTACAGCCAAAAAGGCTTTTTTTATTTATTCTATTCTATTCTATTCTATTCTATTCTATTCTATTCTATTCTATTCTATTCTATTTTATTCTATTCTATTCTATTCTATTCTATTCTATTCTATTCTATTCTATTCTATTCTATTCTATTCTATTCTATTCTATTCTATTCTATTCTATTCTATTCTATTCTATTCTATTCTATTCTATTCTATTCTATTCTATTCTATTCTATTATATTCTATTCTATTCTATTCTATTCTATTCTATTCTATTCTATTCTATTCTATTCTATTCTATTCTTTTCTATTCTATTCTATTCTATTCTATTCTATTCTATTCTATTCTATTCTATTCTATTCTATTTTATTCTATTCTATTCTATTAGTACCATATTTGTCCTTTGTTCGGCCGCTGATATTTTGACTCGGGTATAAAGTTTACAACAATTTCGACGGTTGATCCGAGCATGTTCTGCCACACTAACAACCACAATATTGTAACACACACACATACTTAATGTATAATTATACTCAAGCACTTCACTAAGCGCGGAAGAATTCAAGCAAAAAGAAGCGCTCAAGATAATAAATTTCAGTAAAAAGCGTGCAAATCAAACACAACTCAAAACAGCCATCGATTTTATATAAATAGAATCCACTAAATTCCACTGCCAGACGAAGACAAACTGTCTGTCAGTCATAAAATCTTAGAAGCAACCTTTAATGTCTTATAATTGAAGCCTTATATAATTTGTATCATCATGAGGTGAGCTACAACCAAACAATCGTTAATTTTATTTCTTGATATGTCCGAACTTCTAAAGATCCGACCGTGTTTAAAAAGTGTATCATATAAAGATGACAAAGAAAAATGGAAAAAATAAAAACTGAATTAGCAGCATAAAAACACGCGGGACGGCATCAGAAACAAAGAAAGAACCGTAAATTGTTAAACGGTGCTGAAGTTGAAGGTAACAAAACGACCGCCGCCACCGTCGTTGACGTTCATAGACCGTGGAATGCATGGGTGGTTCACTGGCTGAACGTTGTGGCAAGTAACTAAATACCAAGAATTTTGAGTAACCTAAGAACAGCCAGCATTTAAAAAGAAATAAATTCAAAGTTGCACTAAGTGAGCGAAGTGGATCAATGAAAAATTTGAGAATTGACCTCGAGTGTATGAAGTGCGGGGACTTTGATCGAATTTGATTAATCGACACTTTTTCGTTACCACTTGTAATTTATTGTGGACTGTGAAGATATGAGAAATAATCGTACGAAAACAAAAGGATGTCCGATATAATAGGCAAAACGTAGACAGTAACTCAAGGGGATCTCATCATGTATGACGTTGACAAGCTAGGCTTGTGAAAAAACGATTTCAAATTTTTTGGCGGCATATACCAACAGTTGGCAATCTTGAAATTCTGTTCAAAGCGAATGCCAGATGAAGAATAAACTAACAAATTAGTTTTAAGATCACCGGTAAAAACCTTCAAAACCAGGCACAAGGCTGAAGGTAAATCCGTTTTCAGTCTTGCTTGTTTTTTTGTTTCCATGCTTAAAAACACTGCTTATTTGCGCAAGCAGATAGTGACCAAGGCGATGGGATGTGCAGACAGATAATAACAACAGCCACATTAAGCTAAATACATACGAGTATAATAAACACACACACACACCACCTTGCTCAAAAAGAAAGGTTAATTAATTGAAAAAAATTAAAGTACAAGTTTATTCATCCAAATCAATATTGTCGCCTTCAAAGTAGTCCCCGTAGGCTGCAAAGCACTTATGCCAGCGCTTGATCCAGTCACGGAAACCTTTCTGGAACACGGTTTTTGGTATGGCCTGCAGAGCGTTCACCGATTTTTCCATGACCTCTTCTTTGCTGGTGAAACGCGTTCCTCGAAGCGGTTTTTTGACTCGATCGAACAGATAAAATTACACGGAGCCAGGTCAGGTGAATTTGCCGGCTGCTGGATGGTTATCGTGTTGTTTTTGGCCAACAAGTCACGAATAAGATGAGCATTGTGCGATGGTGCATTATCGTGATGCAACATCCATCGTCTCAAGCCCAATTCATTCTTCAAAATGTTCCGAACAGATCCAATTGAAATGCCGACGTCCTCTGCTATCTCCCTTATCGTCAATTTGCGATTTTTGACCAACATTTCTTTGATTTTTACAACGTTTTCTTCGGTAGTCGAACACGATGGCCACCCGGTACGAGGGTCGTCGTCTACTTCGTCTTGCCCACTCACAAATCGGTTAAACCACTTGTTTGCCTTCTGATACGATAGAGCAGAGTCATCGTAACATTTTAAAAACATTTTACGCATATCGGCGCCGTTGAAACCATTTTCACACAAAATTTGAAACAAACTCGTTGCTCAATTTTTTCTTCCATCGTAAAAATCGAAGACACGAAAAAAGTTGTTGTAAACAAAACACTGTCACTTTACCAAATGTCAACGAGAGACGCTGATATTTGGCAGCCTTGTCATAGACACATGTGGTAAACAATTAAAAAAAAAAATTTTCGAATCGGACAGTTAAGTGCGGTTCATAGTGTGAATGAACCTTTCTTTTTGAACAAGGTGGTATACCTTTTTTCGCCAGGTTGCTGGTGTATGAACAGCATGGAGCGAAAACAGTGGCCCCGGAAGTTGTCCCCCTGCAAATATAAAGTGGTTGTGAATAAATGGATTTTACAATAACAAAATAAAATTGTTTGCACATTTCAATTATTTAATTGAATTCCTCGGAAAGTTTATCACAAAATTATCACTTCTCATTTGAGTTCCGGTTACAAGCTACAACATATCGTTGTCCGGGGATTCATGTGCTCTACGTGAAAAAAAACACATTTTGAGTAAATCGAATCTAAAGTTTGAATGTATTTTTTTTAAAAACTGTACAATGGGATTTTTCAAATGTCTCACCATAAATTTGTGTAAAAATGGCAATCCCAAAAACATATTTTCTAATCCTTGATCTCATGTACAAAAGAACATTTTCTAATGGTAAAAAAATATACTTTGCTATATACGCCATTTCAAACGTATTTTGATGTGAACCCATACACGTAGAGCAGAACAGCATTAATAAAAAATTTCACACATTTAAAATATTTGGTCAACATCAATATATTCATTTGCAAAAACAACAAAAGAGAAATATATTCGCTCAAGAAAGTTGTTTTGTTTGCAAAAGTAAGGGTATCAACATATTAGTAATTTTGTGTAAATTTAAAAAAGTGCATTCAAATTAAACACAAAAATAAATCCAAGTTTTTAAAATGAGCAATTAGTACATTAAAAAGTTGGGTAGTACGAATGTTTAACAATAGTAGTACAATTAAAATTAAGATTGTGTGGAAGTCATAAGAGTAGTACAAGCACTTATATTGAAGTTATTTCGGCAGCACTGGGTCCACCACTGGGTCCTGCTAGTTAAGTATAACTGAAGCTAAGTTGCAGCAGATCACAATAATCTATTAATAGATAAAAGTGGAATCAACATTTTTGTTGGTTTTTGTTGTTTGGATAGCTGTCAAACTGCGTGCTACAAGATGTCATCATCAGTATTGCCACTTTACCACAATTGTGGTAAATCTTTCACTTTATTACTTTTTTGGTTTCTACCACCCACTATTTCTATTTTTCCAAAATCTACCACTGTGGAGCTTACTCCTTTAGAATCGATTTCATATGTTGCCCGCGATATGAAAATTTTATGGCGAGTGAAATCGAGCGTTATCTAAAAAATCAAGCGTTACGCAGTCAGCGTTATACCAACAAAATCAGTGTTGCCACTTTGTGAGGAATTCCTCAAAACATGAGGAATTTACGGGAGCTGTGAGTAAGTTTTGAGGAAATTTTGAGGAATTTGGGAATTGTACCATTTCTTTTATTTTACTCGTTGACGCCCAGAATGGCACTTTTTTTTAAACTTTGAGCATTTAAATATTTTAAAAAGTACCTTTTCCTACTATTTTTGAGGGTGTTTTACACGATGCAGAAGTTTAAAAATCTCAAAAACTTGATTTTCTATTTTTATTTAGTGTTGGAAACACAATTGAAGGAGGTTAGAATGTTTTCAATTTCCAAATCTGGCTAATATTTTGACTACGATTTTTTTTCTCTCACAATGGCGGCCCAGAAATGAAGACTTACAATTTCTAATTGTTTCCATTGCAATTAATTATTATTTGTATTATGATTTTATTATTTGTTTGAATTATTAAACAATTAATTACCAGAAAGCCAGAATACATAAATTACTATTTTGTTTACATAATTTACTTAATCAAACATTTTATTCTGCTTAGTCAACTCCGTAATAAAATTCTATCTCATGAGAAAAATGGCATTTTTTTTTTAAATTTTTTTAGGATCACCATGGAAAAAATAAAAAAGTTTAAGACTTACTTTTTGAGCCGCCGTTTTGAGAGAAATATTGTTGTAAAAAATTAATTACATTTGCTCGTATAGACTTTAGAATTTCGGACTTTGCGTACAAATTTTTCTGCTGAAAGTTTCAACCAAAATGTGTCCTTCTGGGCGTTAACGGGTTAATTAAAAGGATGATTGGAAGAAATAGGCAATACTGCAATGTTTATGCCTATAACTAAATTGTTAAAACTAGTACGTATCTTAAATTTGTATTTATATAAAATATCGTTTCAAAAATTTGTTTGAGGAATTTTTTTTTAAATTTAAGGAATTTTTGAGGAATTTGGGCTTTAAAAAGTGGCAATACTGAATAAAATACACGCTCACAGCAGAGCAATACCAACAACGAAGAAATACCAACAAAATACAGACAGTAGCAATTTGCTATTGTTTTGCAAATGAAGTTGCAAATTTTTGTAAAACTCCAAAAGTACTGAGCCGATTTTTATCAAATAAGTTTTAGAATATTATATTTTTGCTACAGCACATTTTCCTTTCAGAATTTTAAGAGTAAGTATACTTAATTAGAATGTAAAGATTTAAATGAAATCATCCCCGATGCCACGCATTGCTTGGTTGTTTTCTTTTTACGAGTATGTGCTTGCGAGAGTTTCAATAAATTCCATGTTGCTCTCTATCTTCTCTTTTTATGTTCTATCTTATGTTTTTATGTAATATGTGGCCGCCGTGGCGTAGTGGGCAGAGTGTGTGGCCCATACGCCAGAGAATCCTGGTTTGGATTCCCACCTGACACAAAAAATTTTCAATTGAACAATGGCAAACCTCAGAGAGTAAAAAACTGCCATGAAAACATTCTTGAGAACATAAGCCGTTCGGAGTCGGCATAAAACTTTTAGGTTCTGTTCTCGATCATTTGAGGGAACAGGGGGCGAACCTTCACATGGCAACGTGTCTGACCGCCTCAACCTGGCGAGGCCAGCATTATCCATGTCGAAATCGTCTTAAGTCGACTCAAACCTCCAAGTGGTGTTCCCTGGGCAACGGCAAACTGGCATCCGTCAGTTTGACGGCTAATTTGAGCGGCGGGTCGCTCCATAGACCTTAAGCATGGAATGTGCGTAGGGTTTGGGTCCCGTCACATTACTACTGCCCAATGAAAACTAAACCAGCCTCGGATAAGAACCCCAATTACGTTGACGACCACCGCAAACGAAAAACGGACAATGATTTACGAATATGCACCTGGAATGTTCGGACCCTTTATAGGGAAGGTGCCATTATCCAACTGGCGGAAGCCCTCAAAACAATAAAATCTGGAAATGCGATGGAAAGGGCAAGGCTGCTCTAAACAAGCACACTGCGATATCTACTACAGCTGTCATGAGGAGAAGCGCGAATTCGGATGTGGATTCGTTGTTTCACACCAGTGAACGAAAGATTGGCCACGATCCGCATCAAGGCAAAATTTTTCTACATTAGCCTTATTTGCGCGCACGCCCCGACGGAGGAAAAGGACGAAGCCATCAAGGACCCTTTCTACGCTAGTCTTGAGGACGTATACGACCACCTTCCGGTCCATGACGCGAAAATAGTCCTCGGCGATTTTAATGCGAAAGTCGGAAGGGAAGGCATCTTTGGCCCCACTGTCGGTCAGTTCGGTCTTCACGAGACCTCCACGAACAACGGTCTAAGACTGATCGACTTCGCCGCGGCACGAAACATGGTAGTTAGTAGCACCAGATTTAAGCACCTCGACATTCACAAGGCCGCATATAAAAAAACGCTGCAGTCAGCTGCAACGCGAGCCGTGCGAGAAAACTACCGCGAAAAGAGGAAGGAAGAGAGGTGCCTTTTCAGACGCAAGAAAAGAGAGCAGGAAAAGCGTGAACGTGAGGAACTAGAGGTATACCAGGCCAAGAAGGATGCACGAAAATTCTATCAACAGGTTAAGCGTC
This sequence comes from Coremacera marginata, assembly GCA_914767935.1. Lineage (NCBI taxonomy): Eukaryota > Metazoa > Arthropoda > Insecta > Diptera > Sciomyzidae > Coremacera > Coremacera marginata. Next base: position 132,710,128 of record OU612046.1, read on the forward strand.
TAACCCAAGTTACAAAAACACTGAGTGGACCTTATCAGTGTGGCTTTCGACCTGGTAAGTCCACCATAGACAAGATTTTCACGCTACGACAAATCCTAGAGAAAACCCACGAAAATCAAATTGACACACACCATCTCTTTGTCGATTTTAAAGGTGCGTTCGATAGGCCGAGAAGGGCCTATACGCAACAATGTCTGAGTTCGGTATACCTGCAAAGTTGATTAGACTTTGCAGAATGACGTTGAGCAACACACGCAGCTCCGTCAAGGTAGGAAATGACCTCTCCGAAACCTTCAATACCGAAAGAGGTTTCAGGCAATGCGATCCACTGTCATGCAATCTCTTGAACATCATCATGGAGGGGATCGTACGAAAGGCCGGTGTGCATCGTAATGGCACCATTTTCTATAAAGGTGTCCAGCTCCTTGCGTACGCTGATGATATTGATATTGTTGGCAGAATCAAGAGAGATGTTACCGCTGCTTTCGCCGCTATTGAAAAGGAATCAGCCAAAGTGGGTTTGACGATAAATGAGGGTAAAACAAAGTATATGCTGTCTACAAACAAGGGAGCGCGGCGTTTAGACTCCCACGTTTCGTCCGGCAGCTATAACTTTGAAGTAGTCAAGGAGTTTGTATACCTTGGCACCGCCATTAATTCCACCAACGAAATCAGCCTGGAGAAAAAGCGGAGAACAATAATTGCTAATAGGTGCTACTACGGTCTCAGTAAGCAACTAAGTTCCAGAGCCCTCTCCCGATCGACAAAACTAACACTCTACAAGACGCTCGTTCTACCTGTGCTGCTTTATGGCGCTGAGGCATGAGTAGTTTCGCAAACTGACGTAGCCGCTCTGGGGGTGTTTGAGAGAAAAGTTCTTCGCAAAATCTTTGGTCCTGTTCGAGTCGGCGATGACTATCGCATCCGAATGAACCACGAGCTGTATGAGCTCTACGAAGACATTGACGTAGTTCGGCGTATAACTGTGCAGCGACAACGCTGGCTGGGTCATGTCCATCGTATGGACGACGAAGCTCCAGCGAAAAAGGTGCTCGAGGCGAGGGTCGCTGGTCAACGACGACGAGGGAGTCCATGCCTCCGATGGATGGACCAGGCTGAGGAAGCCCTAACCGCACTTAGTGTATCCGATTGGAGAAGGCGCGCGCAAAACAGAGGCGCCTGGCGAGAGCTGATGATGTCGGTCGAAACCCGGACACGGGTTGTTACGGCCACCTATGTAAGTAAGTACATCTCGATCATTTGTGTTCAAACCTTTCACAACACGTACAACACAATTGATCATAAGAAGCTCGGTTAATCCGATTGGAGAGGCGTGTGCAAAAGAGAGGCACCTGGCGAGAGCTGATGAGGTCGGCCGAAGCTCGAACACGGGTTGTTATGGCCACCTAAGTGAGTAAGTAAGTTTCAATTATTGCGGAGTAGCAAACAATAAATGACGGTGTACAATTTTAGCACCAGTGAGTTGCTATCAATCCATAAAAACGTTTTGCTATACATTTTTTAACGCGAGCAGTGGCTCTGTGGAAATGCATTTCACTGGAATGCTAGACTTAAAGAGGTTCATATCTTAGAAAGGGTTAAATTTTCAAAAGTTTATTCATTTATAAATTTGAATTAACAAAAACATTACAAAAGTCCTCAATTTAATCCACTTTATCATAAAAAACAATAGATTCGTCTTGAAAAAAACATAAAAAGAAGTTAAAAAAATTAATTTTTAAGAATTACATATTTGAGCTTTATGCCAAGTAATTTCATGAAGCAACAGGTTGCCACAACAACAATGTTCTTTACAGACAGACAACCACCAGCAGATTAGACAGCTGTTTCGTTGGCCGCTACACCAACTCATCAGTAATCTTCTGTGGCTCATGCAAGATGGTATTACTTGGCATAAAGCTCACATATGTAATTCTTAAAAATTAATTTTTTTAAGAATTGCTACAAACAAAATAGAAATTAAAAAGTGCCAAATTTAATTTTTCATAAAAAGATATTGTTTTTGTATACGTTTAATAAATGTTTGGCAGCTTGTTAAAACATTAAAAATAGTGAACTCTGTCCTTATGGGCATATGGTTTCCTAACAAAATAGTAAAAGTTCATGTTATCTTTAATCAATTCTTTCGGTTTAGTTTTTCCGTGTGCAAATTTGATGTCATCATATGTGGCTTCATTCGAAAACAATCAAATCGCCGACTGACAGCTGAACCCATTTTCTTGTTAGCTTAGATGATAAATAAAATTAAATGTATGTATAAATTATGAACCTGTAATTTTCATCATTACCTATCACCTAGTTGACTCCTATGGTTGATATATTTTATAGGAAAATTGCTATTGAAAACCGTTGAGATATTTGCAATTACCTTCAATCAGGGAACGAAGGTAACGGAATGTTTGTGTACAATATAACGTATATACTTGTGTACACGAACGCAAGCACGATGGTATAAAAATTAACACAAACATTATCATTCTGTATCGTTCGACAGGACAACATAAGGTACTGATAGTAGTGTGGCAGATACGAGGTTGGTGTGTTCAGAAGAGTTGTTGAGGTGCAAAAAATAATAGGACCAGCTCATATATTGGACTCCTCTAGGAGTCCAGTTGTTGGAGATAAAACTATTTTCGACTGTTTTTGTGTTTTTTTTTTTATGGGGACCCAAAGAAGTGTCGCAGAAACATTAAATGAATCATTCGCAACCACAATTAAATTCTTTTCGCTCTCTACTCCCTTTGTCTCACAAAAAACGCACCACATGCGGTACTTTTGGCTACACCGAGAAAAAAGCTTATGTTATATTGAAAAAACCTAATATAATTTATAAGATGGCTTTGGCAGTTTTCAGCCTCCCAAATACTTCATCTAAACGAATAAGTTTTGCCAATTTTTATTGGGGTGATAAATTAACCAAGTATTATTTAAAAAAAAAATTGAATTTCAAAAATATAACTTTTATCGGGTTTTGGTTTTTTTTCTTTTCCTTGTTTCTTGAAGCTGCCGCCGGCCTCTCGTTCTGTGATTTGCTTGACGTCTATTATAATAAGAACAATAAATTAAATTAAATATCAAATACAAAAATTTTACCTTCACATGCCGTTGAGATTCTAACTTACAACCAACTAATACCACTGTTTATGAAGTCACTACACTACACATTGAGCCAAACTCCTTCGTTACGCGGAGTGATTTATTCAATATTAATTACAACTGAAGCTATGCTGTAGCATAACACAATAATCTATTAAAACATTTTTGTTGTATGGCTATCAACAGAATACTGTGACATACTGTATCTGTTAAAACAGCATCTGTTAACATAGCTGCAGTTATGTCAGCAGTAGTAGCAAGACTGCTTGGATCAGTTCGTAGAGCGATGGACTGGCAAAATTTCCAGGTTCGATTCCGCACGGCGGGCAATGACATTTTTTTTGTCTTTTTTTCTTTTCTTTTTGTTAATGAAATGTAATAAAATTTACTGGTGTGAATATCAACGTGTGTTTTTTAATTTACTTTACATTATTTTTGAATTCAAAAGTGGTTTTATTAAAAAAAAAACCATTAAATTATTAAATCATCCTTCTCTCGCGTGTCTAATGACGCAGCTGTGTTTTTTTTTTTTGACGAAAATAGCCCAAAACTATGCTTAAGTCATCCATGCTAGTTGTTTTTTAATTTAGCATTTTTGGATTTTGGGCTTGAAAGAATCAATTATTTTTTTTTTGCAAGGTATCGAAGTATGTGCTTTCAAAGCAATGCATTAAACAATAAATTGCTTAGGTAAACAAGCATAAGTTTATAATTCTCATACAATTATCTTTACCCAAGCCGACTTAGGTGATTTAGCTTTTGCTTTTTTTTTCGGTGCATGCAACGAACTGCTAATATTTATGCTCATTTTTATGCAATCGTAGTGTATTGTTGGTGTTTGCGTTCAAGCACACAAACTAAAATGCTACAGAATAATTAGTGAAGTCACCACCGCTACACGAGCTGTTCTCTAAGTGAGTGCTACAGTTCCCTAACATACGTTATGTTTAGCGTCTATTTTTTTCGTTCCCTGCTTTCAATAGCTCCTAAATTGTTACACAGTGTTATTTAATCCTAAGGACCCGTATTTCTGAAAGGAAGTAAAGTTTTACGCCTTATGCTTATGATTGAATCAATAGAAATTTCAAAGATTTTTAACAGACTCTTTAATCACCCTTTGCCAATAAAAAGTTATTATAATGTAACGTTTACTTTTAAATCTACTTTTGTTTTGTTAGCTTTAAAATTTTAATTTATGCACATTAAATGAAATTGAAACACCTGTGAACAACTTGGGGAAAAAATTAACTAATTTTCTAACATCTACAGCAATAACAGCATGTAACACAATAACAACAAAAACACAAACATGCTAAATTACCATTAAACGGGAGGAAGCCGTAACACTCAAAACACCAAGTCAATTCCCATAATACAGCAAGCTACGACGATGACGATGACGACGACAACACCAACAACAACGTCAACAACAGCGGCAACGCATTTACGTTTTCAACCCAGCGTAACGCTATTCATAACCGACCCAAACTTAACCCACAACTGCGCCCTCGTAGTTGGACACCCCTGCTGGAGTGCGGCATTAAAATTATGCCTATTTCGCATCGATTCAAGGGTTGCTTGCTACTGCACGTCCTGCACTGCCGTGAACCGTGCTGCCTCATTAAGTGCATTAAACAGATTCAGACTTAAATTCAAACTTCATAAAGCATTCGGTTAAAATTACTTTTTTAAATTTGTCTCAAGCACCGTACAACAAAAAGGAATTTCTGACCGAACAGAAAAACAGACAGTCAAAAAGTCTGCCAGCTTTTAACTTCCAACGCAAATATTTCAATCCGCCCTTTTTTTCTATACAATGTATGAGCATTTTTTTTTTGGCAACAATGAAAAACACTTTTTATGAGGATTAAGGCAGGCAAAGTGGAAATGGAATGGTGTATATTACTGAACGATGTAACATATATTTCAAAGTTGATCTGAGGACTGCAATTTATAAAAAGGATTTTGTAGTAATGAAAATACCGTAAGGACTTTTATAAACGTATAAAGGTATGTCTCTAATTTTCTACAGTTTGAACAAGTAGATATGCTGCGAAAAATTCAAAGTTGTTATATCGTGCCGCACTCATCTGTAGAACATGAATCTTGGAATATTTGTCCGTAATGTATGTTAATTATCGCACTTTAAGAAAAATTGGATCTGAATCTTTCTGAAAAAAAACCACTGAATTAACCCTAATACTTTGTTTATTACTACTTTAGCAAAAATTCCTAAATTGAAGAAATTCTGTTTTTTTTTTTGCCGTCTCTTTGATTATAATCAACAACGCTTCACTCAACTGTCGGTTTAGTTATGTGCTGAATACAATAAAAACGTTTTCCTCAACATCCGTCGCCTTTACACATACGGTCACACTCACACATACGTACTCAACACAATGGACCAGCCACACACGACCTACCCGACCGAATTGGGTCCGCGAGCCGTGCCGTATGATGCATTGAAGCCTGCTGTTGTTGCTGAAGTGTAATGCTCCGGTTTCGATTTAGAGCCACGTCTTTCGCCGCCTTTGCTCAGCAACAGCCAAGTCATGGTTCGACTTGGAACAAAAGGGAAAACAAGGATTCTGAATGCACAATACAGAGTCTACAACAAAAAATGATGAATGGTTTGTGAATGCAGTACGTCAGCGACAACAGCAGCAGCAGTATCATCAACATCATCAGCAGCAGCTACAAAAAGTATGCTAAAAACTTTGCAATTAGAATATCAAAGCAGGAGCTTATATAATTAAAAAAAAACAAAAAAAAAAAACAAAGAAAGAGCATAAAATTGTTTTTTAAAATGTTTGCAAAAAAGCGAATCTCTGTTAAAAATAAAAAAAATATGCTAAGCGCGAAGTTGGCGTATTTCATGCATGTGCAGCAGTACTGCCACCTAGTGTGTTTCAGTGATTAGAATGCGCCACACCAGCTGGAGTTGGAAAGTGGGTCTCGAGTAGAATGAATGAATGATGTAGCAACAGAGCATTATAAAAACAATAACAACAACAGCAGCAGCAGCAGGAGTTGCGGTTCGTGATGCAACAAAAACTGCTGCTGCATTTGCACATTGTTCCGACAATGTTGCCGTTGTCCTAATGCATTGTTGTCCATAGAGTGTGTCACACGGTTCCATTGTTACTTCTTACAGAGTTTGTTTTAGTGTGCATCAAAGGCCTAAACGAATTCATGCTTTTATATTTTGCGCTGCATTGACGATAAAAACTAGCAGCAGTTTGCCTATAGAAACAACTGGAAATATCTAAATATTTAATGCAATCCTTCAGCTCGAAAATTAATTTAGATTAAATGTAAAAAAAGCGTTTTTTTCCTTGAGAAATATGTTTTGTGCTCCTCTGTCGGCAGAGAAAAGAACTGAGTAAGACTTATTTTCACTTGGTCTTTTTTAACTGTAGTATATTTCAATGCATTTTGGCTTGGAAAATTTTAATACTCATAAATTTAAATGAATAAGGAATTTTAACTTATGTCAAATACATGAAAAAACCTGAAATCGAGCATTGTGCATACATACATTTAAACGAATCGGAGTAATCTTGGCAATGTTAAAAAAAAAAAAATAAGGTACTCACATTTTAACAATTCTTTTAACATTATGAGTACAAATTTTCACATCAATTTGTTCAAGATCTTATGGACAGAATAAGTAAATGCAAAAAAGGTTACCTGTCAAAATCTACCTTTTATCCCTTAAAGCGGTTTTAGACAAAAGCGGTTGAAATTAAGCCAATTTTATAAAGAAGTTTTCTAAAAAAGTTTATTTTCTAATATACATATAAAAATCTCGTGTCACAATTCCGACTCCTCCGAAACGGCTCGACCGATTTTAATGAAACTTTTTTGTATATTTGGTAGGTGTGAAAATAGGTTGTAAGGTACTTTTAAACCTCATATGCAAAACGGGCGTGGCTTCGCCCATACAAGTCACATTTTCGATACAGAATAGCTACGGCAGTAAAAGTCACAGCACATTGAAATTCAGAATGGAGTTACCACTTGGTGATGTCCTTTTTATGAAAAACTTGGATGGGCATTGTACAAGGGGGTGTGGCTCCGCCCATATAAGCCAAATTTTTGATATCGAATAGCTTAGGAAGTAAAAGTCACAGAACATTGAAACTCAAAATGGAGTTACCACTTGGTGTTGTCCTTTTTATGAAAAACTTGGACGGGCATTGTACAAGGGGTGTGGTTCCACCCATATAAGCAATATTTTCGATACAGAATAGCTAGGTAGTAAAAGTCACAGCACATTGAAATTCAAATTGGAGTTACCACTTGGTGATGTCTTTCTAATAGAAAACTTGGACGGACATTGGACAAGATGTAGTGGTTCCGTCCATATTTTTGATATTGAATTGCTTTGGAAGTAAAAATTACAGAACATTGAAACTCAGAATGGAGTTACCACTTGGTGATGTCTTTGTAATAGAAAACTTGAACGGGCATTCGACAATGGGGTGTGGCTTCGCCCATATAAGCCAAATTTTTGAATTTTTGGTTTAGCATCGTGCGCTGGGTAGCTTAATAGGAATAAATAAAAAAATAAACAAAAAAAATTTCTATTTATATATCTGATGATTTTGACCGTATAAGGCTAAAATTTGGTAATTTTGATTAAATGGAAAGTTCACAAAAAATGGGAGTACATAGTCGCTTTAGTTACCTACATCCACTTTTTAGAAATCATGAAAATTGCACATGCTTTGATAGTGATACACCGCACTTGGTATATAGGGTCTATTGGTCTATTGATCCAAGCGGCATATACAGTGATATAAACATTAAACAAACAGACACACAATAATAGTTTGAAATAATTTGATAAGGGCGTGACCTAACTATTCGCCCACTTTTGGGGGGATAAGCGTGGAGCCCAGCGAAGCGCGCCGGGTATAAGCTAGTATATGTATGTATAGAATTAATTCTATTTGCATGTTAATTTTACATCATCAGTAAAAGTAAAAATTTTTGTGTTTTTTTTTTTCATATATTTTTTTTTCATAAGGAGAAAATCGGGCCACATCATAGCGCGGGTCCAGATCGTCTGAAAAAGAATGCATTCGAAAATAGACGCATCTTTTAACAAAATGAAATGAAAATATCGAAAATTTAGGATATTATGAAGCGTAGAAAAAAAGATCGAAAAATGTACGTCGTTTTGAGTATTTGATTGATTTGCATTCAAGAATAAACCGATCCTTTATAGATTCGGTAGCCTTAGATGAAGCACGCCGTACACTTAGTGCTGATGTTCGGGTTTGAATTCCGGTTAAAAAACTATGATCAGTAAGTAGGTAAAAAAATTTTTTATTTTCAATTTGTAGAACTTTGCTTCCTTGTATACTGAACCCAGGCTTAAATTATTTAATTCTGCACATGCTGTTAATGCAAAATTTTAGTATGATTTAAATTTTATGAACACTTTTGTATATACCACTATAGACTCCTAAGCACAGCCTCTGCACATCTTCTGGACTACGAAGTTAACACAATTCCAAATGAGGCGATGGTATTTTTGTCGTAACGTCAAAATGTCACATGGTGCATTTTACTACCAATAGATTGTATGCGTTAACGGCTGCAACCCACACACACAAGAGAAACAAACACACGACGGCAACAATGCAACAAACCACCCTTCCGACTTGTCATTGTCCTGGCCGACAGTTTTGCTGCCGGTTTCGCTGTCGGTTTCTTATGCACGGTGCTGGCAGAGTAGATACTGTTGTTTTAACATTTCGCACTCATTCATAAATCATTTTGCAATATTGCACTCACACTGCTATCCACCGATATCTACACACACTGACACCAGCCACGCCCGATTAAATGCATTTTACGGATTGTCAACGTGGTACTCAAGGGGAGTTGTTTGCACTTTACGTTCCACATACATGTTATATGAGGCTTTATTGGATATTGTTTAATGACAAAGTGTGGCAATGCTGTGCATGCTAAGGTTACCGCTGCAGCTGGAACTAGTTTTAACTAACCTACTGTTTGTGGGAGTGTTTCCATTATGAGGCTAATTTATTTTTGAAATTGCATTTTCTCAATTTGTGTGTGTATATATGTGTATATGTGTATTAGTAGGTGTATGCGTTTGCATGTATTTCGATTTAATTGTAATTAGGGTCTAGAATTAAACATTGTTTTGACGTTTCAATGCGGATGTGTTACTTAATTGAAATTGTAGTAGTTACTCAAGTACCTCGAACTATTATGTTTCTTTTATTTAAATCTGAATTGCAACTTTTTTGGAAGATGGCTTGACTCTTAGACAGGTTTGTTATTCCTAAACTCAAAACTTTATTAAAGTATTGCTCGATTGTGCTTGAAGTACAAATTTCGATAATAAATAAAATTCAGATATACCAACCAAAACTTTTAAATGTTTATAACATCTGAACTTGTTTGTACTTAACAACAGAAATTCATTGAGCCAATGAACTCGCACTTTAGACCAATTTTAATGAAAGTTATATGTACATTGAAACATATAACTTTTTCTTTGTTGTTAAGTGTGTTTATGGATGCAAGCTTCAATTTAGCTTAACAAAAAATGTGCCTCAGTATTCCAAAAGAACAAACTTTTAATGAGTTCAGTGAACAAATGTATTGAAAAATATTTTAGCATAATTTATGTTTTGTATAAATTTCTTGGCAGCAACAGAAATTCTGATATTTTCAATTTTTCTTGCTTTCTCTCTTTAAGGTCATTTATCTTACTCTGATGGCCACAAATGTTTCACAACTTCAAAAGATTGAATCTCATTATTGAGGCATACCACGTCGCAAATTTCGTTAATGGGAATACAAGACATAAATCTATCTCTAGAGCAACAATAATAATAATATTAAATAAAAGATTGCGAAAGGGGGTTAAAGGAGAGGGCGTAACAACCATGGGCAACCAAGTCTAGTTTAAAATTAGTGGGCGGATTACGACCCCCTTACAGTAATGTGCTCGTACAATTAATGGTTAAATTAAATAATACATTTTCAATACAAGCGGCAAAACTGTTCGTGGGACATCACCACACTACGGTATGAAGTGACTGAAATATATTAAGACCAACATTAAAATTATCATAATGGGGATGAGCAGTAGGGAACATCGTTTTTTTTTTTGATTCAATTCTAATAAAATTTTTCTGAAAAACTGTGAAAGTTTATTTCTTCAGGTGGCGCCATGTTCTAGAAAGTCCGCATATCGCGAAAAGTCGACCTTTTCGTAGTTATTTTATCACTAGAGTATATAGAGAGTATGTGAAAAAAATGCAAAACTGATGAAAAAATATTCGATTCTATTTGCAGCACGATATTTTGAACAATTTTTTGCAAAAATTTTCCAAATTTGTGAGAATATCGCACTAGGATATAATAGTACTATTCAAGACTATCAATTTAAGAGCTATTGATACTCAATAATACTCATCTTTTACAATTTGTTTTGTAATAAGCAGTTTTGCTTGATATCCAATGGAAGTCAAATAGATCTCCAGCCTTTTTCTCAAATCTCCAGCATAGATATCGATTTGATCTCAGTCTGAGAAACAAGGCATTCTCCAGGAAAGGGTACATTAGAATTTAAACATTTTATCTAATTGACCTTCATTGGATTTCAACATTTTTTCTCCATTTTAGTACATTAGTTATCCAATATTTTCTCAGCGAGATCTCCATTTATCTTCCAGGTTGATATCATTTTAAACTCCAATTGAATTCTCAATTTTAGAACATTTGTTTTCCAACATATTCTCAATTTTTCTCCTCTTTTTCTCAACTTATATTTTTGGAATTCACTTAGAAAATTATTAGAACAGTTAGCAATTAAATTTTTTTCCTTTATTTATTTTTTTTTAATTATTTGAACACATATAATATACAAGCATAACGCAGTTCGTAAAAAATACCTAAATAATATTTAAAATGCAACTATTTTGACTTAAGTTATATCATCTGTCAGAAATGTCACCTCTGTATGGTTACCGTTATTTAAAAACCAGCACCGGAGTTACTAATAGCAGATCCAGCAATATATCCAGCGACAGTGTAACCAGCAGTACCAGCAGAAGATCCAGCAACATCGCCAACAGGTATTTCTTATCTGCACCCTCGAACCGCAAGCAACTCCAACATTTGACACACTACTGTCTTAATTTGTTATTTTTGTGTATTTTCAAAAAAATTCACTATTTTTTTCGTTTAATAATTATTTCACTTTTAATTCAATTTGTTTCTTATTACATACAAATTTTACGATACCTTTTTTTGTTATTTGTAGACGAATTTCGGTGGCATTCTTTTCATGGCCATGTTTCAAAAGTACTAAAATTACGACGTTGACAAAAAAAGTTATTGTTTGAGTAAACTTGGAGAAAAATATTGAATATCATACCGAAAACTTAGAGTTTCTCCAGCATTGGAAAAAAGCTAGAGAGTTAAACTGGATATCTTACAGAGAAACTAAGATTTTCTCTAACATTGGAGAAAATTAGATTTCTGTGCTTATTGGGTGTAGGGCAATTTCGGTCACACAAATTTTATAAATTGTAAAAAATTTTATTTTTTTTTATTTGCATGAAAATTTCTATGTAGAGAGTTATATGTGTCGGGAGCAAACTAATCAACTTTTTAATTGAATTATAATTCATGTCCATTTTAATCTTAGCAAGTTGCTTTTTCTTGTAACCTTTTAGAGTACTACATTAAAACTCTGTAACTAAGCAACTAATTTTAAAATCTGAAACCTATGTAAAAACCAAAAAAAAAATGTTTTTAAAAAGTCTCAATAAATTAAACTTATTAAACTTATTATTGAATGTAGAGGTTCTCGGATACGCTGAGTTTTTTTGACTTATCTACTCTGTTCTATCTCGAACACCAGAGGGCGCTGTAGTACAAATATTTTGGGAAACCTCGAAAAACTCCTAAACTGTGCATCTGATTCGCATGAAAATTGGAATATAGGGGTTTTCGGATACGGTGAGTGTTTTGGACTTATTTTTGTTTTAATATCTTGAACACCAGAGGGCGCTGTAGTACAAAAATTTTTGAAAAAACGTAGAAAAACTAAGCCGTTTATCCGATTTACATGAAAATTGGTATACGTATATAAAGGTTTTCGGATACGGTGAGTTTTCATGACTTATCTACTCTGTTATATCTTGAACACCAGAGGGCGCTGCAGTACAAATATTTTAAAAAAGTCAAAAAACTTCTAAGCCATTTATCCGATTTGCATGACATTTTATATATAGAGATTTTAGGAAACGGTGAGTTTTTATGACTTATATACTCTGTTCTGTCTGGAACACCAGAGGGCGCTGTAGTACAAATATTTTAATAAAAGTCTAAGTACTCCTAAGCCGTTTATCGGAATACATATAAATATATAAATACAATAAATATATATACATATCCATGGGCTTAGCGAGGGTAGATCAGGGGAGGGCAGTTTTCCTCCTGCCTGATATGTAAATGTATATGCATGTATAAAGTATACATAATAACATATATACATATACATAGGCATAGTGAGGGTAGGGAAGAGGAGGAAAGTTTTTCCCCCTGATATGTATATGTATATACATGCATATATTAGACATAACTACATATATAAACATATATACATATACATGGACGTAGCGAGGGTAGGGCACGAGAGGGCAGTTGTCCCCCCTTATACATATATTATACATTTATAAACATATATACATAAACACGGGCGTAGTGAGGGTAGGAGAGAGGAGAGTAGTTGCTCCCTTGATATGTATATGAATATACATGTATATATTGTACATATATACATACTCTATAGGAACAAACTAACTTGTTTTTAAATACAACTAATTAAAAAACTAATTTAAAATAAACGAGTGTACTACTTTTAATTATATTAAGGCGGCAACTACTCTGATGTTGACATGTTTTAATTGCAAATTTTTATTAGATTACAAGTTTATATATATTTAACCATGTTATTTCATCAAATATTATTAACTTTAGGCCATCAGTAATAGTTTTCAATTGGTTATTTAAAAGCAATTAAAAAAAATAATTTAAATGTAACTAATTTAACAAGTAGTTGAAAATATATGCAGACGAAAGTCAATTGACTTATTTAGCGGACATCACCATACAAAATAAGTTAGTTCGTTCTATGGAAAAAAGTCAGAATTTCAACTAGTTGTGGTTGACAAAAAACTACTTTATCAACTACTTTTAAATTAGTTGATTTTCCTGCAGGGTATATACATAAAGATTTGCGTAGCGAGGGTAGGGCATATGTTTCCCCTGATGTGTTTATTTATATATGTATAATACATATTAATAATATATAAACACATATACATATACATGGGCGTAGTGACGGTAGGGTATATATATATATATATATATATATATACATATAGATGGAGCTAAAGAAGTTTTACTTCAGTCTTGTAGTCTAAAACACACTTCTTTTTTTATGTGATTCCTTGAGCACCAGAGGGCGCTGTAGTACACATCTCTTAACAAATGGTAAAACACTCCAAAACCGCTCATCTGACTAGGATGAAAATTTCGTAGATAGGGATTTTTGAGTATGGAAAGGGCTTTGGCGCTGTTTTTGTTTTTATTCGAAAACCAGAGGGCGCTATTGTATAAATACTACCAAAAAAGCTCCAAACCACTCATCCGATAAGTATGATTTTTATAAGAGGTTTTCGGGAGCGGTAAGTTTTTGCGCTTTGTATTTTGCTATATATTGAACACCAGAGGGCGCTGTACTACAAAATACAGTAAGGCGTAGCAAAGCGCTATGGTTGATATATATCTTCTTTTCTTCTTTATGTGTATTTATATTCAACATTCTTTTTTTCGCATATCACGACAGCTGATGCCAAATTCTGTTGTATTTGAGTTCGCGTCAACACATGCGCAAGTCCGTTGCATCGTACGTTGGCATTGATTTGACATTTCAATTTCAATTTCCAGTGCTTATTTAATTGTTATCCAGTAAAAAAGGACTTACAAAATAATGGCTTATTCGCAAAAAATTAAGAAAGAAATCGTCAAAAACGTGATAAAAATTTAAGGTACATAAAAATAAGGTATGAAAGAATTCTTGACCATAAAAATACCTCCAAATATGACCTAAGCTAACATTGGTTGAGCTAATCTCTAACTAACAGGCTACAACTTGCATTTTCTTACTTAATGTATGTAAATATTTAGTATTTACATATTTACTATAGTACATATTTATTTCAAAATTTCTTAAGGATAATTAATTTAAAAAATTTACCGTTAATCACTCATAACATTAACTTCAAAACAATAGAAATTCTTAGTAAAATGATTTTTTGAACTTATCAATGTTACTTGCTGCAAGAAAAAATTATCAGAAATTTCAAGTATTGACTTTCGATGCAAGTTGCTCTCCTGTTTTTGAATACATTTAACTCAATTCTTTTTTGTCTGAAACGCCAATAAAAGTACTTTATAAAAATAATAATAGCAGTTAGTATATTGTATATAAAATATAATAATAATATTTTGAGTAATTACATTTAAAATCGAATCCTATTGTAGTAATAGTATTAAATGGAGAAAAGAAATGCCCAATAAAAATTACTTGTAAATTTAAATCTAAAACTACACAGTAATAAATTTTTTGTATTGAACACTTGGTTTACTCGCTGAGCCTACCCCATCAACAACAAACGAAGGGTTTTTTACAGTATTAATTGCATTTTGTACTCATTAATCTCACATACCATTTAAAATAAAATGCTCACAACAAGGAAAATAATTTTTTGCTAAAAATAGTTCAAAATATCGTGCTTAAAATATAATGGAATATTTATTCATAATTTTTGTATTTTTTTCACATAGCCTACATATACACCAGTAAAAAAAATGTTTAGACTGATATTCAGCGTATACGCTCTTATAGAGATCAATATTTATCAAATAACTACGAAAAAGTAGACTTTTCGCGATATGCGGTCTTTCTAGGGCATGGCGCCACCTGAAGAATAAATTGTGAGCCTTCTCCACAAAAAAAAAAAAAAACGATGCACCCTAATGAGCAGGGCTCAAATTTTTAAGCCCTTAAACACATCTAAAAATTAAATAAACAATCTACGTAACGCCCCAAGAAAGCATTTAAATGCCCTACAAAACTTACTTACTTAGGTGGCGCTTACAACCGTAAGTCGGTTTTGGCCTGTTGTAAGAATTTCCGCCAGCCATTTCTATTTTGCGCTTGCTTGCGCCAGTTGGAAGCTCCAAGTTTCTTCAGGTTGTCCTCTACTTGATCCTTCCAACGGAGAAGCGGTCGCCCTCTTCTGCGTTGACCGCCGCTGGGTACCGAATCGGATATTTTCTTCGCTGGAGCGTCGTCTTCCATCCGATCAACATGACCTAGTCAGCGAAGCTGCTCGATTTTTATGCGCTTTACTATGTTGATGTCGGCGTATAGCTCATACAGCTCATCGTTCCATCGTATTCGGAACTCGCCATTGACGCAGATTGGCCCGCAGATCTTGCGATGGATCTTCTCTCGAAAGCTACAAAACTTAAATTAATAAATATAGTCTTAACTGTTCTTAATAAAATTTGTTTGCAACTGTATCACGTCTTTTGTCGGTTAAAACTATCTTATATATCGAAAAACTTCTTTTTATGTTATGTGTTTTATAACTAACTTGTAATCCCGTGTGGAGTTAAAACGCCAAAATAAAAAATATGTAGTGATAAGTAATTTTGTGTTTTTATTAAGGAATATTTTTGCCTTTGAACTAAGGATGTCATAGAAACTTTCTATGTTTCTGTTGAATTGTTAAGTAGCCCAGTTAATACTTATCATAGCATTATAATAAAAATCTGTCAGATACTTGATTTGATTTTTTTTTTTTTTTTTAATACACAATTTTTAAGAAAAAATTATGATTCGTTATCGAATTACTTTTTTTAGTTTTGGAAACTCGTTAAAGAATTGCTTTTTATAGTTTTGGCGACTCGTTAATGAATTACTCTATTCGATTTTGACGATTCATTAACGAAGGAGGAATTCTCCCGCTCGCGATATTATAAATGAATCGCTTCTAATAATTGCTAATGAATGAAATGTACGAGAATGCGATTCGTAAACGATAATATTAGTGAATCATTTTGTTTGTTGGGTTACAACTCTTTAAAGCAGTGATGGGCACACTAATACTATTATATCTTCTGTAGTTTCCCTATAGGAACAAACTAACTTGTTTTTAAAAACAACTAATTAAAAAACTAGTTTAAAATAAACCAGTATATGAACTACTTTGAATTACATTAAGGCGGCATCCACTTCAATTCTGAATAGTTTTTATTGCATTATATATGAAGTTATTGAAATACTACTTAAAAACAAGAGTTTGATAAACTACTTTGAATTATATTAAGGCGGCAAATACTCTGATTTTGAAATGTTTTAATTGCAAAATTTTATTAGATTACAAGTTTATATATATTTAACCATGTTTTTTCATCAAATATTATTAACTTTAGGCCATCAGTAATAGTTTTCGATTGGTTATTTGAAAGTAATTAAAAAAATAATTTAAATATAACTAATTTAAAAACTAGTTGAAAATATATGCAGACGAAAGTCAATTGACTTATTTAGCGGACATCACCATACAAAATATGTTAGTTCGTTCTATGGAAAAAAGTCAGAATTTCAACTAGTTGTGGTTGACAAAAAACTACTTTATCAACTACTTTTAAATTAGTTGATTTTCCTGCAGGGTTTATGCTTGTGGTAGTCGAGTCTCGCTCTCATTTCTTTTTCGGTGCATAACAATCAAGTTTAAAGAATCAAGCAGCGTAGAGCTTTTGCCCTGAAGTCTCAGCGCCAACTGATTGAAAAAAAATTATTGTAGGTGTTTATATATGTGAGACAAGAGAGTGTGTTTGTAAATGAGTCTCTATTACGCGTGCTGCTACGCGCCCAACACAACAAAGTGACACTACTGTTCACAATACGTAAGTTTCAGCAAACTGCATACAAATTGAGCTGAAAATAAGCCATTTGTCGAAAATCGAAATTTTCTGTCCTTTATCTCTGATATTTACCTTCAACCGACCTAGCGGAAAAATATTTTTTGAGCTAAATTGTTTTTCAGCTATCGCAATACAAATACAGCGTGGGCCCTAATAACTGTCGCACTGTTTCGAAGTACCGTTTTGTAAAACTGAGCAAGCATAAACTGTTTTTTGTCACAAAATGTCATTTTTACATCAATTGTGAAATAGAGGTGAATTTTTTTATTTCTTTAAACTTCAAATAAAAAATTGTGTGCGATGGAAGTAAAACGAGAATTAATTCAAAAATTGCATATGCAGGGTAAAATAACAAGTGAGATTGTTAAGTCGCTGAAAACCCTGGATATTAACCGCCGATTTGTGCAGCGCACTGTGGCTCGGTTTAAGGCAACTGGTAGTGTCAAAATATCCAAAAAATCTGGTCGAAAATGCAGCGTAAGAACTCCTAATCTAAAACGGATAAGGAGGAATTGTGCTGTTTCTGGAAGAAAATTGGCCAAAGATCTGAGTGTGAGCCGCAAAACCATTCGAAACATCCTAAAAAATGTTTCAAAAAACAAAAAAAAAAAAAAAAAAAAAAAAAAATGGACTTACGGAGCGTCAAAAGAAAATGCGAAGAGAAAGAAGCTCCCTACTCCTTCAGCGGCACGCAAGTTGCAATATTGTGTTTTCAGATGAGAAGTTGTTCCTTCTGCAAAAAAGTCACAACCCACAGAATGACCGCGTGTATGCTACAAGTATGTCTGATATTCCAGCTGATAAAAAGGGCATCGAAAGATACCAAAACACAACATCTGTCATGTTTGGGGAGCCATATCCGCAAAAGGCAAGCTTCCTCTCCTTTTTATCGATAAGGGCGTTAAAATCAACGCAAAATATTATTTGGATGAAGTGCTGATAAGCCATTTTTTGCCTCATGCATCAGAGATTTTTGGCAATGAACCATATTGCTTCCAGCAGGATTCTGCACCGGCTCACAAGGCCAGAACTGTCCAGGATTGGTGCAAAGAAAATATTCCATGTTTTATTACGGTGGATGAATGGCCTCCATCTTCTCCGGATCTGAACCCTTTGGATTTCTGCGTATGGGGATATATGATGGGCAAACTGACAAATTTAAGGAACATAAAACTGGAACAATTCAAACGCCTTTTGCAAAAAATTTGGGACGAAATACCAGAAGAAGTCATCCGTGCCGCTTGTTAAAATTTCCCAAAACGTTTGAAGCTTGTGAAGAAAATGAAAGGAGAAAGATTTGAACTTAAATACGACTAATTTTAGACAACATTGCAAATAATAAAGAATATATGTTTTCAGCTCAAAAAGCAAAATCGTTTGTTTATTATTTAAAAAATAAAGTGCGACAGTTATTAGGGCCCACGCTGTATAATTCAATTTCACAATTTAATAAATTTAGGTTCGTCAAGTACAACTTGCAAGTTTTATGCTTGGAGTTCTTTGAGTTGCTGGAATCAAGCCCCAAATTATTATTACAATAATTTCTCAAATTATTTGAGAAAGATAAATACAGCTTCAAAACGAAAAATAAGACCAATACCAATCCCGTTTCCTGGTTTTTTCAAAAGTCGGAAATGATTGAGTTTAATGTACTCGCACATTGCTTCGTTCGAACTAAACTATATTAAGGCAGTATTCTAATTTAGAGGGAAACATTTTGACTGTTTTTTAAAATTCAATAAAAAAAAACTAAAAATGTTTTTTGCATCCATTTTTTTATTATAATTTATTAACATTTCATAACCGCAAAAAAATTTAAAAAAAATTACAGGCTGGTAGAGTGAGGTTGCTTAAACAAGGGTTCCCCCATCTTGACACGATTTCATCCCATCTCGTCATTTGAAAAAAGGATTCTTAATTAGTATGAATGTTAGAATATCCCGAACTAGGGGAAACAATTATTTTTTTTTCGCGAAATGTCGGCTGTTTGAAAAAAGAAATAATTTTTTTTGTAATTACAAAAAGAAATAAATTTTGAATTCTTTAAAAATATTAGAAACACAAAATTGTTACGTAATTTAAGTCCAGTCATAGAGGGATATAAAAAAGGCCCACACCAAATTTTAAGTTAATCGGCCCATTAGAACTTGATATATCATGAACGTGTTGGAAAAGTAGTTGCGAAAAAAACGCGTTAAAAGATTTGAGCAAAGTTACGGGCAGTTTTTAAATTTTTAAATTGAAATTTTAAAAATTTCTTTGGGGATATATTCTTAAAGGTCTAATCTGCGAAAATATGAAAAAAATCGTTTTTATTTTTCAAATTCTACACTAGAATGCTGCCATTAAATCACAAAAGTTATCAAATTAACGAATAAAAATACTTGCATATAATTCCGAAATTTCTATCCCAGTTCCGGAATCCGTTCCGAAATGTCACCAAAAGTAGTTGGTCACATTAGTTATAACTCATAAAAATTATGATTTGTTATCCAGGGTTAAATGTTTTCTAATTTTGAAAAATATTTGTTAGTTCTGCGAGCAATATTTCGCTAGCTACGACCCTGAAGGTAGTGCTTAGAAACTTTTTCTGTAATTTGCTTGTCTCAATTTTACTATGAGCACAGTTGGACCACTTATTAGAAATTATTTTAACAGAAAAGCCGCATTAGTTAAGTTGCATAAGTTAAAGTGCCTTATCCTTTGAACTTGAAATTTATTTTTTATTGTGTTGTTTTATTTTGATATTAAATAAATAAATAAAGAAAAAGTACATATACAAAAAATATATTAAACAATATATATAAAATATATTAAACATTAAATTGTTTAAAAAACTTTGTAAGCCTGATTACTGATAAACTGATTAACCATAATAATGCATTCATTACTAGAAAATTATTGATTACTTAAATTAATCACTGATTACTTTTGAATGATAACTGATTTCTTAAAAAAAAAACCACTGAATACTTAAGTGATTGCTGATTTTTGGGAAGTAATCAAGTAATAAATTTATGTATAATTAATTGTTATCAGAAAATTTTTAAAAGCATTACAAGAAAGTAATCATTACTGGCCAACCCTGGTCTGAAGTCACATCTCCCACTTAATTCACCTCACCCCATCATTAATGCATCATCACGTTTTAGGTTCCAAAAGGATTTTTTTTTATTCAAGTTGTTTTTTTGTTTTATTAAAAATTTCGTTCAATTATTTTCAGTAATTTAAAAAAATAGAATATACTCAATTTTATTTCCAAAATGATAAAAAATAAAACTGTTTAACTGTATAAAAAATTACTGCAGTGAAAAAATAACTCATTATAGGTTGTAATTGTATTATTAGCACCAGAAACCAATTATCGGAAGTTTGACCTTTTTTCTTCCTTTTCTTTTTTCAATGTTAACATAAAAAACTATAAAAAATATGTAGAAGAAAAATGTTCAATAAAGTTGAAATAAGGTGCCAATGACAAACACTGGGCAGCAGTAAACCAACATACTGATTCCAAAATCTATGCAAGCAACTTTGTCACTTTGCCAATCAAATTAAATTAAGCATCCATTCTATGGTAAACTTTATCGTTACCTTCATAAACTTCGATTTATCTTGTCCGTTAGGAAATGTGTTTGTATAGATGTACCAACAAGTATGTTTTTCATGACTATGAATTAAAAATACATCAATGGCAAAAGTTTTTGTAACTTTATAAGTTATTTTTATACTCCTCCATATATCTATTTTGCTCTGCGTTCGAGCTTTTTAAACATTGAGTTACAGAGTGGGCGAGAATAGCAACCACATATACATAAAAAGAGGCTAATATTGCTATGACTTTATTGAGAGTATGCATTAAAAACCGCGCATTCGTAACAAATTCCATATTTATCTGTTTATACATAGATATCATTTAATTCGATTTGTCAAACTAAATATTTGGTCATACACACAAGTTTTTGATCTCGTTGGAAATATTTAATTACGTGCCAACAATATAGCATTTGCGGGAAGTCTTACCTTATTGGTTTAATTTAAACAAAAATGCATCCGATGTACATCGTTTGATCCTCGAAGAATACCCTGAATAAGTTTCTTCGATTAGAACGTGCCAGGAGTGGTTTGCGCGTTTCAAAAGTGGTGATTTTAACATCAATGACAAAGAACGTTCAGGCCAGCCAAAAAAATTCGCAACAGTGACAGAGATGGTCAAAGTAGTACTTAAAGCCCAAACATAATAGGCTCGAGCTGGCTTACTTAGGTGGCCCATCAGCTCTCGCCAGGCGCCTCTGCTTTGCGCGCGCCTTCTCCAATCGGATACACCAAGTGCAGTTAGGGCTTCGCAATTCTTGCGTATTGTCGTCATGTATTTAATCAGGCTGCACAATATTTTTTGATTGCCATAAGCTATTTTTTTCTTTTTTTATTAATCGGCGCAAATTTCTTTCCCTGCACCATCTGGGTGCCATACAAACTTTAAAATTTAAAAATTTTTTTAAATAAATCCTTTTATTTTGTTTTTTTTTTTTTTTAATACTTTAAACCGTTTTAAAGTGATTAACCTTCTTATTCGCGCTTCAATTTGCAACTGAAGCTTATATGACCAAAAACCTTTGAAAAATATTGATAGAATTTGAAGAATGTCCAAAGCTAATGAAGAGATCAAAAAGGAAAATAGCAAAAATCACCCAAATACGACTTCATATACAAATTCATACATAAATGGCACAACACAAGTGTACTGCTTGTAGGCACACAGACTACATTTTCGATTACAAAGTATGCAAACAAGTAGTCGAGCTTTTTTTTCCCATATACAACTTCACGCACAATATATATATGATAATATATATAATATAAAATATATGAATAACTTAACACAAGTGTACTGCCTTTCATATATGAAATATTGGAGTACTCCGTAAATTTGCCGCTGGGACCAGTATTTCCAGATTGGGCGATAAAGCGCTTTTATTTTGAAAAAAGCACCGCGCGCTTTTTTAGGCTGCATTTTGGAAAAATTTGTGAAATTTTTCCCCCATTCTATTATGAGAGAATATGAAAAAAAAATTATTTAAAACACCTTATTCCTTAGCATATGTGTGAACAAGCTCACGATTATAAATATTTCTCCAAATTTGATCGACATGGTTTTAAGCCTATCAAAATGTACAATTTTACTTTGTATATTTTTTATAACTATATAATTTCACTTTTCTTGATAAAATCTTTATTTTTTGTTATATTCTTTCAATATTTTTTTTGTTGAAACAAATGTTTATTTACTAAATTATTTTCTCTTATTTTCTTTAATTTTCGATGGTGTATTTGCCAATAAATACAACCATCAATAAAAAAATATAAGATTTGTTTTAATTGTTTATTTATGGGAAAATTTCCATACGAATTATGAAGGTTTTTCGGATTTCCGGTTTTGGGTTATAAAAAGTTATATTGGGCGATTTTGGGCTCTAAAAATTTTTGAGTTCGCGCTTTTTCTAAAAATAATCTGGCAATGCTGGCTGGCACCATGGGTTTGTCCACTAAAAAACAATAGAAAAAAGCTCAAAACATGGCCTCTTTGCTTGCTTGCTTGAAGAGAAATTCAAAGAAAAACAGAAATTCGAAGAGTGTGCTTCTTTCCTGCTGGACAAAAAACAGCGAGAAAGCGCTTCAATCATGATTCTAGATGAGCTGCTACCATTTCGGACCGCTGGGTTTTAAGTCACAAAAAATTGCGATACAACGCTGTAGATCTCTGGTGTTCACGATCAAAACAATTAACACCATATCGTGTACAATGTGTGGCATACACGCACACATAAATACTAAGCCATGTATTGAAGTGCATTGCTTGCAAACTGCACGTGAGCAACAACAACAATGAAGCAAGCAACAAAGATGCAAAGAACAAATAAAAAGTAGAAACAACAATATTATATGAAAATGTAAAATAATCTTTACGGTAACAAATTCAGTTCATAGCAGTGAAGTGTTGCCTATACTGCTAACCCGATGGTTGGTAGCAACAATCATTTGAGCTCTGTGCAAAAACCAAAGCAACTAAAAGACTTTTAAAAGTTGAGCACGACTGTTTTTATTTTGCTTATTTTAATCCAACAAAAACAAAAGTAATGATTAAAAAAAAACACCCAAGAACCGAAGCACAGGCGTCTCTAGTGTATGCAGTTGTTATCATCCGCGCTGCGCAGCTTGCCAACTATCCACCATTAAGCTCGGTGACATGCAACAACAAATGCAATAAAACTTTTCCTGGTGCCTGCAAGAAATGCTGGTGCTAGCAACCAGCATCACCCTTGTCTCACCCTGCATCACCATTAGAGCTCCACAATGCGTTGTTGAAAGAATTTCCTGAAGTACTCGCCTTCTCAACCCACCCCACATACACGTTAACAGATTTAACAGCGTCGAATCAGAATATCCTTTATTATCCTTTAAATGCAACTGACTTGCCTTGCGGGTTGCGTATGTTTGTGTGTTACAGTTGAGCGACTGTGTGGGTGGCCTGATTGGTGGCGGCATGCTTACTATGCGGCTTACTTAATAGTTTTGTTTTATTGGATTCAAACTTGTTTCGCTCACAAATATCTGTGAGTTTTTTCATCCCCCCTTACTCGGTACTTCACCATTTTCTATTACTGCATCATACATTCTGTGACATCGGACATTATACGATTGACATTGCATTATGTAGTGAAAAGTGAGAGATAAAAGCGAGGATGTGACAACGTTCTGGACTTCGTTATAACGTTGTGGACAGGCAGCCATGATGATGATCATAAAATATCCATAAATCCTATTAGTGTCTGTACATGAACATTGTGTACGTCGTAGGAACGCATATTAAAATGTAAACGATAAATATGTAAATAAATATTCAATTAATATTCAGTACCTGAAAAAACAATGAATTGCAACGTAAAATTTGTTATGTGTGAAGTATAATATTTATCTTAATAGTGGCCGTTACATATAACTTCATTATTAGTTATTTAACTGCATATCTCTTTTACTATGTCGTCATTAAGTCACTTTATAAATCAAGTAAATATTTCACAATTGAAATGCTAAGAAAGTTTATCTGTTACTTTAATGCTGACCAGTGGCGGATCTACATACGCACTGAAAGGGCTTTAGCAACCCCCTTTGAAGAATTTTTTGTATGGGAATATAAAGAAAATAAGCCTTAAGCCCCTCTCCCCCCTTTGTACTACAAAACTGATAAATACAGTCGCAGAAATAATCTTCCAAATTTCGATAAGCAAATTCAAACATTAACAGCCTTATTCATTATCTCATTTTAGAGGTTGCATGACTTTAAACCAGCTTTAGACAACACATCGTTATTCATAAAGGTTTTTCCTTTTTCGGCTTGTTTAAGATCTGCGTAACTTAAAATTTGAAATTTGCGTTTAAAGGCTGCGAAAATATAACCTAATATTTTTTGTCGTCTTTTCGATTAAGGTTTATATATAAGCAATGAATAAAAAAATGTTTATGAATAACAATTTAAGCAAGGTTGCGTAGAGGATGCGTAAAGCTTTAAACAGTGCATAACTAAACAAGCGTTGAACGATTGTTTAAGAAAATATATTGAATGTTTGCTGTTAATGTCTATAGCAGTCTAAACTAAAATAGTACGAAAAACATGTAAGAAATTGTGTGGATGCTCTTTCAAAATCTTTCACTTTTTAAGTCTAAACATACAGAAGGAATGCATTCATCAAAGTATCTGAAGTTTCTGTTTAGCTCACGTAAACTTATGGCATCATGCTTAATGCGTGCATGATTCACACTTTTTTTATGTGCATTATCTCAACAGCTTACGTGTGTTTAATAGAAACGTCAGATGTTTTATGCATGTTTGCCTTCGATATGCAGGGAACTTTACAGAATTATGGTTTGTGACTTGAACAAACAAGCAAGAAACTTCGTTTCAAACTACTAAGGTAACTTAAAGCATGTAAATAAATAAAAATTTATGAAGACGAACGCAGCTTGTGACATCCGAAGTTTTTTTAAAAAAAAATCTTAAAACCTAAAGGAAATGAAAAACCTTCAGAAGTAGGCTTAATTTTACTCAAGGACCCACACCTTAATATTTTTTCTTATTTTGACGTATAATTACGTCTTACAGCGCGGTTTGTATGGGGGAGTTTCACAAACTTTTTCAAGGTCATGCTAACGTTTTTTGGAGGACACTTTAGTGTATAATACAGCCTTTAGTATGCATCGTACAAAGATAAAATTTATGCCAAAATATCAGTTACATTGTGCATAAAAGGTATATCTAACTTTGGATTTCCTCACTTCTTTAATAAAGCCTGAATGAAGCCTAAAATTCATTGATGATTCAGTTGCTTCTGACGTTCGTGCTTGTTGCTTTAGTTCGTGCCGAAATCTCGAACGAAACATCGTGTTGTTTGTTGAATCGTTTTATGAATTTCTCAGAGACTTACAAGCAATTCGTAAATAAATGCTTGCGCCACTAAGAAGTTTTCAGTCTGCTGGCAGACTCCAATCAGTTGGGGTAGTGTCGCTTTGTCCGCCTGATGCCTGAAAAAATAATGCATATTCATTAGTTTATATTTGGTATTTAAAAAACGTAGCGCTACTACATACAAACCATTACATAAATCAAGAATAGTTTTATGAATATTGTTCAGTAATTGCTTGTGTTGTTGTAACACAATAAGTAATACAAGTAATACAAAAAATTATATTACTTTTATGTAGGTTTACATAAAGTGTTGGAAAAATAATAAGAACGACTTAATTTTTTTGTTTGTTTTATTTTATTTTTTTATAAGCAATTTTTTTAAAATAAAAAAAATTGGTAACCGTACTAGTTAAATCGCTTCAATAGAAGTAATAGTAATATATTTTGAACTTAAGTTTTATTGTACTAAGAGTGTGAAAGTTTCACGATCTCTGGAAAGCTTTCTCTCTATTTGTTCTTAATTTTTTTCCAACACTGTATACGGAGACTGGAGACTGGCATGGAGTTATACTATTCAAAACGTCATTTCTTTTTAAAATATAATAAACTAGCTTCCGAACTCCGAGGCTGTGCGACCTATAATTCCAAAACTGTTTGATATTTGAAGTGTATTTAGGGTGCCTTTTATGATTGGTACCAGACTTCACAGGAAAACTCTCAAGGCTTTGGTATAAAAATTAGCTCAGCGGTTTTAGAGTCTTTTATTGAAAAAGACATACCATATACCCACAAACGTATATACCTTAAGTTGCCTCACGCTCCATAGATAAAAAAAAGTTGTTCGGTCTGGTTCTTCAAATAGTCCATGGCTTATGTTATGATGATCCCCAAAATATTTCGATTAAACATATTGGCTGGTATTGTAGTTAAAAAAAAAACAAACGGTCAGAAATAATAGTAATGAAAAAGTTCTTCTGCATCAAAAAATCTTCAATTTTTGCCGTTGGACCAAAGATAATGCGTATTTTTATGGATTGTTTTAACATTTTTCATACTATTTTCGCTAAAATTCTAATTTATTTTTTTCCATACTACTTTTAGTCAAATAAATTGTAAAATGTTAAAAATGTGTAAATTTTTTTGTAATTCCATTGAATTCAATTCTTTACTTTACACTTTATTTTATCATCAATAGATAATTTATTTGACCAAAAGTGACATGAAAAAAAAAAATTTTAATTTGAATTTTAGTGAAAATAATAGAGATAAAGTTAAAAAATTAATAAATTCCACATGACCTACGGTCCGACTGCAAAAATTTCAAATTTATTGGTGAAGAACTTTTTCATTATTTTCTGACCGTTTGTTTTTTTAACTATCACACCGGTAAATATTTTTACAAAAAACTCGATTTTTAGACGATATTTCAAACCATTCAGTGGCATATTGGTTGAGGTGCGTATCTTCTATGCGATAGAACCCAGGTATGAATCCCATCTGACACAGATAGTTTTTCAATGGAATTAATTTTTCTGTTCGGCCATCATCTCTCTGCAGACAATGGCAAACCTCAGAGAGTAAAACTGCCATGAAAAGCTTCTTGAGAACATAAGCCGTTCGGAGTCGGTTTAAAACTTGTAGGTGCAGTTCTCGAGCATTTGTGTTCAAAGATTTGACAACACGCACAACTAAATTGATCATAAAAAGCTCGGTCAAAGTCCTTTCAAGGAAATGGTCATTTCGTTTTTTTATTTTAAACCATTCCAGCTCACAGATGGCTATCGCTAGAGTCGAAATATTTGGAAATCATCATAACATAAAACAAGCATTATTTTGTGGAACCGACCCGAACAACTTTTTTTCGTGAGGAGCCTTAGTATATATATTAGACTGGTCGCAGGTTGTATGGGATTTTTTTTTTTTTTAAATCTGAAAATATTTGCAGTTTTAAATATGAGGTTTGATGTCATAAATGCGACCTGAAATTTTGAGCTCGATCCGACGGTGCCTTCTGGTGCCTTTTTGGGCCCAAAGTACCCTATTTTATGAAAAATCACAAATTTAGTCCCAATTTTAATGCTTTTTATAACTATTCGTTAGAAACAGAGAATGCATTGGATAAAACACTATTTAATTTGTCTTATAGCTGTCATAAATGCGGCCTAAAATTTTTAGCTCGATCCGACGGTGCCTTCTGCTGCCTTTTTGGGCCCAAAGTACCCGATTTACGAATAAACAGAAATTCAATCCTACATTTTTATATGTATGTATGTATGTATGTATGTATGTAAAAGTCTGTATTTCGTTGGTTGGACGTAGACTTAAGTAGAAACTATGACGTTTGACAACTGCAGCTGTGCTAGGTTAGCAACACATCCAAGCTAGCAGAAGTATGACGCATGTAACGGTACTTAACATTCTCTCTTCTTAACATTTTCCGCGAAATACGCCGCTCACAAACCAAAGAACTTGCAATTGAATGTCCGACTTGACAGAAGCGTCCTTTATGTTCAATCCGTTGACGTGGTTAGTAGTGCAAATTCATATTTATTCACAAATATATAGTAAATAATATAAAGTGAAATCTTCGTTTTAGAATTATGACTTCTAAGAGTACAGTGATAAAAAAGAAAAACTTACGCTCTGACCACGATATTTTTTTGGTGGGCAAATGTGCAAATAATATTTTGGGAGGTAAACTACCATCTAGTCAGCAAGTGCTCAAACTATTGTTTTACAAAATGCGGGTTGATAATATGACTTTGATAAGTAGTGTGAAATATACTGTTGGTGTTACACTGGAATTTTGGAAGAGGGCACACATTCCAACAATGCAGGAGGCAAACTGC
Source organism: Coremacera marginata (assembly GCA_914767935.1). Lineage (NCBI taxonomy): Eukaryota > Metazoa > Arthropoda > Insecta > Diptera > Sciomyzidae > Coremacera > Coremacera marginata. Next base: position 132,738,616 of record OU612046.1, read on the forward strand.
GCGCAGAAGTTGAAAAAATGATATGCAAAATGGAGACAATTACAAAGGACTTCTACATTATCAAACGAAAAATATCGAATAGAAGAACAAGATTTTCGTGATAAAATAGAAAATTTTATTTTTGATATCGCAGCTCCAGATACGTTAAAAAAATTAAAATTAAGGAAGATAAAGATTTCCTAGTGCTCCAAAGAAAGAGAGGTCGCCCAGGAGTGATGCATGGTGTGGATAAAAATCTCTTGGAAAAAGATAAGCGTAAAAATAAGCGATTGGAAGAAGAAAATAACCGTACTGCAAAGTTTATAGCTGAAGGTATTTATTTTACTATTTACTATATTTATACTGTTTCTTTCAATACAAAATTCGTTGTCAAATAATTTTAGCTGAACTAGGCCCTATGGATGCAAATGAAACAGAAGCAGAAGATGTTGAAGTATGTCATGTAATGGATTTCCGCAACGTATCGGATAATGAGAACATACCTCAAATTCAATCTCGAGGCACCATTCACTTTATTGATGACAGAATGCTAGCAAGCATGGACAAATTCGAGCTTTCTACAAGACAAGCTATGCATATTGTTACTGCAACTGCTGCTGCCATTCTTGATAAAGTAAAAGAAGTTTCTACTGCTTCCACAGAAATAAATGTGAAAGATCTGGTATTAAATCGAACCACGATTAATTCAATGAGGAAAGAGTACCGAAGGAGACAAGCTAAGCGGATTATCGATGAATTCAATGTACGTAGTAGATTTTATGTTGAATTTTAAAATAAATATAATGATTTTTGTTTATTACTATACAGATTCCTCAAGTATTTGTTCTTCACTGGGACGGCAAACTCCTTCCAGACATAAAGGGGATAGAAAAACAAGAACGACTGTCTCTCGAGGTGACCAGTGAAAACATGGAAAAACTGCTAGGTATACCAAAAATAGAAAATTCTTCCGGGGAAAACATAGCTGAGGCAACCTTAAAGTTTTTGCGACACTGGGCGCTTGATGGATTGGTAGAAATTATATCTTTTGACACCACAGCCACTAATACTGGGGTTAATAACGGCGCTGCATATTTACTCGAAAAAAAGTTGGGACGAAAACTACTTTTTCTTCCATGTCGCCACCATATTAGCGAATTGTTAGTAAGGGCGGTGTTTGAACTGCATTATGGAAAAACATCCGGACCAGAAGTTCTTCTCTTCAACCGATTTGCTAAGTATTGGAAAAACATTGAATCGAGCAACTTTACAAAAGGGACTTTGGATGAAGAAGTTCTACGCAATTTATCATCGTCGCAGTTGAAATACCTGAAGAATTTTTGCCTGAATGCGTTAAAATGTCATTATGTGCGTGCCGACTATAAGGAGTTGCATCAGTTAACACTTCATTTTATTTGAGAGCATGTACCATATTTTACTGAATTTCGTTTACCAGGTGCAACATCACATGCACGATTTATGTCAAAGTGTATTTATTGCCTAAAAATGTTTTTATTCCGTAACCAATTCAAAATGACAGCAGCGGAATTGAAAAGTCTTCGCAGCATTTGTTTATTCCTCATAATTATTTATGTTCCCTATTGGTTTCGAAGTGTAAATGCCATTGAAGCGCCGCAGCTAGACCTTGATGTGATACAAAAAATTATTCCTTATTTCGACAAAGCAATTTCCACAACATTGTTGCAAAAACTAAGGAATCATTTGTGGTATTTAGCAGAAGAAACTGTTGGCCTTTCATTTTTTGATATAATTGTCCCGTTAGAAATAAAAAAGAAAATGGTCCAAAAACTTGGCATCGACAGTGATGACGAAGACGAATATGATGGAGAAGTCTCGAAAAGAATTGTTGTAACATTGGAAGAAATTTTTTCTTACAGTGAAAGAGATATCTCGCATTTCGTTTCTTCACGGACAAAGATATTTTTTACTCGGTTGTCAATAGATGTCTCCTTTTTACAAGTTGACCCCTCTGAATGGAGCCTAAGAGACGATTACTGTGGTGGCAAACGAGTCTGTCAACATTTGAACGTCGTGAATGATGCGGCAGAGAGAGCAATCCAACTTATAACAGACTTTAATCGCTCTTTGAGCTACGATGAGGAGGATAAGCAGTTCCTACTTCAAGTTGTTGAGCACTATCGTCAATTATATCCATCTCATAACAAATTCGCTCTGATGAGTTAATAACAAAAAACCACACTATAAATTGATATTGAAGTACTTATCTTTAAGTTAAATACAAATAATGTAATATAGTAATGCATTGGATCATTACTATATATTTTTCTAACGAATAATTATAAAAAACAATGTGTTTTTTTGTAAATCGGGTACTTTGGGCCCAAAAAGGCAGCAGAAGGCACCGTCGGATCGAGCTAAAAATTTTAGGCCGCATTTATGACAGCTATAAGACAAATTAAATAGTGTTTTATCCAATGCATTATCTCTTTCTAACGAACAGTTATAAAAAGCATTAAAATTGGGACTAAATTTGTGATTTTTCATAAAATCCGGTACTTTGGGCCCAAAAAGGCGCCAGAAGGCACCGTCGGATCGAGCTCAAAATTTCAGGTCGCAATTATGCCATCAAACCTCATATTTAAATCTGCAAATATATACAAATTTATGAAAAAAAATTTTAACGACCAGTCTAATATATATACATACATTTTTTACAGATATGTGAGCAGAAGTAGGCGTGGCAACATTTATATATATATGTCGTTTCGTTAATATTAATGGTTTCACGAACGCAGTGATCCCGTAGCATGTGTTTCTTTCCTTTCATCTTTTTATATTCTATTAATTTATTTTTTCACTTCGAACTCTCAATTCAAAGTCAACTAGTTTTCTTTTCTGAAATCCTATCAGCTACGATTCCACTCAAGTGTTTCTACTTGGTGTTAGCTTAATAATTTAATACTACGTCATATATAAATGTTATATACATAGAGTGACCGCCACTTGGTCTTTACATACTAAGTCGCAATATGAGACATGAGTTGGAGAAAATGCAACTTGCGATATATGCAACTTTGAATTTTCGTGTCGTGGAGTCAGCACTACTGCGATTATTCGCCATGTAAAAATGGTTCACAATATTGGCGGTGAAAATCTGAGGGAGTAAGTTAGTTTTTGAATTTTACTATTTATAAATATGTTTATAAATTAATATATATATTAGGGTGTCCCAAAAAAGTCGAAGTTGCTTTTTCTTATGTGGTAGGTACCCCTCAATTTTTTCGTATGATGTTGGAATAAATGTAAAAAAAAATTTGGTGTACCCCGGGCTACTGTAACCCGTGCCGACATGCATCGGTACATATAAGTGGGAAAAAGTGCTAATTTTTTCAAAAAACACAAATAACTTTTTTATAAGTGTAAATTTCCAAAAAGCTGGTTCGCAGTTCGTCCATTAATTTTCTTGCGTTGCCTTGAAAGATATATCTACAACAGTGTTGACCAAACGCACATATATTATTTTTATGTGTTTATAATATATTATTATATTATTATTATTGCAAATATTATTATATTTATTATTATCTATATTATGTATACATTTGACACATAGTAACATTACATTACATTAATAAATCACTGAATTACAAAGTAAATTACTGTCACTACAAAATCTATATTTCCTATGCCATATATATTTAAGAATTGAGTATAAGTTTTTATACTATAGAAAATTTAGTATAAAAAATTTTGGCAGGAGATAAACTTATACGGCTTATACGACTTATAGAGGATTTGCCCATTTGCATGAAACCCCTTAATATTTAACACATATGTCAAGAAATGCCCAAAACAAGCAACCTTCATCTTTGTAGTATAAATACATTCATTCTTCTAGATAAATATCTTCCTATGAAAAATATCTTCCTAAAAAAATTTAAATTAAATATTCAATTTATATACCTAGTAACATTTTTTCGGCAGTTTTAATTAAACCTTGTTTAGACAAAAATTTCCGTAAGACAAAATAAATATAAAATAAACTATTTTAAACTTGCAAACTATGAAAACAATAATATCTTACATGAATAAAAAACGCTGCGTTTTTTAAGAACCAAATGTAAACAAATATAACAGAACTACGCATCGCTTCCTTATTTAATTCTTTTCGGTGTACAAACACAACGTAATTATTTTGGAATCCAGAGAACAAAGCGACGTGACCCTATTTACTTCGAGTCTGCCTGCAGACTGAAAGCTTTTTTGCAGTGGAAGAATTTATATACGTATACAATTTTGAAAAGGCTCTTAGCTCGCGAGCTAATTATGTTCGTAGCTGATCTACAATAAAAATGCAGCCACAACAGCAAATCAAAAACAACCGATAGTATAGAAGTTATCATAACACGGATAAAACTTTATTTGCTCTCAATATCACTGCAATCGTACTGAATCCTGCAGTTCGGTTGGTGACAGCGTATTCCTTTGGACATGCTACTTCTCAAGCCATTACAGTTATGCCTCTTTCCATATCACAAAGAATTAAGCGAAAGGATAGGCTCTCAATATTCTCAACTGTTTCTACCAAGCGAGTATTTTTTCTATCACGCGACAAATTATACAAACAACAATGTGGATTTACAGTAAATTCTGCCATGAGGCTGACAACTAGTTTACTCTAGTTTGCAAAGTGCTTCGGCAATCGAAAACTTCGGGAGTCGTCGTTTTGATTGACTAAAACTGTTGGCAAAATTCAAAGTCGAAGCAGGGGCAGTTGTTCAACTTTCATGAGTTGTGGTGGAGATATTGGATACTTTTTTGTTTTTGTACCCAATAAAGTATTGGATACTATTCGATATTTTAATTGGATTCTCGATGTTTTTGACAGAAGTTTTGTGCAAGAGATGCTTACCAATGCTTACCCAATAAAGATTTGCATATTTTAGAAACATTTGCTTAAATGATAACTATTACGATTCAAAGTAAATATTATCCAAAAATGTCAATTTGTTAGCTTAGCCAGCGCGTTTTATAGGTTTTGTAGCAATAAAACCCCAACAAATAAAACGATAGGCCACGCACATAGTTGCATTTTTTTACATTCATATATCGATGACTCTATATCAATTCGACTATTTTGGAGCAAAATCTGACTTTTGTGATTCCGATTTTTTTTTAACCTTGTAGGTTAGTAGTGCTCGTGAAAAGACCTTAATCAGTGTTTTTTGTTTTTGCGAAAGCAGTTCCTTTTTTAAGTTATACACTGTAAAAAATTTAAAAAATATCTCCAAAAATACAATTAGTGCATGTATTCAAACAGCTTTATATTCGAAACCGTAAGTTGTAAAGAAAGCAATTTACATATATTTTAGAGACCTTGAATGGTCTTTTTTGTGTTGTGCTTTTTTTTTGGACTATTTTTATGAAATTTTTGTAGACTTAAGATATTTGTTACGTTTTTTGTAATGTTCAAATTTTCGACCTTTTGAACATAGTATCGTTATAATACATTAATTTTTAAGGTTCACACCAAATTTTAGCTTGGAATACTAACGATTGCTATTTTTAACGAATTTTTTAAAAAAATGCCTACAAAAGATTTCTTACTTTTATACCAAAAAATTCCATATCTTTATTTATAAAAATCTTCTGTACATGGCTTTGTCATGGAACACCTCCTGAATGGCTGAACCGATTTTGATCAAATTTTGATCAAATGCGGCTGGGTCTGTAGATGTCTTAGGGCTAAAGTTTGACCCTGTAGGTGGCAATATTGTTGCTGTGGCAGTGTTTAAAGGGGTATTTGAAAGTATAACTCACAAACGAATTGGAAAATTGTCATAATTCTTACCCTACACCATTAGGCTTGATTTTTCGATTTGTAAAACATTATTAAATTTTTACGACAGGAACTTTAAACAAACCCTACATTTATGCATACCATATGAAAGAATATTAAAAAAGCCATTTGGTTTTGAATATTTTTCAAACAACAAATATTTTTAGCAAACTTTTTTGCGAAATACAGAAATTCGTTAAGGTTTTTTTTGGAAATTATAAAAATTAGGAAAAAATGAAAATAGGAAAGATTGAAACACGATTGGGAGGACAATTCATTAAAATCTTAAGCAAATCAAATTAATACAATCCTTTGTAACACGACCGAGTCACTTTCAAAGACAGCACTTTAATTTTTGATTGATTTTTTTTTTCTGTTTTACCAAAAAAGAAAATTAGTGGTATTGTCTGCATAGAGGGCTTAAACCAAGGTCCTTCGGCGCCAAAGCCAAAAACTTTCGTACCTGAAACACAAAGAAAAAATATAGAATAACTCGATCTTGTTACAAAGGATTGCATTATTTTTTTTTGCTTAAAATTTTGATTAATTGTCCGTCTAATCGCGTTTCAATCTTTTCTATTTTCATTTCATTTCTAGTTTTTATAATTTTCAAAAAAAACCTTAATGAATTTCTTTATTTCGCAAAAAAAATTGGTAAAAATATTTGTTGTTGGAAAAATATTCAAAACCAAATGGCTTTTTTAATATTCTTTCATATGGTATACATAAAAGAAGGATTTGCTTAAAGTTTCTATAGTAAAAATTTAAAAACGCTTTATAAATCGAAAAATTATCATAATCATAAAAACTATCATAAAACTATCATAAAAATTTAAGTGAATACATGCACTAATTGTATTTTTGAAAATATTTTCCAATTTTTTACAGTGTATATCTTTTAATAAGAAATGAAAATAGAAAAAAGAAGTGTGCAGATATAATACGTTTCAAAAGAACTATCAATCCAGAGAGTTTCAAAATTTTCAAAAATAGTGATGTCAGAAACGTGAGTGTTTTGAACGCCAAAAGGAGTTGGGGACTTTTTAAAATCGAAAGGTGATAAAAAAGTCCTTTTCCACAATAAATATCATCCCTGATGCAGATAGTAAAAGCCACGTTATCTTTGCGCTGTCGCAAAATAATTTTTTTGCATGTGTATTTTGTTGCTATGGTAGAAATTGCGACGTAGTGAATCTTGTGTAAAATTCTTAACAGAATATTAGAAGCTGTCAACAAAGCATAACTCTTTTTCTATTAAAAATCAACCCAAGTTCTTTGTATCCTTTCGCCTTGCCTCTTTCCCACTCCTCAACACACTCATGGCAGAATTATAAGGTAGGGCCGACTCGGAGAGGAATGAAGTAGAAAGCAGAATAAAGCGGGCTAGATGTCAAAATCAGCTGTTCATCGAGAATTTCTTTATTCTCACGTTTCGCAGTTGTTTTTAGTTTAAAACTGTTAAAAGTTTTTTTTTGCAATTTTAAGACTTCTTTCACATTTTATAGGTTTTATTACACTGTTTTAATAATGTTTTTTCACTCAAATTATCACAAATTTAACAACAGCGGCCGCACTGTTTGCAACTGGGAAACATAAAATATTTTCTTCATTTGCAATTCATAAGAGATTCGTCGTTTTGACAACTAACCAACCTTTTCAATATTCACCCTTCGTTCACACGTGAGGGCACTAAGCGAAGCGGTCCTACCTTATAATTCTGCAATCATCAGACTATTCCCACTCCAAAATTTTCACAACACAAGAAAAAAAAATGAAAACAAACAGAAACCAGTCACAAGCAGCAATTGCTCAACATACACTTGCCTTAAGCAGCTGCACTTTCCTTTATAAGCTTAAAAATTGTAAACTACCCGGGTAGCTCGAATTACCCGGGCCATACCCGGGTAGTTTGGAGTAGTTCCCGGGTCCTCGAAATACTCGAAAGCCGTGAGCCCTAGTTTTAAGGTCATAGGCCAATTGCATCAAAAATCCGTTGTCATATTTCAGTTAAGCGAACAGTTTTACATAAAAGTATGTTATGTTATAAAACTAAGTTTTTGTATCGCTTTAATGTTCATTAAAATCTCGCTATATAGCGGCGCCCTTGCAGTTTTTGGTATTTTTCTAACTTTTTTTTGATTCCCACAATATGACGAGTATGGCATCCAGGATTCATATTCTGCCCATGCAGGAAGGTTCTGAAATACTTTAGTAAAATTAACTCATCATAATGTACAATTTTTCAATAAGTACAAGTATAATAGATTTTTTACACAAAAATTCTAAACAAGAGCGTTCTTTTTCAAATTTGTAAACAACTGCCCGCTTAACCCCATTTAAGGTCATGTAAACAAAACTCTATTGAATAGAATTTTCGTGAGCTCTAATTAAATATTAAATAAGGATAGCTGCTCATCCACTTGCACCGTAAAATGACCCTATTCCAAGTTATTCCACCCTAATTTCCGTATATAAAGCCACTAAGAAAGTGTAATAATAATATTTCAATAAAAAAATCAATATGCTGGTACATTGCGAGTCCATCGAATAAACCACGTCATCGATCCCTCGGGTAACGTTAAAGATGAATAAGTAGTCTTGGCAACGTGCCATCCTGATGGTCGTGCAGGGTCGTGAACGCAAGTCGAACGTTTTCGACATGTTTACTTTTGGCTATGAAATCCTTGAGGGTGGTTGATAACGCACAAGAAAACTACCTACATGGAGTGACAAAATCCCCGAACGATAATGTGTCAGTTAGCGCTTCAGTTTCTGCCAACTAGCTGAGAAATCCAGCACGCGTTGCTTGCCAAATGAGAAAATATTTTGAATCTGTTTAAATGAATGCCGAACAAGTCCGGCCTAAGTCTACTTTGATGGCTTGGAGACAAAAGCACCCGTCAGTCTAACTGTCAGAGACGAAACGAACAAACGAGTAGCGAGATATGGAAACCGACGTACAACAATGCATGCCGGCAAGGCTATACAAGGCTTCCTTTCAATCGTAGGAAATGTTTCTGTTTCCTCTGGGTCTTCATGTGTTTGTCTGCCAGATTGTTTTTATTGTTGTGCTCATTGTGTATGCTTGCTTACAACACACAAAGGAAGGCAATGGAAAGGATGTGGCAGACAGGAATGGAGCAGCAACAGCAGCAGCATGATGTGGCATAAGGATATGCCTAATCCGTAATCTTTGGCTCGACTTAAACGAAATGCTACACAACGATATGCTGCTGTTGTCCGCAATGATGGATGATTGTTTGTGTAGCAAATTTTCCTGTTTTGCTTGACTTCTTCCGCAGCCCGGTTGTCAATGGAGATGTAAATTAAATAACAGTAGCGATAGAAAGCTGAAATTAGAAAATACTAGATGTTGATTACAGTTTTAGGGCTCATAGAATTGGTTCGCGCAGGCATGTGGTGTGCGGTCATTGGTATGTAAAGCCGCCGGAGATTAATTAATATTTAGTGATGAGCTTGTAAACGTTTAACACGCAACGCTTCTTTTACGAAATAAAAACATCACGAAGGAAGATAATAAATCAAGGCATGAAATGGTAGTGTAAATGGAAGTTAAATGAAACAAATGGAGCAAAAAACTTAATTGCTGTGAGTTAAGGCTGGGGTGTTTAGTTTAAGTTCTTAAAATATTTTTCAAAACATAAGGAGTGGCTATGTAGCAAATGTTTGTTAAATATTTGGGCTTAGACAAATTTCGACTAGCTGCTTATGGGTAATAAGAAAAAAAGACAATACAGTGTATTCTTTTTCTCATAAGTGTGGACATCTTTTTTAAATAAAACCAGTGTGGAAAACCTGACTTTATTTGGTAAACGAAAATATCGTGGCTGAGGTTTTAGTTTTGCAACTCTAAAACTTTCAAAAGAGTATATTTAGTAGACAAAATTCCATTCTCAGTTTTTATTTTTCTGCTGCCATTGTGAAGTTAGTCCGAAATGAAATAAGTGGCAAAAAAAAAAGGAGCGCTAGATTTAAATTTTAATAAACGGGATAAATTTTGATGTTAATTATCGAACTTTTATCTAATTTAATACAGTAATTTCTGGATATAAGCCCCCCGGTAAATGGATTTCCCCTCTTATAAGTTAACAAAATTAGTTAAAAAAAAAAAAATCCTCATAAGCATTATACAGGAAAATTCCCGTTTGAAGTATTTTCCGCTTAAAAAATCAACCCGCATATTTTGTTGCAAATGTGTAAACCATTTGAAAAAATGCATACAAAAATTTCCGGATATAAACAATAAAAAAAATTTGGCAGCTGTTTGTTCTTGTATTTGCGACCTGTAAAAAATATGATTATTGAGTTACGGCTGCAAGTGATCAAGTGACAAAATATGTAAGTAAAGTAATTTCCTATGTTTTTCAAAGACATGCAAACATTTTAAAAAAAGTTACAATTATATAAATTCTTTTATTAGTACCAGTAGGGTGTGTATGCAATTCTCTATACACTAAGGGAAGTAACAATTATTTAAACTATCCGCGCCAGTTCATACATTATATTTAAATATTTACGTGGATAAATGAAATGTTTTCTTTACAATACTTTTTTTTGGGGTATTTTAATTTGCGTAAGCAAAATTTCATTTGATTCTTTCTAAACTTGCTGCTATGAGTTATTAAAAACCAAATTTTTCAATTGAGTTGTGGCATACTGGTTAAGGTGCTTGCCTTGTAATCGAGGAAGCCCAGGTTCGAGTCCACGGCTGGCGTATTGTTTTGTCGTTGTTTTGTATTGCTTTAAACGTTTTCTGTTATTAGTTATTAAACAGCAAATTTTCCAATCAATTTGTGGCGGCCGTGGTGTACTGGTTAAGGGACTTGTAAGCGAAGCAGCCCAGGTTCAATTCTCACGGCTAGGGACACTGTTTAATATAAATACGATTGCATTTAATCAAATATTCATTCTGTAAAGAATGTGTAATCTAAATAAGGAATCTTGCATAATTTTAATATACGTTTTTATTCTATTTTATATATATATATATATATATATATATATATTTTATTTTAATAATAATTATTTAAAATAAAATTAACAATACGTGTGCATAACTTAAATAAACAACGTATTTAAATACATTTTAAATATTTACGTATTTGTTTTACGTATGCCAATGCGTTAATAATTCAAAAACACCCTGTTTTTGAATAAATTAAAAATGTTTTTCCCCTTAACGTAAGACTGGATTTCCTATACAAGCCTCAAAAGGTTCGTTAAGGGGGTTTTTCATATAAGCCCCAAAACTGCTTTTAACCCGGACTTTCATATAAGACTTTCCCGGATAGAGTATTTGAATTTTTAGCATTTTGCTCGGCTCTTATATCTGAAAATTACTGTACAATAAAATACTATATTCAGCTTATTGTCAGTTTTTATGAATTTTAAAGAATTATCTAAGTCCAAATAAGTACTAATTTAGAATACTTAGGCGCAATCACACATAACCTTAATAAATTATAAAAGAGTTCGTTCGAATTGAATTTAGTTTAATTTAATAAATTCATGAACATTTTTGGCACTAAGCAAAAAATTATTATCAAAACTGTTTTTGAAGATTAACAAAAACACACATAATAGTAATTAAAAAATGTTGTAATTTATTTTGGCTCTGCCAAATAAGGGCCTAGGAAGAAGGGCCACAAAACAAAACCAGGTTGCAGTCGTAAGGAATGCCCATGAAAGCCTTAGGTTCTTAAGAAAGAATAAACATTTCAAATAATTGGAATTGGCATTTGAAATACATAATTTGAAATAATTTTTTTGTAGCTTATTAATGAAACTAATAGCAAAAATATTATGAATTCTGGTTACAGCATCGAATTTTTGATTTCCGCAAAACATGAATCTGAATAAAGGGTTAAGTATGCAGTCTAATCCATTTTTGTCCAGCGTTGCTTATACGCAACGGTTTACTTTCTTAACCTGGATGTCATACAGTGATAGATTTTCATGATCTTCAAAAAGAATACAAAATTTGAAGAATTTATCTAATCGACCTGTTTTCGCTCAAGGCTAAACTATAACGTTTACTTACATTTCCAAGCTTAGGAAATTTGGATATTTTCCATTTTTTTTTATCATTAATTTTAAAACTCTAAAAAAAAAGTAAAGTAAATTATAATTCTTATACGGTCGTCTTTCTTAGGCTTTATATTTTACTTCTGTGAATTTTTATGAAGTTTGACTGACATATGTGGCTCCCGCGGGTTGATACAACGCTGGTCTTTAACGAAATACGTTTTTGTATATATTTCGTTGTTTTGTGGAAATTCGTGAGATCAATATTGGTGCAAAATGCACGACTTTGCTTGTAGAATATCGTTCAATATCGATCAACTTGAAAATCAAAAATCTCGAAGTGGCAACTCCATTTTAATATTTATTTTTTTTAAATTTTTTGACTTTTTTTTCTAAGTTAGACCAAACTAAACAATTTTGGAAAGTTTCATCTTTCTAGCTCAAAGGGAACATGGGTCAGTCCATAATGGGTTAATTAAGGATAACTGTTAAGTAAAAAAAAAATTTGATCTTAACCAACTCAACAAGAAATGTACAACAATAAGATAGCTAGGCAAAAAGAAGCGATACATTTAAATTTTTTTTGCTTCTCATTCGAATACTGATTATTAACTCCCATTAAGTTGTATTTTAAGATCTGTTTAAATCGGCAGCACTGACATTATTGGACCGCAAAACGAAAGTTCATCATATAAAAAATTCAAAAACAAAACGAAATGGCCATTTCAATCCTTGAAAGGGCTTTGACCGAGCTTGTTATGATCAATTGTGTTGTGTGTGTTTTGAAATGTTTGAAATTCTGAGAAATTTGCACTCAAAGTTGAAATTTGGTAGTTTCAACCGATTGAATTCATCTTTAATCGAGCACAGCTCGGTAACGGTTAAATCGGTGGGATTTGTTGGCATACCGTTAGAAAGTTGATTTTTGCAATGAGCTATCAAAATGAGTTTTGTGTAAGTTAGTTTTCCTGCTAGAAACAATAACGTAAGCCAAAGTCGTGAAGTATTGATTAACCCTCCCATACGATTTTTTGCTCAGCTCGACATAACCATTCACAACCGTTAGTAGTTGCATTGCACTCAATTGCGGGACACCCTGTATAGTTTTTCTAAAAAATTGTATACCCACGCCCACATTTTGGATATTGGTTGGAACAGAATCCTACCCACCCCTATGCTAAATATTAATATCAAGGTACAGATATTCACAGAGTAAAAATATTAGAATTAAAGTGCCACGCCCACTGTTTAGTCATTATTTCAAAGAGTTTATGTGTAGACATTTTGTTGAAGCCGGACGAACGGTTCAGAGGCAGTAAGATAAAACTTAAGTGCCATGCCGCCTGTTTTATCCCGCCCAGTTTTATAAACTTAAAACCAGGGAACGAAAATAAGCGCAATGTTATTTTATTGTTCCGTAGACGCATGCCTCATCATTCCGTTGCGTATATGTTAGTGTACACGAACGCAAGCACATACACTACACTACGATGGCATACAAAACGAACACAAACATTCTAATTCTCTACCGTTCGACAAGACAGCATACGGTACTGGTAGTAGTGTTTGCGTTGTAAGGACTTAACACAAACGGCACGGTAACTTTTAGAGTGTTTTTTCTATGGGGCCCCAAAGAATGGTGGCAGATATGGGGAAGGTGAGAACATTAAATTAATTATTCGCAACCACAATTAAATTGTTTTTACTCTACGCTTTCCTTGCCTCTCAAAACCCGCAACACATACGATTCTTTAAGTGTGTCTGTCTAACGAAATGATAATAATTTTGCTAATTTTTATGCAATCGTAGTTGAGCTTGCTTTTAAGCACACAAACTATAACAACATTAAAGGGAACATTAAAGATTTAACACAATGTGATAATTGTGATGTAATGATTGCCTCGAAAAGCTTAAGCAAAGCGTTTAACTTCGCAATTCCACGATAGTTATCGATTAAAGACCTGTTACCAGACTTGTGCAACGGAATAATAAAAGACGATTCCCAGGCAACTGGAAATAGCAAGATTGCAATGAAGAAGAAAAAAGCAAAGTGATATCGGTGTTACTAATTCATCGCAGAAGTATTTTAATATACATGACGGTATATTGTTGGGACCATTTTTATATGACGTTTTAAGAGCCTTTAAGTTGGATAAAACCGTATTAGTATCAATTATTGGGAGACAAGTATCCCTAGATTGAACACTAAATAGATAGCTTAGATTATCATTGGATGATGATAAACAGGTCGATTTGAAAAAGTCAGCGAAAAAATTACAAATGATATTCTCGCTATCAGACTCAACTGTTTTATATTTATAAAAGAAGGATTGAATCAATCTTGCGTTTTGTGTTGACAAAGTTCCAGAATGATTTAGCATCAGGCATGATTCTGTAATGCTATTAGTTTTTTGAAATTTTTTATAACGCATGGATTTTAAGTTTCTTAATTTTCTCAGTTCTTCAGTAAACCATACGGAACCAGATGTCGAACGGGCTTTTCTCAGTGGTACTGATGTTATAAAGCAATCATTGAGTTTTCTATTAAAATTAGAGACAGCCGATTCAAGTTTTTGTGGCAATGTGTTTATATGAACAATATTAAGAATGGATGTCCAGTTCATATTAGAGAATTGGCTTTTTAACAACACATAATAACTTCTTTTAAAATTGAACTCAGTAGGAGGTTGAGTAATACGATTCTTAACAGATTGTTTAGGAAAATGAAGAACAATTTCTAAAGTCGGATGACAGGGATCCTCTGGGAGCACGAGGGATCTGTCCTTGAAACTGAAATAATATTGCTGTCATCAAAATAAAAGAGATCTAACAAACGGTTCTTCTTGCAATAATATTACAGGATTTTTGGTGCAGCAGTTCCAGGAGACACTTAGAAGATTAAAGCCACCCGTAATTAGAATGTGATCATGAGGCAGAAGTTTTAAGGACACTTTATTTATTGAAACCGAATGTTTGATATAAAAAAAAACTCTACGTTGGAAACAGGAGGAATATATGAACATGTTACATAAATATTGAATTCACCATACTTTACAAGAACACAACAAAATTCAATATCAGTTGCCTCAGGAATTATTATTTCTTATGAGAAGTAAGAAGACTTTACGGCGATAAGAACGCCACCGCCATTAAAAGAATTACCGGCAATAGAATTTCTATCTTTGCGGCAAATATTGGAATTATTAGATAGAATTTCGGTATTAAGGGTATTAGGTTTAAACCAAGTTTCACTGAAAATAATAATGTCATAAAGTAGGTTGTGGCTTAAAATGTATAAATATTTTAATTTGGTATTTAATCCTCAAACATTTTGGTATAAAATAAGGAAAGCAAAGCAACAATCTAGTTTTTTTTTTTATTAGTGGTGCGAATAGGTAAAGTAGCCAGAGTATTTTTAGGTTGTGATCTAGGAACATATTCGTGGACAAAAGTATTTTCAGGCCTAAATCCTGGATCTACTACCATATTAAAGAGATCCCCAAGGCAAATTTATTTTAAAAGAAGGTAAAAAACGCTCATATGAAAACTTAAATTTGTAAACCTAAATATTTTCATTAACAAGTTTTTCGGATGTGTCAAATATAGATCTAGAAGGCTGGACAACCACAAGTTCTTTATAAGCCGGCTGATTAATGTTGTTTTTCAATATTTGTTTTGGTATAGCACCAGTAGAAACAGAACTCACAAGAGAAGTTGAAGGAACAGTATTCGTAGCAGCACAGGCTTCGGCATAAGTTTTTTTCATACCAGAATTACCCAGAGAACCATCAATTACGACTATAGCTGGTACCGCTTCAGAAGACTAAACCGGATGTTTATTCAGATCAGCTGATGCTGCCTCTTTATTTTCGTCCTTTTGTATTTTGGTCTTTATTAACAGACTCAGTTGATAGTGCTTCAGAATGTAGGTTCAAAGTTGGAGTCAGTGAAATTTAATTATTATTAGTAGACGGAGGTATGGTTATAGAAACAGGTTTAGCTGATTTAGCACAACTTTGAAGATTCATGAGTGGTCGCTTAGGTTTATGGGAAACCAAAGCTTCATCCATGATTTTAAACTTCTTAAAGAATTTTTCTAAATCAGCCAATCTGGCTTCAGCCGCCACCAAGTATTGTATTACCAAGTATTTGTGCCACCAAGTATTTAGGAAATTGAAACATCCTGTCTAAACTATTTATGTATTTACTGTCTTCGTCATACCTTAAACTTCGACAAAACAGTAACAATAACGCAGTTGGTCCCCCCTTCTCAACCATATACATATATACCCTTTACACGGATGTTGTAATTTTTGAATGGTGTTGCAAAGTCTCAACAATGTCGCCCCGATATTTTAATTTATAATTTTGTACTTCACCAGCTGAATGGCTTTGTTTTGCATTCGTTGACAATTACGATTTCTCCGAAGAGTCTATCGTCATCGTCAGCGCTTATGAAAATGTCCTGGCTCATTTGCAGGATGCCATAAGTGCGCGTGTGCTATGCTTTACTTTACTTTGCCATCCCTGCAGTAGAATGGAGTAAATTTGAAATAGTTCTCAACTAGTTCCAAAAAAGGGCCTGTACTGGGCCCACAACAATGCGCTTTCACATTCATTTAACTGGCACTTTTTATAGGTTGATATTATAGTTGGAGAAGAAGGGTTTGGGCAACACGTAAGAAGGCGTTGGGCAACAATCAGTTGTTATGAACTAAAGTGCATTTCGTATGTTTTTATGGAGGATTGTACGGAGTGTCGGAAACTACACCGAGACAGTTTTTAAGCAAAAAAAAATAAATGTGTTTATTTTAATGTTAATATTTATTAGATGAATATGAATATGGATCTATATGATGAATATGAATATGTATCTATATGACACATTTGGTATTTAATTATGATTGTTTTAAGCCTATGTCAGAATATCTTAAGAACCAGAATACATTAATTTTAAATCATAATTTACCCTCTGACAAATTTATCAGGTACTACTTAAGTTGGGAAATAAGCAAAGTTAAAGCAATTCAATTGCAAATTTACTTTAGTTTGCTATAAAAGCAAAAAGCAATTTTACTATAGTTTGAGTTAAAATGTTTTACCTTAAGACCAAACAAATGTGCTGTTCAAATTCAAAAACCATTTTATCAATTTTTAACGTTTTGAGATAATCGCTAAAAACGAAACTTTTTTCTTGATATTCTCTTAAAAACATAAGATTTTGAGCACACAATTTCTATGCGGTTTTAAGACAAATACCGAGACACGAGACACTATTTGGAAAACCGAGACAGTCCCGGCCATTCTAGGCGACCTGGCAAGCCTAGTCACAATGCGTTTTGAACCTGTATATATTTTTTTTAAGAGAACGTTCATAATAAAATCGAAATAAATCTGTTCTACGCTGAGCGTCTTTTGTACTAATTCATAGCTAGTGCGAATTGCACTAGAAATAAACCAGTTGGTTGTACCAATTGACTCCAAAATAACTGCTGGGCTTCTATGTATTAAATTCTGCTGTTTGCTCATTTTTTTAATTTCGTCTTTTTAAAACTCAGATAATCATTTCCACTTGCAGGACTCCGTGCCGTCTAGCTGATTGTATGAACATCAAGTTCTAGTCCTTCCTGGCTTGTTGTTTGCAAAGCTCACGGTCTTTTCTTATTCTATCCATCTATTTGTCTGTCCGTCTATCTATCTGTCTGCTTGGTTGCCTGCTTGGCGTTGTTTTTATCTTTTTATCTATCTGTGCGTTTGTGTTTTGATGTTGCTGCTGCCGGCAGAATACACTCAAAGCGGCAACAAGATGTCGACGGCAGCAGTCATAGAGGGAGCAACAGCCGCAAAACACACAAACAACAAGGACTTCTTTGCCTTGGAATACATTTCAAATTTATTTCTCTCTACTTTTATAATGTAATTTCAGCGAATCGATTTTGTAGCTATTCCCCAGAGATTCTCCATACTCGTCCATGTCCTCGTATAACGACGTCGTTGTACTTTTCGGTGAGTGTCGTAGCAGCTATGGTTTTTTATCGACTTCTTTGCCTCCTTGTTGTGACTGTGCCAAAATTTTGTAAAAACTTTTTAAATCCTTGCGTGGTATGATGTGATTTCAATTGATTCCGAAGCGATTTTCATGTGCTTGACATTGGTTGGATATTGGTTGGGGAAGAAGGGTTTGGGCAACACGTAAGGAGGAGTATGAAGGGTGTTGGGCGACAAGCAGTTGTTATGAATTGAAGTGCATTTCGTATGATTTTATAGAGGAATGTACGTGCCATGAAATGCTGTTGTTGTTGTTGTTGTTGTTGTTGTTGTTGTAGCTGTAACACACTCAAGGGGTAATTTAGTTCAATTTAAGAGCATCAGCTACGAAACATATTTGTGGGTGTGTGCGTTTGTGTGTTCCACAACGAAATTGGGTTCGGGTTATGTTAGGAGGACGTAGCTATTGTTTGCCAACTTGTGGTGTCACCATAATTTTTGCTGTCGATGGGAACCACAAGAAGTTATTAATTATGCCTACATTCTGGTCTAATTATTTTCTTAGCGATTAAGGCTGGAATGGCAATTATTATGTTTGGTTGGGTTATGTTCGTATATTAATATAAGATATATGAATATATAAATTATGTAAAATAAGAATAGAATTTGGGATTAAAAAAGTTGATTAAGGATTATCATAATGGAATTCGTTAAGTATTGAACGATGTGTATTCATCTAGTCTGGGAGTCAATAAAGCTATCCCCCACGTCAAGAGGTTGCATTGAGTTCTGAACGGCTCAAACATAACAATCACTCGTTCGGAACGACTCAAACGTAACATAGCCGGTAGCATTCGTGAGGCAAACGAATCTAAACCAAACATAACAGAATGAAGGAAATAAAGGATTTGTAAAAAATGAATGCAGCAAAAATATATGAGTCGATTGTTATGTGCACAACAACATAACATACGGTGCATAAATTGAATTTAAAATTTAAAAAATTGGAAATTGGAATTGTACATGCGATGGCAGAATTAGATGGTCGCGATTTAGACCGTCAGAATTTTAAAATTTAAGATGGTTAATGGTATTGCCACCTAAAATTTTTTTAATTTCAAGAATTCGGTGCTGGAGCAAACACTAGGTAAAAATGGGTCGCTGAGTCTGAATTCATTGCCAGATATCCAAAATTGTGTTATTTTTTTTATAACAGTGTTGCCATTACTCAAATGTATTTTCAAGAGTTTTATCATGGTTTAACAGTGTATAGAGGTCGCTGACTTGAAATCTGATGTCACAATCTTAAAATTCAAGATGGTTAATGGTGTTGCCACCTAAAACTTTGTTAAGCCAGATTCGTTTGTCCGACGAATGCCACCGGCTATGTTCGTTCGTTCGGAACGACTCAAACATAACAATCAATCGTTTCCAAACGAATGTGTTGAAAGTCGGTTTAAGACTCTTTATGGCTATGGTGTTAATTTCACTCGCTGTTATAGTTATGTAAACTACTGAACTCGACACCGAATGCTTTATTGTTGTATTAGAAACGAGTTAATCCGTGCAGAGGTTTAGTACGTAGGTAGCGCAAAAAACTAAAAATGCGCTCTCACTTAGAATCTTAAGAATATTTACTAAAATACAAAATTATTAAAAAAAATTATTAAAAAAAACTGCCAATGTCATGTTCCCCCTTAATGCAACGAAATGAATTCCACCGGATATAGCTATTATATATAGAGAGCCAGGACTCAATTTGTAATGCAGAAACTTAATGTTGAAAATATTGTAGCAGATTTTTTAATTTTTATTTTCTGATAGAATATTAAATTATTTCAATATGCTTTTATTATACGTAAATTCAAAAGATGTAGCTAATTGTTTAAATCGATATAGCATGGTTGATATCATTTATATATGCAAACCTCTTAATTGGCTGTTGCCAGTGAGCCTTTTTTTAATCCTCTTGGAAGTTCTGTGCTACTTGCCAATTTTTGACACTGATATTGAGTCAACACTAATTGCAGTCTACATACATAAAACAACAACAACAACAATATCAACATAGTTTAACACCATGAAACACAAACGGAAGTACTTGAGATATAACGGAAAACAACCACCATTTAAATGGAACATTGTTGAAAACGGGGATGAAGTCTTTCGAGACTGAATAAAATATCAATAACAATATTAATAATAACTGTGAAATATTAAAAGGGGTGGCAATGTGGCATTGAAATTAAAGAATTTTATTAAAGCACTTGCTGAAGGCAAAGCAGAAAATCCAAGTAATCAGAGTAATGAATTGATGTTTTGATAAACTTTTAGTACCTTATGGTACATAATTTTAAAGTTATTACAAAAAATGTGGGAAAGAAAGTCATGACTATTTTTCGAAATATTAAAAAAAAAAACCACCCACTGATCGTTTGGCTGTTGTAAAAAGATACACAAATAAAAACCAAATCAAAACATGTAGATTTAAGAGTATACTGGTAATTTACGGAAACATCACAAAGTGTGAGAGAAAATAAAAGCAAAGAAAAGTGATTCCAAATTGTTTTTTTTTTTTCTAGAAACATTATACTGTAAGCCGCAGAACGACATTTGTAATCAACTCTGATTTGGTTCAAATCGAATGTACAGAAAAGTGGGTGGAAAAGAGTAATAAGGCATTTGTGGAACAAACTGCGTAGGAGTTGTTTATGGAGGAAATAACGTAAATGATTAACTAAGGAAGGTGCTACTTATTGCAACTCCCGCTGAATTTAAATTTGCGTCATACTCTTCTGCAATAATTAGTAACTGTTATAATTTTAGAGAAAGAGATGAAAAAAGCCTTGGTAAACTTCCAGCAAGAACAGGCGGCCATAGCAAAATACGGTTAAGTTTGTGAACCTTTCAAACCTACCAACTGGGAGATTCTTATTCAAATTACAATTGACTTTAAAAACTTTTGATAATGCTATTTAGATCACACATAATTTTTCACTTTTCGTCGAAAAGTTTCGGAGATACAAATGACTTTGGATGGTATTTTTCAGTTTCAAAAGTATTAGATCGTTATCAAAATTATATGAAAGATTTATGTTTATCTTAAAGGCCTGTATGCAGCTCTCAAGTATTTACTCAAGCAAAATGTTACTTATATTTCTTTAGTGAGAAATAGTAGTAGGCACGTAATTTTGACGGGAAAATATTTTTAGAAAGTTTTGACAGTTTCAGCCATGTTGATATTTTGACTTGTTTTGTTGTTGATTGTTTTTATCGGACATTTTAAAATATTATAACAAAAATTAAAGTAAATATTGAAATCTCTACACATATAAAAGAGAAAAAAAATGTACGTTACCTAAAAGATCACGAACGGCTGAGAGGATTTAAATAATTTTCAACCTAAATTATTTTTTTGCTTATCAACTGCTATGATTCCCGATTGAAAAATAGGCTATAAAATTTGTAAACCCCATTTCACCGCCAACAAATGAATAAAAATGCTTTATTTCAGACGGTTTTGTTTGTATTAGACTAAAATTTGGTAATTTAGTTCAAATAATTACTGTCGGAAACTGTACTGAAAATGGACGTGGACGCACTACATCTACGCCCACTTTTTAGATGTCATTATAACTTCTGATTTGGACATGTTTTGATACTTAAACTTGGTATGTATGTGCTATGGATCTAAGGGGCAGTCACTATATATTTGATCGAGCTTAAAACGAGGGGCGTGTCCACTCACACAAGCTAAATGTAATGACCCAGCTATATTTTTGGTTGAAAATAGCAGAGACGAGGTTCAAACATTTCTGAAACAGAATGGAGAATTTTTTTTTTTCAATTCAAGAACTCTATTCAGCATTGATACATTTGGCAGTATCAATAGGTAGAGTGTGTGGCCCATACGCCATAGAACCCTGGTTTGAATCCCATCTGACACAGAAAGTTTTTTAATTGAATTAATTTTTCTGTTCAGCCGTCACCTCTCTGCAGATAATGGCAAACTTCAGAGAGTAAAAACTGCCACGAAAAGCTTTTTTCGAACATAAGCCGTTCGGAGTCGGCATAAAGCTATTATTAGGCTATTATGTAGCAAATATGGCGGAATAGATGACGCTGCTCTCACTTCCACACACGCTGACACTTGAAATTAACATACACAAAAATAAAAGCAATTAATTTGTTTAAAAAGGGAAACATTAAGGTACTGTCTCCTATTTAGTTTTGCAAACTTGTTCCCAAAAAATTATGAAATTGTCTTTATCGATATGGTTTATTTGTCTTGCCAATCGAAACTCATTATCAATAAGTGATATAAATAAAAATTAATGACAAGAGGCATAATCGACGAATTTTTATCAAAACATAGGGGGTTTAAAATATTCATATTTTTGAGTTGAGTTGGACTTTCAACATAAAAACTTAAGCAATTTCTTTTCAATTCAGCAATTTTGTTTTCATCTTTGCTTAAACTAAATAAGGATGAAGTATCTCTATCGATGTATTTTGAAAATCTATATTTTCAAGCACAGTATTATTTTAATAATAAGAAACAATGAAATAACTTAAAATATTTGAATAAGCAAGTGAAATTCTTTGACACTTGTATTAAACGTGGATTTTAATTTGCTAGCCTTACATTTTCCAGTAAAGTTTTGTAAAAACTGGCAAAACGAATTCTCAAAGTTCAAAGTACACTTTCGTTAAGGGGTCTTCAAACCAATAACAAATATTTATTGCATAGTTTCATTTTGCACTAAATTCCAGGCATTTTAGATGATCAGAGATTTACTACTGATATACCCGGCGTAATATGGGATTGTACAGGGCTGTCAATATTCGAAGCGCCCATCTGGCAATACTGTAACTTTCCGCAGTGATGCCAAATCGACTAATGACATACCGCGTTTGAAGCGTCATTCCAAGCAAATGTTTACAATGGAACAGTACACGCCACGCGAACGCTCTAAAATTATTGAAATTTACATTCAACAAAACAAGTCAATAGTGAAAACTCAACGTGCTTTCAAAAAAATAAATAAAGTGAAAAGTGCGCCTTCCAAGAAAACAATTTATCGTTTGTATGAAACTGAAAATCCACAAGTGATTCAAGAGGTACCTCTTCACGATGCAAAAGTCACTGTTTGGTGCGGCGTTTGTGCTAAAATGCTCATTGGGCCGTTCTTTTTCGAAGATGATAATGGCCACAGAGTTACTGTCAATCAGGAGCGTTATCGCGATATGATAAACAATTTTTTCATGCCAATCGCTCGTCGAAAGCGTATCAGGCACTACTGGTTTCAACAAGACGGCGCGCCACCACACACAAGCCGCACTACAATCGATTTTTTGAAGCAATTGTTCCCTGGCCGTTTGATGTCAAAAAATGGTTTGATGTCAAAACGCCTCCAGACTTCTTTTTGTGGGGTTATTTGAAATCAAAAGTTTACGTCAACAAGCCAAAGACCCTAGAAGAGCTGAAAACCAACATCCGTCAAGAAATAACCGCCATTCCCATCGAAATGCTGAAGAAAACCATGGAAAATGCTGCAAAACGGGCACAATATGTCGTAGAGGCCAATGGCGACCATTTACGAGATATCATATTCAAGAAATGATGTAAGCAAATCTACTTGAATTAAATGATAATCATGACGAACAGACAAAAAATTGTGGTTTCTTTGATTTATTTAAATATAAAATAGGCGCTTCGAATATTGACAACCCTGTATTTTTAAATATTTTGTCGTCAGTCAAGGAATGAATTATTTTGTTCATACAAACAAATATTATGTTTTTATAGTGATAATTATTTATATTTACGATTGAAAGATTTTTTCAAAAATTCAAATTTGTTCATCACTATTTTGAAATCGACAGCCACAAATTTTTATTCAGCAGTTTAATATATTATTTAGTATATCAGTATACATTCAGTTATATATATATTTATATATATATTTACTATATGTATTATATATATTTATATATATATAATATATATAGTATATATTTCAGTTTAAATATTGGGATAGTTACAGTGGACCCTAAATTTATGCGCGTTGCGTTGAGCTTCTGAAAAAATTGGTTTATGCACATACATTTTGTATGAAGCCAACGCATTTGCGCAACTGCATTCGAATTTCCAATTTTGACAGGGCGTTTGGATGTGAATTTGGCTACAAAGAAAAAAAATTAACTAAGCCAATCAGAATAAGCAACCGTATGAAATGAAGGTATGTATTTAAAAATACAATAATTTTGTCAATATTGAATATTATAAAAAATGTTTTTGTTATACAAATACATATTGACGCAACGCACTCGATTAACAAACGCAACGCAACGCGCATTCATTTAGGGTCCACTGTTATAGCTAAAAAAATTAAGAATTTATGGTACGCTTGCACGTAATCCAGAGGTAACGGGTCCAAGCCTCAGCCAAGTCATGGTCCTTCGCTTTTACTTTTCTTCATTTCTTTTCTTAATTATAATTTACTAGCTTATACCCGATGCGCGTCGCTGCGCTCCAAGCTTATCCCCTGAAAAGTCGGCGTAGCTACATTGGGGCCACACCTTTATCCAAATATTTCCAACTATTGTTGTGCGTCGTTTGTTTGATGGTAATTTAAGAAGAGTCCACATTTGTATAAACATTTTTTTTGAACTTTCCATTCAAACAAAATGGGTAGATTTTCGTCCTTTACGATTAAAATTTTCAGATATTGATGATTCCATATCAATTAGACTATTTTTGAGCTAAATCTGGCCTTTGTGATTCCGATTTTTTTAAACTTTGTAGGTAAGTGGTGCTCGTAAAAATAACTTAAACTGTGTTTTTTGTTTTTGCGAAAATAGTTTCTTTTTTAAGTTATACACAATTTTATTTTTTGGTGAAAAAGAGAAATAGAAAAATCAATCAAAAAATAAAGTGCTGGCTTTGATAGTGAATAACTAGGTCATCATACAAAGGATTGCATTAATTTTTTTTTTTTTAAATTTTGATTAATTGCCCGTCCAATCGTGTTTCTATTTTCATTTCCCTTCTAATATTTATAATTTTCCAAAAAAAACTTAACGAATTTCTTTATTTCGCAAAAAAGTTTGGTAAAAATATTTGTTGTTGGAAAAATATTCATTCAAAAATAAATCATTCATTAAAAATATTGAAAATCAAAATCATTGCTTGCAAACTAGAAACGATTTCGCGTCGAATCGCAGAACTATTTCCGAAACGCTGTTCGACTTCCGTGCAATCGTTTCCAGTGAAATAAATTTGTAGAAACTTTGAACCTTCTTCTAGTATAGGGAGCAATGAACCAATTTTCTGATATATTTGGCCATGAACTTTGAATGTTGGCATGTAACCAGCGTTGGTGACAATACTCGTTGCACCGAAGGAAGTCATTTGAAATCAAGAGTTATATTTTCGGATGTTTTTTAAGAAGCGCTGTGAAGTTGGAGTGATACCAGAAAGGTCATTTAGAAGAGGCTCAGGTGGGTAAATCAACGGTGGTAAAACTACTTTACCATTTGAACAACACATCCCTGGTGATTTTCTTGCAAACTTCAAGGCACGGCAATGTAAACAAACTTTATTCATTGGTCCAACTGCAACATCGGGATGATATTTGCAGTCCTTGTTATTGTCATAATGGCACGCCGCCAACATTAAATCGGTTATTCCTCTTGAATGAGCCAATCGTAATAGATTGGTAGAAAGCCGTTCGATGCGTTGAGTGGATGTTTCTGCAATTCTTGATGTTGATGCTATTTCTCTGCTTTGTTGCAATCGAGATTCACATTGCTTTTCGGTTTCAGCATTTCTCGAACCTGATGCTCTGCAACATTTTTGGAGCAGGCGACATTCACGTTGCTCGTCCTTTTCTGCAGTTCTCGATGTTGATCCTATTTCTCTGTTTTTTTAATGCGCAATTCTCGTTGTTCTTCAATTGCAGCTGCCGTATTTTCAGTCGTTTTCTTGGCAATGGATGTTTTTCTTCCAATTGATGCTTTCTTTGGTGGCATTGTTTTCTTTTAAATAAAAATTAAAATTAATATAAACCGTAGTATTCGTGGGGCTATAAAATAGGATGCAGGGATGCTTTGTGTTATCAAAAATTAAAACTTCATAATAATTTAAAATTTCATAATTTAAAAAAGATGAACTGTTATCTATAAGTTTGTTTTCATTTCCAATTTCTTTAACGTATTCTTCTGAAAATAATCTTTAAATGTAAGACTTTTCAAAGCATTAGATAGATAAATTTTAAGTGAATTGTATGAGTTAATTTAAAAGCATAGGTGCCGGAAGCTTATCTCATATGGGGAAAAGGACAACGGGTGGAGGGGGGGGGGGGGAATGGGTAAGGTAAGGGAACCATTGTTTTCACAATAAACAATTTTTTGTATTTATTTAAACAGAAAAGAAATGTCACAAAGATAAAAATAGTAGAAAAATTACGTGAACAGAAAACTAGCAGAAGTTTGGAAATTAACAGTTCATCGAACGATTTGACAGCTTTTATAAACCCAAAAAAACTGTGCGAATTCGAATTTTTTAAAATATTTGAAGTTATTAAAGTAAATTAAATATAACACAAATTTAAATTGTTCGCCAAAGACTTTTACGCATAAATGTTTCTTTTTCCTTCCATTTTAATAAGAAATCCACAAGAAATAGGTTTAAACAGCTTCTCTTTTTTTTTTGACAAACAATTTTTATCGGTAGCTGTAAGTTCTTACAAGTACAAATTTTGCTAGCAGAAACTTGCAGACATTTTTCTCTCCCACTTTTTTACGCTCTCGTTGTCTTCTCTTTGCAAGATTTTCGAGTACGTGAACGCTTTACTAGTAAAAATTTGTAACAATTTGTAACAATTTTTTGTTAGTGAACAAACCTAAAATACTATAAAAAGGGTTATATATAAATAAGTTAAATAGAAGAATGAAAAAACAAACAAAACATTTTTATTCATTCTTAAAAAATCTTATACTAGACATTATAAACAACTGAGAAGTAAACATTTTGCGATATTTTTTCCTGTCTAAAAGCAATACTTTCCATTGAAATTGATAATAAAAAAGATAAGATAATGGATTTCTAAAAAAAAAAAAAAACAAAAAGAGAGAAAATAGATTGAATCACACAAGTCGTTTTGTCAAAATTATTTTTATTAGAAAAAAAATGATCTTAGCCGTTTATGTCAAGACAAGCCGTTTTGTTTAATTGAAATGTGGAGAATTTTGCAAACTTTGCTTTTTACAAAAGCAACTTCTTTCAAAAGAAACTCTTTTGTCAAAATGTAATTGTTGAAAGTGCGCTTGGACTATATGGAGACAGGTTGTTTTGTCAAATTTCCGTAAATGGCCGTTTTAAAATTTTTTGATTTGTCAGAGAAGTTATTTTGTCATCAAATTTTATTTGGTCGATCATATCATTTAAAGTTTTTAGCTTCATTTTTTTTTATTTTATCATCTAAATGTCAAAGAAATATGACGGTTTGACCAAAAGAAGCGCATTGAAATTTTATATATGTATACATAATACAAAAACCTCAGAAAATTGTCTTATCTCGAGAGAAGTCGTTTAGTCAAATATCCACAGATTTTTAACATTTTAATGTACTTTCTTAACCTTCGGTTGGACACCACAATAACAAAACGAAAAGAAAAGCTATTCATTTTTTAACATATTATATGTTCTTTCTTGTAACCGTACCTCAGATGAAAAGTGATGATTTTGGGACAAATTGTCCAAGGAATTCAATAAAACAAGTGATATGTGCAAAAAATTTTATTTTTGTTATATAAAATTCATTTTTTCACAACCACTTTATTTTTACCCGGGGGCGACTGCCCCCTTTTCCCCGCTTCCGGCGCTGCTGTTTAAAACACATTTTTCTTACCACTTGAATTCAAAGATTATACTTAGGAGGCTTGATCCAAGTGCCAAGTTTTTCAAGAAGCAAACTTAATTAAGTTGTTAATTTTAAGTAGTTTAAAAGTAGTTTAGATTTAAAAGTCTTAGCGCACGAAGTTATCGTAGTATTATAATAAATTGAGGGAATCAGATGATGTGCTGTTGCGTTGGTGTAAAGCAATCAATATGTATTTGGTGCGGAATAAACGTTTTTATTTTTTATAAATTTTATTTTATAAACACTTTTTTGTTAAATGATTTTATTTGCATACTGCCTTGCTGAAATAATTCTCACAAACTCTATAATTCTTTTTTACATTTTTGATATTCTAAATATAAGTACTTAAATCTAAAAATGAAATATAAAGTAAAGTGTTCTTTTTGTGAAGTATTTCATTATAGATGTTTGAAGTGTTAGTGTATGTGTGTTAATGTGGACACCACATGTTTAAGGCAATATTTTAAAAAAATTTTTGGAAATAGTTCTTATCGCATTTTTTATGACAGATGTGCATGCATTTTATGTCCAGTAAACGTTTGATTATTTTCGAAGTAATTTGAATTGTTATTACATAATTGAGCCTATTCTGCAAGATGTGTTGTTTTGTAAAGAAATTGGTACTGTCAGAAATCTTTAACGATTTTTGTACGAAAATTCATAACAAAGAGTCACGATAGCTGATTTCAGATCTTACAGAATATTGTGTATTTTTTGGCCATATTTGCAAAGCTGTCGAGAGTGAGCGTATGAACTTTATTATAAAATTTTAGTAATGAAAATTTATAGATATTTACTAAATTTATAGATTATATTATTTATTTATAGAAAATTTATAGAAAATTTATAGATTTATAGAAGTTCTATTGATTTGTGGGTGGTAAAAGTGGGCGTGGAAAAATTTATATAAATATATATTGACCGCCACCTGCATATCTAGCACCTGCATATCTAGATTCACTATCGAAACTTGTATAACTTAGAAATAAGCATAGTTTCAGAAAAGTGTGCGTAGATTTAAAGCCATGCAATTTTTTGAACATTTGCAGAGAGTAACAATATAAACTAAATTACCAAATCTTAGTCTTCTACAGTAAAAACTGCCTGATATAAAGCTTTTATGCTGATTTGTGGGAGGTTAAAGTGGACATGACAATATTTATAAATACATAGTCACTGCCACTTGGAGCCAGAGCACATGCATGCCAGAGTCACTATCAAAACGTGTACAGCTCAGGAATGATTTAGAAAAAGTGGGCGTAGATATAGTCCGACCAAGTCCATTTTTTGTACAGTCGCCGACAGTAACCATCTTAACAAAATTATAAAATTTTAGTTGCATACGATTAAAATCGTCTGATATATAGCATTTTTTTTTTTGTTTTGTGGGCGATAAAGCCAATTTGGATTGTATGGGAGCTACCACGCCCCCTTGTCCAATAAACATTAAACTCTACAGGAACACTCTCAAAATGCTGCTTCAATGAAAATTACATAAAGATTGCTTTGGCGGTTTTGAAGTATATACGTGATATACACACATACGCACATACATACATCAATTTTTATATGTATAGATAGATAGAAGCTTTAAATAAAAATTGTAAAAATTGTTGTAGCAATTTGTGATAATGCTCGTATGATACTTAATTTTTTTTTGTTCAATTTTAATTTAAGAAAAGGATAAACGTTGTTACTTTTTTATATCTGGTGTTTTTAAGAGCAGCTGCATCCTTAAGCCTGTATGATATTTAATTAAATTGATCATTGAAAATTATAACTAGAGCAATTCAAATAGCACGAATGCATGGATTCAATTGGTGTGAGTTAGTACGCATATGGTACGAATTGGAGAAAAATTTGTAGGACGGACTGTATTTTCTTCGCATTTTTTTGCCGTTTCTTTCAATTCGTTCTTCGTTAAGTTTCGATCAAATATTTACTGTGCTGTTAATAAATAATAATTTATTTTTTAATAAATAATAATAATTTTTAGAGTAAACAAGTTGCTTTTTAAACCACCAGACATAAAAAAGTAACAGCGTTTATCCTTATCTTACAAAATATGTATGTCTGTCCTGCCCACGCGCCACTTATTTTCAGATTTTAAAATTGAACAAAAAAAATTAAGTATCATACGGGCATTAGAAGTTGTATTTACTGAGATACAGCCATAACACTTGCCTCAGATTTAAATTCACATGTTTCTACAGCATTTCTTCTCGTGTATAGTAGCCTACACGTATTTTAATTGATTTAGCTTTTATTCTTAGCTTTTACTCAGACCTGACAGAATAGGTGAAATACCTGAATTCCTTGATATAAAAATAAAAATTTCTCTTTCACTTTAAAACTCTTCACTCCAAACTCTTTCACTTTAAAAATATTGGATTTCCTAATTTAAATACGTTTCCATATGAATCGCTCTACTTCTTATGTATCTTAAAAACGATTTTACTCAAAAATAAAACATCTTTCGGAACCAAAAAACTGTCTGTCTATTTAGTTGTGTGAAATGTAATCAGGGCGACATAGCCTTGGTGCTGTACCTTAACCAATTTTGGTTTAATTTAAATTTAAATTTGCATAAATGTAATAGAGAGGATTTGTCTTCCCTCACACATCCTAGCTACAGTTTGTGTAAGCTTACAAGTGAGACAAAATAGGTTTTATGGCTTCAATTTCAAGCCTAGGCATGCTCTGAAGAGCTTACGTTAAATGAAGGGCACGCATTAATTTTGTTTTTTTTTTCTGTTTTTTTTTACTCAAAAATTGCTTTAACCATTTTTAAGGTCTTACAAACAAGTTTAATACTTGAATAGAAGTATGAAGGGCCGCGTTTAAGAATTTGTTTTCCCTCTGTTTATTATCATATCTCATGTCCTTGTTGGTATCCTTACACTCAAACAAGTTGCTCATTCTGTCTGTCTGTTTGTCTGCCCAATGCAGCCAACTACAATAAAATAATTGTGTACAAAAGAAGGCTAAAAAATAAATATGAAGTAACCCCGCTGTGCCCTGTATATTACACACTTGTGCAAATATGTATTCAGACAATTGTTGGTGGCACTAGCAGTTGTGCTGTTATTGTTATTGTTGTTGTGTTTTCGTATTGTCGGCATTGCATTTGCTTGGGGTGAAACCTTATTCGCATCCTTTTGTGTGCTGCTTGTTGTTTGTTCCATTGACTCAGAGTAAGTAACACTGAAATGAACACGGGGTAGCAGCAAAAACGTCTTAACGATTAGTTGAGCTCGGCGGCAGTAATTTTGTGTCGTGTATACAATGAATAATTTTTGGATGTTTTATATATCTCTTTTTGTGCACTTTGGTTTTATAATTTTTGGGGTGTTTGCCGTCCAAATTTGAAGTGACAGTAGCTTCGTGTAGCATATTAATAATACACGAGTGGGCAAAGATTGTTAAAAGTGAATAAAATCTAAAATTATAAAAATTATAAGCGTTTAATTTTTTAATTTTTTTTAAGTTTAATTTTCAAGTTTAATAAATATTTTAAATATACTCTTTCCAAGGGTTGATATCGATGTTTAAACTGTTTTGACTCAATTCCATTGTAAAAAATTGAATGCATATACAATAGGGTGAGGTTCAAAACAAAAGTTGGAAAGGTCTACCTTTCAACACCAAAACTGTTGAAAGCTTTTCAACACCATTAAAATTTTCTTGTTTGGACTACAGTAAAAATCGCTGAAATTGTCTTTTTGTGATAACTTTGTTATTTATTGACATAGTTGGACAGACTTCAAAGACTGTATTTTTACATTCTTATGTATCTATGACATAACCGCGTATTTTTACAAATTTTACCCTAGAGCTTTAACTTAATTCTAACAACAAATTAAAGATATCAAAAAATAAGGAAATTTTTGTGAAGAAAGCATTTTTTTTTTAAATTGCTTACAATAAAGTTATAGCGAATGAAAACCCCAGTTTTCTTTACAAAAGCTGTCTTTTTTTTAAAGATTTCATTTTTATAATATTTTCAAAAATAGTGCTGAAGTTTGGTGGGACTAATGCGAAAATTAAGGTAACCTAGGAGAACAATAGCCCCTGAAAGCATAAAAATCCAAAATTTTCGATCTTTTCAACCATATGTTGCAAATCAGATCTTGACAAATCTTCTACCGAATAATAAAGTTGCGACAAAAAGACTATTTCGGAGGTAGTCCAAAATAAAATAATTTCAAATAGAGGGTGCATTTTTCAAAGCTTTTGTTTTATGGAGACCGACCCACTCTAATATACAAATATTTAATAGTATATATAAACAAAAAACATTACAAAATTTAGTTAATTTTTTTCATTAAATTATATTTTTCCTTCTTTTTTTTTTATTTACAAAAATGCAAAAATTAAAGTGAAAGAAATATAGTCCTTTCTAAATAAGATTTAGTTAAAGGTAATTTGGGGTCAGTGATTCTGAATTTTATAACAAGATTCTATATGACTAATACAATATGGTGACAAAAATTTCTAAAATATTTTGTTTGTATATGAAAGCAGGTTTTTGGGGAAGCTGATTATAAAGCTAAGTTAAAAAAAAAAAATCATAAATTCGGAACTATTTCGAGGTTTTCGTAAAAATGTTAACAACAATGTAAAGCATGTGGTAAGTAAGAGCTTGTTTCCGTCTTCCAAGCTTCTTTTTATGTCCTTGTGTGTCGGAGGAATCCTTGTTTTGAATTGACAAGTTATCTAAGGAAAACCAATTTGATTGAACATTTAGCATCCTTCATTGCCCGGATGATTTTATACCGGCTATATGCCATTTTTTTTTAAATTTAAGCCAAGCTTAACTTCACATTTTAAATTTTTGCTACAAAATAGCTTAAAAAAATATGCACGCATTGACCGCTTTTATTAAATTCATATATTTATAAGGTTTTAATAATAAATTAACTAAAATTTATAACCATTTTTCTTCAATCTTAAGTTTTCCAATACTATAATTTTTTCTATAAAAATATCTGAACTCATACATATCATCTTACATAAAAGCAGATTCTAAAATGGTTTGCTTTGTTGTATTCATTTGATGATAGACTAATGAAAATAGTATTTGGAAAAATGCTTTATTTGTATTTATAGAAGCCCATGCCGTTAAGGCTTAGTTCTTCTGGGCCGCATGACCACGGAGTCAATAGTTCATGAAACCAGCAAACAGCACTTCACTAACACACTCCAGATGCGTAAATTACCCTATAGGAACAAACTAACTTGTTTTTAAAAACAACTAATTAAAAAACTAATTTAAAATAAACCAGTATATCAACTACTTTGAATTATATTAAGCCGTCATCCACTTCAATTCTAAATAGTTTTTATTGCATTGCAGTAATTGAAATACTACTTAAAAACAATTGATTGATTGATAAACTACTTTGAATTATATTAAGGCGGCAACTACTCTGTTTACTGATTACAAGTTTATACATATTTAACCATATTATTTCATCAAATATTATTTACTTTAGGCCACCATGAATAGTTTTCAATTGGTTATTTTAAAGTAATTTAAAAATAATTTAAATATAACTAATTTAGCAAGTAGTTGAAAATATATGCAGACGAAAGTCAATTGACTTATTTAGCGGACATCACCATACAAAAACATCACCAGCGGACAAACCATACCACCAACTAGTTGTGGTTGGCAAAAAACTACTTTATCAACTACTTTTAAATTAGTTGATTTTCCTACAGGGTAAATACAAGAAATACACAGGCCTGTTCAGTAATACAAGTTCATACAAATAAGTATTATATATATGACACTCAGGAAAGCAAACGTACTGGATGTCAATTTCATGCTTAGAAAACGAGAAAGCGAGAAGAATAAGTGAAAAGAATTAAGAATACAAATTTGTTCTCAAATAGTACCAATTCGACTACCAATAGTTGACGTTGCTTTATTTGTCATCTACTAGTCGAGCCTAGACCTATCTTAAATCTCTTGTATATTAAGAGATATACTTGCTCGATTGTACTTAGCGCGACTCGCACCTGTCAAGCTAGACCTGTGCAGGCGATGCAAACAAACTACAACCGGCACGAGACTCCCCGAATGGTCGCCCATGATAGTCATCCGCTTAAGAACTCCATCAGATTAGGCTCTTCAACACCACCAACAAAAAAACCAAAAGTCAAATATATACTTTCATAACTGTCCGTGTACAGACCAGGTAATAATTTCACCTAAATAAGACTTGATTAAAGCTTTGTATAAGGAATTTATGTAGGAAGGAGAATTTAGACTTCCTTGAACAATCCTTGAAACAAGTTATATACAAGGTCTATGCAAGGAAAAAAGGCGTATGAAATGAATTCCCTTATACAAGAATCAATAACAACATAGAATAATTTTTTATACAGTATTGAAGGCCAAATTGTTTAGACAGAAACAAAAGAAAAAACATAAGAATTTGGCCATTTTTGGAAAAGCTAAGATTTCTTGCAAAGTGATTTTTGAAAGTATTGCTTGGTTTTCACTATGTTATTTTTATTGGTCAGTTGCTGTTATTCAAATGAAAAATGACAACACGTTTGCATTTTTTCTACCTTTTACAATGTTGAAAAATTAAAAACAACTCAATTTTTGAATTGAGCTATACAGAAAATATAGAATCATTTTATTTAGGTGATTTTTCAATAGATTAACTTTTATGTTGTCAAAGTACATAGTACCATAAGCAAATTTTTATATGGCTTTCTCTTTTGGTTGTGTAACTGTATCATAGGTGCATAGGCAGACTATCCTTCCTTTTAGCTACGCGGCTGTTTATTCTGTCCTAAATTATTGTTCTTTGTAAAATTCACCAAATTTTTGATATCTTTATTGGTGTCAGTTCTATTATTCCTTCTGGTATCTATGTTATACATTAACACGCAAACAAAAAAGCTTGTGATCTCTTTTTACCTGTGTTAATTTCAACATATTCACATAAAACTTATATCGATTTAAAGGTTTCTTACAGTAGATGTGCACAATATAAATTTTATTCAAATATATTGTCCATTAAATAGGTAAAACTCGGCAAATGTAAAAACCATTTATAAAACATATAAAACATGTAAAGACTTTTATAACTGTTCATTTTGTTCAACACGAAGAGCTCTGCTGACGCCGTTCATTCTGTTCAGGCTATAGGTTGGTGTATGGTATAATGATTTACAAGGTAGGAATGACAGTTCTGTTGGCGATTTGTAGTTGTCAAAAACACATTGAAAAAGAGAAAATGAAGAAGCAGCAAAACACATGAAAAGCTAAACTTTGTAGTGATTTGACAACTATCGATCGCCGCTCGTGAGCAAAAAGGTAGTTGTCAAGGCTACCCTGTGAATTATTGTTTCATGGGTTGGCGCGTTCAGTAAAAAAAACAAAAGAAAAATAGATTTTAATATAGCCGAATTTTGGCCACAGGCGATACTAGTTTATATTAATTAATTTTTGCAACCCGTTTACCTTGGGTCAGAAATATGCCAAAGTGACCGAAAATAAAATTACTGATTCATACAATAAATTTTTTTACGATTTCGAAATGGACATTTGCAGGTACAAAGTATTATTAAGAAAAATGGTATTAAAATTGTGTTAGGTATTAAATAAATATAATAATATAATATAATAATATTAATATTATTTTTCCATAAAAGATGTTTTTTTAAGTGTAACGTCGTCTCCGTCTAACAATAAAATCTTGTAATCAAATTTCGCATTATCCAACTGAGGTAGTTTCTTTTATTTCTAGCGAAGTTGCATATTTTAGTAAAGTGAGAAAAATCTGTTATTTATTTTATTTTTTTTTGCTGGATACAAGCTTCGACATGGTCGAAGATAAAATACTTCATAGCCGTGTTTAAGTGTATTGAAAGCTATGATGCTTTTAGTATTTTGAGGACGTCACTATGTTTGAGGGCTAGGCGTCGTTTTCATACCATTTTTCCAAATTTCAAACTCAGAGTACGTTTATGGTATCAAATGTGTAAAATATCTATGTGGACAACACATTGATATTTGTGGAAGTTTTGCTATTTCATGACGTCAATTTTTATGGGATCTAGGCGGAGTTTCAATTCGATTTTGTCAAAAATCAAAGCTTATGTGCAAAAGTCATTAGATTATTTTTTGTGGAGTCTTAAGAGATTTAAATGATTTGATGAAGTCATTTTGAATTGAAGGTAGGCGAGGTTTTTATTCGATTATTAAAGTTTAAAATCCGAGTGTATATTTGACATCAAAATTACTAAGGTATTAAATAACATTTTTATAAAATAGTAGTTAATAAAAGTAAAAAATATTTTAGAAAAATAAATATGAGACACTTTTAATATATTTTATGGACTTTCGTTGTCCAAGAAAAGGTGCCTAAATAAAAATGCCTTCTTTGTATTTAATTTGCATTTCTTTATTGCTTACTATAACACTAAATTTATTCAAAGTTTTCTGGTTTACAATCCATTCATGGGTCAACTAAGCCCTTGTGTGGTAAACAAACATTTTATATATCCATATATTCCCTAAAGGATTTGAGATAGACAGTATTTGCAATTTATTATGTCTTTATGCTCAGCCTAACTGTTTTCCAGAATCTTATTGGAATAGCAATGTTCTTAAACTTATTCCACTTTGAATCAGCCTGGAAATCATTCATACTATAATAGACTAAAATGTTAAAAATCTGCTCAAAACTACGATCTACATCTATAGAAACGAATTATGAAAAAAAAAGGTACCAAAATTGTAAAATTTTGTAATAACCTGTTTTCTCACTGATCAGCTTACTTATGATTTAATTAAAAAGATAATACATCAGTTATATTTTATACACAATAGATTAAATTGTGTTGCATTGTAATAATTTGCGTATGCTGTTTTTTTACTATTGTTTTATCTTTTAATTTTCAATTTTAAATACACGACTTTAGATAAAAACTAGTAAGGAATGGAGCTTCGGCAGGGTACCGAAGCTAAAATACCCCTCGCGAAGTACCCCATACTGAAGTATATCCGAAGTATTTAGACGACTATAACATTTTTATGTACTATAATCTGCAAAAATATTTGTGTCATACACTTATTTTAATTTTACCCTTAGCTGCCACATAGAGTAATTTGTAAACAAAGTAAAATGCTACACCCACTTTTCTTGTATAAGGACTCCACATTTTGCCGATGAATATATGCATTGGTTGGATAAACGACGTCGGCGGATATTGGCTACATAAAGACGCGATGTCATTCAGTTTTATATACTTACGAAAGTTTTTAAATTTTGATGACGTCACTTTGTATTGAAGGTAGGCGTGGTTTTCATCCAATTTTTCTAAATATCAAAGAGTGGCTTATGTTAAATATCAAAGTTTGGATGCAAAATTTCAATACATTTCTATAATTTTGCAGTTTTTTAAGGGATTTAACGTTTTGAATAAAGCCACTTTGTGTGGGAGGTAGGAGTGGTTTTCATCCGATTTTTCCAAATATCATAGTGATATTATATATAAAAGCCTATGTGCAAAATTCTAAGACATTTGAATTGTCTGCAATTTGAGCAGATTTTTAAGGGATTTTACGGTTAATATAAAGCTACTTTGTATGGGATGTAGGCGTGGTTTTTTCCGATTTTACCAGATATCATACTGTGGATTTATATTGAAGACCAAAGCTTATATGATAAATTTCAAAGGATTTCATTAATGTTAGGGGTTTTTTGAGAGAGATGTTACCGTTAAAATAAAGACACTTTGTATGGGAGGTAGGCGTGGTTTTTGTCCGATTTTTCCAAAATTCATTGCTATGATTTATACTAAAGATCAATAATTTTTGTAGATTTTTAAGAGATTTTACTGTTAAAATAGTCACTTTGTATGGGAGGCGTGGTTTTGATCCGATTTTGCCAAATATCAGAGAGATGGTTCATATTATCCATCTTGGGGCAAAGTATACTGTGAACCTGATCCATCCAAAGCATATACGATCTTTTATGAAACATTAGTTCAACATGTCAATTCGTGTACTTCAAATTTTGATAAATGTGTTTCTAAGTTTAGATAACTTAAGCCATGGATGACTTATGGGTTATTAGAAAAAATTCATTATAAAATCAAGCTTTTCAAGAAATTATAGAAACAGCCTTTCAATTTATGTTTAAAAGAACAATACAAAAAATTATGCAAAGAAATTTCTGTTCAAGTCTCATTGTGTAAAACTAACTTCTATATTAATGAGTTCAGTAAAATCGAGGGCAATGTGAAAAAAGAATGGCAGTTAGTTAATGATATCCTTAAGGAACATTAAAATAATAATCAAATAGATTGCATCATTGTAGAATGCAATGTTGTTCAGGATTCTTATGAAAAAGCTGAGGCTTTTAACAAATTTTTTGCTAAAATTGGTAAAACTTTAGTTGCTAATGTTGGGCCCTTAGATGATTCATGTGGCTGTTTAGATAAGGAACCTTTTTACCAAAATAGTTTTTACTTTGACCCAATTTCTTCTTTCGAAATTTTTAAAATAATAATGTCTCTCAAGAACTCACATTCTTGTTCTGATGAT
This sequence comes from Coremacera marginata, assembly GCA_914767935.1. NCBI lineage: Eukaryota > Metazoa > Arthropoda > Insecta > Diptera > Sciomyzidae > Coremacera > Coremacera marginata. Next base: position 132,776,948 of record OU612046.1, read on the forward strand.
GTTATTTCTAATAACTTTCTAAAAAAGATCTTTTATAATGTTGCTGATGTCCTCTGTAATGTTTACAATAGAAGCATGGAGCTTGGAATTTTTCCGAATTATCTTAAAAAGGCAGTCGTGATACCGTTTGTTTAAAAAAGGACATAAAACTGTTTTAAACCACTACAGACCAATATCATTACTAACAGTATTTGCAAAAGTTTTTGAAAGGCTGTAAAAAAGAGAATGCTTAAATTTCTGTCTAAAGGAAATTTTTTTAGTAATTGTCAGTATGGCTTCAGAAAGGGTTGTTTATCCACCGAAGATGCACTACTAAATTTTTGCAATAATATCTACTACAGCGGGTTGAATGAAAACAAAGTCTGTGCAGCACGTTTTGTAGACATTCAAAAAGCTTTCGATACTATAAATCACAAAATATTACTTACTAAATTGTATAAACTTGGTTTCAGAGGCACAATTTATAATTGGTTTCAGTCTTAGTTAGATAATAGGATACAAAAAGTTAAAATAAATGGCAGTTTTAATAACTTTATAGAAGTAGATATTGGTGTCCCCCAGGGCTCTGTACTGAGACCCATATTGTTTCTTATCTACATAAATTCTATTTTTTGTCTTCCTTTCTACAGTTCAGTTATAGCGTTTTCTGATGACATGGCTTGTATTTATGCAAGTGATTCCACGCATAATCTAACATGTGAATTAAATAATGACTGGGAGCTTCTGCGTCGTTGGTTTCATACACATAAGTTGGTTCTAAGTGACAAAACCAAATTAATGGTTCTTAACAAAAGTGGTTTTTATATAAGCCCGTGCAGTTTAGTTTTTCATTGTGCTAGCTGCAAAAAGTTCTCATTTGGGAAGAATGTTTGCAGTTATAATTTCTCGATGCAAACTTTTAATAATTCTATTCAATGCTCCACCTTTTATCGAATGTGTTAAATCATTTCAATATCTTGGATTATGGTTGGACTGGAAATGTCCATGGTTAGATCATACTGTGTCTCTGAAAAGATATCTCTGGGGTGCAAATAGAAAGATTTACCTCTTGAAATCATACTGCTCGACGAAATTACTAAATTGCATCTCTCATGGGATATTCCATTCTAAATTGCAATATGGGATAACTTGTTGGGGAGGTACCCATTTCAATAAGATTCATCCATTACTGGTTGCTCAAAAACATGCCATTATATTGTTATATTATTTTATATTATATTATTATTATAATAATATATTATTATTACCACTTATTACCTTATTACCTCTTATTATATTATTATAATAATAATAATAATAATAATAATACTAATAATAATAATAATAATAATAATAATAATAATAATAATAATAATAATAATAATAATAATAATAATAATAATAATAATAATAATAATAACAATAATAATAATAATAATAATAATAATAAAAATAATAATAATAATAATAATAATAATAATAATAATAATAATAATAATAATAATAATAATAATAATAATAATAATAATAACAATAATAATAATAATAATAATAATAATAAAAATAATAATAATAATAATAATAATAATAATAATAATAATAATAATAATAATAATAATAATAATAATAATAATAATAATAATAATAATAATAATAATAATAATAATAATAATAATAATAATAATAATAATAATAATAATAATAATAATAATAATAATAATAATAATAATAATAATAATAATAATAATAATAATAATAATAATAATAATAACAATAATAATAATAATAATAATAATAATAAAAATAATAATAATAATAATAATAATAATAATAATAATAATAATAATAATAATAATAATAATAATAATAATAATAATAATAATAATAATAATAATAATAATAATAATAATAATAATAATAATAATAATAATAATAATAATAATAATAATAATAATAATAATAATAATAATAATAATAATAATTATAATAATAATAATAATAATAATAATAATTATAAAAATAATAATCATAATAATAATAATTAAAATAATAATAATAATAATAATAATAATAATAATAATAATAATAATAATAATAATAATAACAATAATAATAATAATAATAATAATAATAATAAAAATAATAATAATAATAATAATAATAATAATAATAATAATAATAATAATAATAATAATAATAATAATAATAATAATAATAATAATAATAATAATAATAATAATAATAATAATAATTATAATAATAATAATAATAATAATAATAATAATAATAATAATAATAAAAATAATAATAATAATAATAATAATAATAATAATAATAATAATAATAATAATAATAATAATAATAATAATAATAATAATAATAATAATAATAATAATAATAATAATAATAATAACAATAATAATAATAATAATAATAATAATAATAAAAATAATAATAATAATAATAATAATAATAATAATAATAATAATAATAATAATAATAATAATAATAATAATAATAATAATAATAATAATAATAATAATAATAATAATAATAATAATAATAATAATAATAATAATAATAATAATAATAATAATAATAATAATAATAATAATAATAATAATAATAATAATAATAATAATAATAATAATAATAATAATAATAATAATAATAATAATAATAATAATAATAATAATAATAATAATAATAATAATAATAATAATAATAATAATAATAATAATAATAATAATAATAATAATAATAATAATAATAATAATAATAATAATAATAATAATAATAATAATAATAATAATAATAATAATAATAATAATAATAATAATAATAATAATAATAATAATAATTTTATATATCAAAGCTAATGTGCAAAATTTCAAGACATTTCTTTAATTTTGTGGATTTTTAAGAGATTTTCCGTTTAAAATAAAGACACTTTGTGTGGGAAGTGGGCGTGGTTTTCAGCCGATTTTGCAATATATCATAGAGATGGGTTATATTAAATATCAATGTTTATGTGCAAAATTTTAAGACATTTGTTTAATTTTTGTGGATTTTGAAAACATTTTACGGTTAAAATAAAGTCACTTTGTGTGGGAGGTACAATCGGTTTTCATCCGATTTGGTCCATTTTCATGGAATTTATCCTCCTTTTTCAAAAATAAACTTATATTTTGAATTTCATCGCTATAGCTTTAAAATTACGGCAGTAATCGTGTCGACAGACGGACAGACAGACGGACGGACACACGGAAATTGACTGATGTTGATCAAAAATATATACATTTTTCTATACCTGCCACGCCTCCTTCTTGGCGTTACAAACGGAATGACAAAGTTAATATACCCCTTACGCAGTACGCGGTGGGGTATAAAAATTAAGTATTTAACATGCTTAATAAAACTTTTACTTCCAACCAATACACGCAGAGAACTTTTTCGTTTGGCGCAACTGAAAAATAAGGCAATTATATTTCGTTTGCGAGCTGTAGTAGCTGCAAGCGAATATTCAGTTGTAACTAACGAAAAAATAGCGCAAAATATCGAAAAAATAAAAAAAAAAATAGGAACGCAATTCGGTTTTTTAAAAAAAAACATTTTTATTGAATTTAATTATTCAAATTTTTATTTAATTATAAACATTTCTTCTAACACAAAAATTCAACATGATTTGAAATAGTTGATATTTATCTTACTTCAATGATTGAAAATCGGATCCGGACTCGTCGATGTCTGGTTTACTGCGCGCTCTGCTTAACGTGTTGCACCACTGTCAATTGAATTTTCAATCGGCTAATATTCGGCTATTGCTGCTGCTTGGAGTTCAATTGTATTGAAGTAAAGTTATACAATTTTTTGGACAAAAGCTCGACAGAAGCCCGACAAAAACGAAAACTTTCCACCAAACTTTTGTGGCGGCCGTGGCATAGTGGTTAAGGTGATTGATTTGTATGCGAAACAGCCTAGGTTCGAGTCCCCGGTGCCACAAATTTGTTTTTCGTTTTTTTATTTTGTTTTATTAGAATTGAATTGAATTGAAATAGAAATAGAAATTGAATAGAAATAGAAACGCAACAAACAAGTTCTTTATTTGCCTCAATTAAAAAATTGGTCGCGCTTATAACAAGCGAAATTCTTTTCCTGCAACTAAATAACCCGTTTACCGCAACTTTTTCCGTTTCTCGTAACTGTTGAAACGTTTACATAAAATGTTTCCAAGCACGATAAACGAAGTTCGTTTACTGCAAATTGGCGATAAACGTTTTTTTTCTCTGCGTGTATTATTTGAAATTTTTGACCCATTGTTATATGTATTTATTGCTTTTATAAAAATTATTCCGAAAACTTAAAGTAATTAATTATTCCTTAAAATTTGTCGCCAGTATTTATATTATTTTAATTTAATGTATATATATACATAAATTTTTTAAGTTAACTTAATGTTTGTTTTTAATTTTATATAAAATCATATAAAAATATGAGCACAAATTCAATTCAAGCAACTCAACAAAAATTAATTTTGTCCTAAATATTATATTGTTACTTTGGTAGCAATAGAATAGAATTTGGCTGGTAATATTTTATTGTACCAATATAGGAATGGAACTGTAAACGTTAAATTTTGGCGAAAACCTAATTGAATCCAATTTCCGATAAATTGGAAAAAGCGAGTTTTAAGAATTCGTCAAATTTGGATTAGTCGGGAAACCGGATTTTGAATTTTTTTCTGGACACTACATCTTTGTAGTCGGTTGTATGATTCTATGAAGCTTTTGAAAGTTTTAAAATTTAATGAATGTAAACTATTGCCCCACTCTAATATATTTATTTCCATGAATCCAATTTTCTTCGTAATATTATAAAAATTGAATAAAAATTAGTTTTATTATTATCACAATTCAAGCTTCAGAGATAAGTGTACGTTTAGGTATTTGAGATTCATAGTTCTCTCGCACTTATAACGTTTTTTAAAATTTCTATTGAAATTAAGTGAGCCATTCTCATAATCTTGAATACCGCCTTGTTTTATGGAGATTTACATTTAAAGATTTTGAATTCTACTTCGTATCGACTTTTATTCCCTTCCCTAAAGTTTAGGAAATGATTTTTTTGGTCACTTGCTTCATTTTCTGGTTCATTGTACTCTTTAATACTTGGACGATTAATAAATTACTATAAATGAAATTATCGGAATATTCAAAAAACTCTTCAAGAAATAACCTAAGAACAAGCCTTTAAAATAAATATTCCCATTACCACTGAAGTTCTGAGTGGGCCTAGCAGTATAATACACCAAAATATTAGAACGATTTATAAGAAAATCAACGACGGATTTGAAAATGATAACAGTTTCCAGCTGTGATATATGCACGAAAATTTCTGCTTAAACTCCACACACGCTGAAATTTAAAAAAAAAAATTCCGACAGGATATTCTTGTTTTTAAACGCTGAAGTGTTTTATCAAAATCTTAACTTTTGTCAAAGTATATTAAGGCAAAATAATTGCTTAAAATTATATTGTTACACTAAAACAAATGGCCAAACAAATCAAATCACAATTGCTTTGCATTTGAAGTGTCCAAAGGACATTACGTAAGGGTGTGACCAAGGGTGTCGAAGATTAAAAGCATCAAAATGAAAAAAAAAAATGAAGCAGCAGGGCTTTTTTGTTTTGTTTGTACTTAAATACATGCGGATTAGTTTCGTTGTTTGTAGGACTAACGCCCAACCCCATCTGAGACCGTATCCTCAATGATTTTCAGCGTATAAATAATATACGTGCACGTGTTTCAAGTGGGTCGCGTGTCATCAACGAATAAAAGCGTAAATATAAAATGCTGAACATCCATTGACAGCGCCATTGCACTGAACAGAACACAATGAACCAACCTTAGGGCCAAGGCATAAAGGCACAAGAAAAAAAACATGTTGTTGTTGGAAAGAAAATCAAAGAACACCACAAAAGAGGACACAGTGGCTGCAGCGTCATCCTCAGCTGTTACACCAGTGAAAAGGACTTCAAGTGGTTTTGCCCGAACACATATATACATAGATATACACATACACTTACGAACACACATTACACACTGGACTCCCCTCAATCACATATACGACGACTGTTTATTGTTTTGTGTGTTTCATTCAATTTGTCGTTTAAATTCTGCCTCAGCGTCCTTGTTTCTTCTGTTATGCGCTTTGCCGTAATTTTTACATTTTACCCTTATATCACTCGCTGTTAAGTTCGAAAACTTATTGAAATTTGAAAGAATTAAGTCAGAAAGGATCATTAAATATTTCCGCCACAAGTAATTTATGAACAATCGCAAAATGAGGGTTCGCTATGTTGATGGTGATGATTATGATGACGGTGATGTAGAAAAAAATAACGTGGTAGCAGTGTAGTACTGAGCAGATTAGGAAGTGGGGCATATCAGGAGCAGAGCGTGCGTTTTTTTGCCGCAAAATATGTTAACTGGTGGTAATATTCAATAAAGTATGGCAGCATGAAACCATAGAAATGTTCTTTACGTTTTACTACAACAATACTCTGGCACAGCGGAGGGTGCGCTAGAAAGATATAGAACAAGTGAGAGTGAACACTCTTTGCTTTACTCAAGCTGGATTGAATTGCTCTTTATAATTGATAATTAACAACAAAATTCTCTTATTTCTTTTACCAACGCAATACCGGCAAAAATAAAAGTTACTTATAAAAGTATTTTATAATATTCAGTCTGACATATTAAAAACTAGCTAAATACTCGGCTTTTCTCGGGAGTTAATATAAATAACACTGTTCTACAAAATAAAATTTTTTTAATGTACATGGGTAACCACCAACATTTTACATTTTGCTGATTCATATGGTGACTTTCTGCGTTCTCAGAATGTTTTCAACACTTCAATTTTTTTCGCCAATGGCCAATTTAAGACATCACTTCGAATTTTCGTACCTTGCCTTACTTAGTGTATCATTACTTTGCTTCTGTTCACCAAAATTTTATTTTTTATTAAGGATAATAAAAAAAGATAATGTTGTGTACCATTTTTGCCTAAATGTTTTAAGTCCTTTAATTTTTTACAAAGTTATAGGCTCTTACATGAACAGAAAAAATATTTTTCTTTATAATTTGTGCTTTGCTTTTAAAATTATTCCAACAAATTCTTCTGACATAAATTTTTTGACTAATTGTCTATAAAGGCCAAGGTATTCGATTTTAAATGCTTGTAAAAAAACTGAAAACGGTATCAAATAATTTAGCTATGGACGATAACAACAATAAACATATTTTTATATAGGTTCTTGTATAACCAATTCTCAGAGAAATACAAGACCTGCCGCTGTGTCTAGCGGCTGAAATTAAAACGCTTCTAATTTGAAGCGGTAGCAATAATATATGCATTTACAAAAAGAAGCTGAATGCGGTCACAACAGCTTAGATATTGAAGTTGCTGAGTTTCTAGCCTCAGAACATGAACGCAATTTTATAGCCTCACTACAGACATTTTTGTCATTTTTCGTATCAGTTGTCAAATAATTTTCATATCTTTTTATCTATGGTTTTGACCAAAACACTGACCAAAGCACCATGGTGAAATATTTTCAAGATTTTTTAATTAAGACTTGATTGAAATGTGCGCTAAATGGGATAGCTTTTTCTTCATATGTTGTTTGTTTACATCGTCGTGATTTGTAATTATTAAAATGCCAAACAGAATTATAAGGATCCAGAATGCAACAGTGGAACTTCCTACAAAATTATGTTATCATTACATTTGGAAGAACTAAACAAACGAATGCGTTTCAGTCATTCAATGGGGACGCAGAGTGCAGTTTTTTAGTTTATTGCGACGATGTGAATACAGTATTTGCAAAATTTTGTCTTGAGTATGAAATATAATAAATATATATTTTATATGTGGTGGCCGTGGCGTAGTGCGTAGAGTGTGTGGCTCTTACGCCAGAGAGCCCAGGTTCGAATCCTCCATTTGACACGGAAAAGTTTTTCAATTGAATTAACTTTTCTGTTCAGCCGTCACCTCTCTTCTTGTCAAGCTTTTTGAGAACATAAGCCGTTTGGAGTCGGCGTAAAACATGTAGGTCCAGTCCTCGATTATTTGTGTGCAAACATTTCACATCACACACAACAGAATTGATCATAAGAAGCTCGGTCAAAGTCTTTCAAGGGCTGAAATGGCCATTTCGCTTTTTTTTTTTTAATTTATATTTTATAATAATCAAATAATGCCAATGAATGGAAACTTTTTATTGATGGTTCCATCAAAAGTAAAAACGAGATTTCTTTTAATATACTCGTTTACTTGAATATATCACAAAATGTGTTCTAGGCTTAAAAGCAGTCGTTTTGCACAATAAAACATATACCCAAGTATTCCAATTGCTTATGCAACTGATTATTTTGTTGCAGTTTATGAAAGTTTTTAGAATTGTGAAGAAATGGCTAATCGCATTTTTGGATATGGGATGCAATATGTCCACAAAAGAACTTTTGGATTTTTTCTCACCCACAAAACTTAGATAAATTTAGTTAGTGACGAGCTTAGTGAAAGATTCCACCAGGAATTTTCAAAAATTGAAACAAGTTTCGTAGAAAAAAGCAAAATTCCCATGTTACTGGAATATTGTTAGTCTCTTCAACGCGAAACCTGCAATTATTGATATAAGAGGAATGGTCGTCAAAGAGTTTTTATGGAAAAAAAAAAAAAAAAATGGGAAATTAAAATTAAAATATATTGAAAAACTATATTCATAATATTTAACAAAAATAAAAACAATATTATCAATATTAACTCTAATATTTCTAAATCGATATTTTTAAACAAAAAAAATTTGAAAATTTGTTAAATCGTGCTTTCATCAATAACTTTATTATTAGTTAACCGATTTAGTTTTTTTCTAATGATGAGTTAAAAAAAATTAAAACGTTTGTCTTTTGAAGAAAAAAATAACCAAATTATAAATAATCAAAAAAAAAATAATCAATAAGTTTATTATTAGTTAACCGATTTAGTTTTTTTCCAATGATGAGTTAAAAAAATTAAAACGTTTGTCTTTTGAAGAAAAAAATAAACAAAATTATGTTTGTACATTTTTTTGGTTTCTTACGGTTAGAAAATGTCAAAATATAAAATAAAAAGCGTTTTAGCGTTTTTTATTTCGAAATGGATGAACATATTTTTATTTTAAATTAGAGTACAAAACTGCAAGTCTTACCTTTGTTATAATATAAAGGTTTTTAAAATCAGTTAAGCAGAAGCAAAATTATGATAAGCCAAATAAGGCAATGTACGAATATTTTAAGGGACTCATTTATGAGGTCCTTGACAAAAAATTCGAAGTAATACAAAAATTCTGTAAATGCAGAAAGTCGTCATACATAAAAACTTAGTGAAATTTCTATGTTGGAGTTCTTGTACAGATTTCGTGTAGAACAGTGTAATTTTTGAATTCATTCGTCGATTTGAAAAAACTTCTCACAAACTTTTTTGAAGGAATTTTGGGCGCATCTTTCAAACCGGCAACTTCGGCGAAATGAGCAAAATGTAGCTTCAACTCTAAACATTATACGAGTAAGAAAAAGTTAGAAAAATCGTGATGTGTGTGTGCGTACCGATCGCTTGCAAAAGTATATTTACAAATTTTAGATTTTATTCGATTGATTGGACATTTTGAAAACATCAGAGCAAAAACTAATTTTTGGCAATCATTTATGTAAATTTTCTCATACATAAATACTCTCTTTTGACCTCGTGTCGTAATGTTACTGTAGCGTCTAATGTGTTCAAACTACTAAACTTCCCAGTAGCCATTGGCAGGTATTCGAAGGGCTGCTAGCAGGCAGCGCCAAAAGTAGCAGTAAATGCACGCCTTCGTTAGAAGAGACCTAGCTTTATTGCCTATTGGGTTGTGAACAGTTCAGTATTTATAATTACCCTGTAGGAAAATCAACTAATTTAAAAGTAGTTGATAAAGTAGTTTTTTGTCAACCACAACTAGTTGAAATTGTGACTTTTTTCCATAGAACGAACTAACATATTTTGTATGGTGATGTCCGCTAAATAAGTCAATTGACTTTCGTTTGCATATATTTTATATATGCATTATACTGCATTATACTTCTTAAATTAGTTAAATTTAAATTATTTTTTAACTATATATATTTTTTTAACTACTTGTTAAATTAGTTATATTTAAATTATTTTTTTATTACTTTAAAATAACCAATTGAAAACTATTACTGATGGCCAAAAGTTAATAATATTTGATGAAATAACATGGTTAAATATATTATAAACTTGTAATCTAATAAAAATTTGCTATTAAAACATGTCAAAATCAGAGTAGTTGCCGCCTTAATATAATTCAAAGTAGTTTATCAATCACTTGTTTTTAAGTAGTATTTCAATTACTTCATATATAAAGCAATAAATACTATTAAGAATTGAAGTGGAACCCGCCTTAATATAATTCAAAGTACTTCATATACTAGTTTATTTTAAATTAGTTTTTTAATTAGTTGTTTTTAAAAACAAGTTAGTTTGTTCCTATAGGGTATAAACACAAAGATATGGACAAAAATATTTGCACAGTAGTTAGGAGAGGGTAGGCGGGTGTTTGAAATAGGGAATTTAAAATAATAAATTAGCGTTATTAATGTAGATTGTACAGGTAGTTTCGCAACATAAACTTTTGTGCGATTTTATATGTAAACATTAAATATTATGGACCTTTCTTAAAAAAATTACTTAAAAAAATATAAATGCCTAACTAACTGCTATTATTATTTTTATAAAGTACTATTTTTTTTTAAAGTATTATTTTTATTATTCTTCTTGCATCAGGTAACATTGATAAGTTAAAAAATGAATTTTACTAACAATTAATATTGTTTTGAAATCATTGCTATGAGTGATTAACGGAAAATTTTTTTAATTAATTATCCTCAAGAATTTTTGAAAACAAAATTAATATGTACTTAATATTTACACATATTAAATAGTAAAATGCAAGTTGTAACCTGTTCGTTAGAGATTGTCAATGTTAGCTTAGGTCATATTTGAAGATATTTTTTATGGTTAAGAATTCTTTAATACGTTATTTTTTTTTTAATGTACCTTCAATTTTGATCACCTTTTTGACAAATTCTTTTCTCAATTTTTTGCGAATAAACCATTATTTTTTAAGTCCTTTTCTACTGGATAGCAATTAAATACGCACTGAAAATAAATATTGAAATGTCAAAACAACACCAACGTACGACGCAACTGACTTGCGCATGTGTTGATGAGAACTCAAATAAAACAGAATTCGGCATCAGCTGTCCTGTTATGCGAAAATAATATTGTTGAATATAAATACACATTAAGAAGAAAATAAGATATTTATCAGCCTTTGCGCTTTGCTACGTCTTACTGTATTTTGTTGTACAGTACCCTCTTGTGTTCAAGATATAGCAAAATATATAGTGCAAAAAACTTACCATTACCGAAAACCTCTTATAAAAATCATACTTATCTGATGAGTGGTTTGGAGCTTTTTCTGCAGTACTTGTACAACCGTACCCTATGGTTTTCGAGATAGAACAAAAAAAAAAGCCCTTTCCATACTCGAAAATTCCCAAATACAAATTGTTCATCCTAATCAGATGAGCGGTTTTAAAGTGTTTTACAATTTCTTAAGAGATGTGTGCTACAGGCCCCACTGGTGTTCAAGAAAGCACAGAAAATAATTCAAAATACTTACCGTATTAGTAACCTCTATGTACCAATTTTCATGCAAATCGCATTAACGGCTTAGGAGTTATTCGAGGTTTTTCAAAATATTTGTACTACAGCGCCCTCTGGTGTTCGAGAAAGAACATAGTAGATAAGTTAAAAAACCCTAGTAAGGAACCTCGATGTCGAGTTTCATTTAAATCCATCCAGTGGTTTTCGCGTGATGCTTTAACAGACAGACAAACATTTTAAAAATGCGATTTTTGGATTCAGCGTCATTCAAAATGTCCATCGCAAAAAGAATTTCAAAAAAATATTTCATGTACAGATTTTTCTTTTTTACAATTTTATATATATATATATAGATATTTGGCTAAGAAGGTGCTATCTTTTTATAGTGTCAGAAGTATAGGCCAGAAGTGGTAGAAGTGGCGGCCGTAGAGTGTGTTGCTCATACGCCAGAGAACCCAGGTTCGAATCCCAATTGACACGGAAAGTTTTTCAATTGAATTTATTTTGAAAGAAGCTATGAAAAGCTTCTTGACAACACAGGATATTCGGAGTCTGCATAAAACTTGTAAGTCCAGTTCTCGACCAGATTTGTTCAAACATTTCACAACACGCACAACACAATTGATCATAAGAAGCTCGGCCAAAGTCCTTTCAAGGGCTGAAATGGCCATTTCCTTTTTTTTTATGTAAAAATTCCGTCAACTGCAGAAATGTTCACCATGCACCATTGGTTGAAATTGTCATTGCATTGCTTTGAGGGAGTTTTTAAATTGAGTTTACTATTTTCCCCATACTATAATTTCCCCTTCTATATACTGCCGGAAAATCTTGCGGAAAGAGACTTATAGTGAAATTTTACAAGAAACATTTCATAGAATATTTGAACATCTAACGAGTACTGTTAAGGGTCACTTTTTTAAGGGTGCTAGAGACTTAAAATATTCTACAAAAATATTCCTCATAAAATTTTATTATAAAACTGTGAACATAACAACTATGCACGCAGAGAAATTTTTCGTTTAGAGCAACTGAAAAATTAGCCAATTATACTTCGCTTGCGAGCTGTAGTAGCGGCAAGCGAATATTCAGTTGTAACTAACGAAAAAATAGCGAAAAATATAGAAAAAATAAAAAAAAAGAGCAATTTTTATTGAATTTTAATATTCAAATTTTTATTTTATAATAAACATATCTTCTAACACATAAGTTCAATATGATTTGAAATAATTGATATATATCTTACTACAATCATTGGAATTCGAACCCGGACTCGTCGATGTCTGGTTTACTGCGCGCTCCGCTTAACGTGTTGCACCACCGTCAATTGAATTTTCAGTCGGCTAATATTCACCTAGTGCTGCTACTTGGAGTTCAATTGTATTGAAGTAAAGTTACACAATATTTTTTCGTTTATGGCAAATCTTAAACATTTGTCATGGACAGAAGCTCGACAGAAGCCCGACAAAAACGAAAAGTTTCCAAAAGATTTTTGTTGTGGCCGTGGTATAGTGATTAAGGTGCTTGATTTGTATGCGAAACAGCCTAGAATCGAGTTCCCAGCTGACACAAATTATATTATTATGTTGTGTTGTATATTTTAACGAAATTTGTTGATATTAGAAGACTGTAATTTTGGAAAAAAACGACAATAAAAATTAAAAAAACAAATAACTAAGGGAAAAAATAAATGATTAAAAATTGAGGCATCAAATATAAAATAATAATGATGCGTTCGATACTGTCGAAGTAATTTCGGAATTGATTGTGTTTTCATTTAATCAACTCAAAAAGAAAAAAGTCTCTATTGCATTGTACACAACCCTTTAATAGTTGATAATTAAGTTAGTCAACTTCATGCTTATATGTGTAGGTAACGCGTAAATAAATGCAATTCATATTCATTTTACTACCCGATGGACAGGAAATTGTGGTTGTTCAATTTGTCTTTTTCGTTTAGAGTCAACATTGTCTTCTACCCTTTATTAAGCCATGTTTGCACCCTTTAATAATAATAACCCTAATTTGTCACGCTTTTAGCATACACAGCACTGTACATTTTTTAAAAGTTTTAACATATGCTACTTTAACATTAAAGAATGTAAGTATTTTCTGATTAGTTCGTTTTGCTATATAGTAACTCTTGAAAATTAAAAGCATATCTTGGTTTTAGCTTTACACTTTATCAGGATTCTGGTCCTTTGAATCTTACAAAAACAAAGTCCTAATGAGATAAAATAATAATTTTTTTTTACATACGATTGCCCTTATTATATCTTTAATAATAGACATTGGATAGTTCTTTTAAGTAAAAATATTGTGATGTAGTTAATCGGCCTTTTATATTGTATGTACAATTTTTGTAAATTGGGCTTTGGCCGTATATTAAAAATAAAGATATGCTTATCTCTCTTAGTAGTTTTTATTTTGTGATATTTCGACTCTCGCTGAGAGTCATTATCACCGCTAAGAACTTCATTCGAAGTGTTTTTAACATCAGCGACGAAATCTTCCACAACAACAACAAAAAATGAATAAGGCATGCAACGACATGCCACAACACACTTTTACACGGCTTTTAATAATGTATACAAACAACATCAAACATATTGGCAACGAACAAGTTCCAGAACCAAAGATGTACAAGGGAATAACATATGTACTTGGCTTCACGGATAAATTTAAAAAATTGGATGTTTACAATAACAGCAACTACGTTCTCGCACCAAAACAAGGTACACGATAGAGATGCTGCATATTATTAACACACCAACAAATATACGCCTTAAGGGGATGGTACTGATTTTGGGACATTTTTTTTTATATATTTTTTCTGAATGTACAATATTTCAAGAGTATTTTGTAAAAATTTCAAGTACATCGTGGTAAAACTAATGAAGATACAGCGTTTCAAGGAACTCACTTAAAATTGACTTAAAATCGAGACTTTAAATCGATTTTCTGGAAAACAACATTTTTAGAAGTCGGTGAACACGATGCCGCAAAATCAACTTGACCGATCGTTTTTAAATTTTATGCACTATTTCTACACATAAATCAATAGGTAATGCCGGAGCGCTTTTTTCTTTTGTTTTTCCTATTTTAAAATAATAAATGAACCAAAATTTTTCAGCGAAAATGGCGTTTTTGACTTCAAAATGCTACCAACAAAAAAAAAAAAACATAAAAAAAAGTTCTTTGGTATTACCTCGGGAAACATATTATCTTTTAAACTAATTTTTAATTTTTTTTTTCAAATGATCCGCTAACCTCTTATCGTGTTCATCGCAGAACAACTTTTTTTCGAGGCGCCTCCAGAGAATCGTTGCCACGTATTGTTTTATGGATAATATCTATTTTTTTTTTTAAATATACTTAAGAAGTCAAAATATAACATGTATATGAAATAAATACATTCATGTCATTATTCATGTCTCAATGAAAAAATCATGAAAACATGAATTTTTTTCGGCTTTAAGAAGTCTAACTATAACATGTATATGAAATAAATACACCAGCATTATTCATGTCTCAAAGAAAAAATCATGAAAACATGAATTTTTTTCAGCTTTAAAACCATGCCCTTAACTACAAATCTGACACGGATAACCCAGATAACAATTTCACCTAAATAAGCCTTAAGTAAAGTTTTGTATAAGGAATTTATATAGGAAGGAAAATTTAAACTTCCTCGAACAATCTTTGAAACAAGTTTTATAAAAGGTCTATGCAAGGAAAAAAGGCGTATGAAATTATTTCCTTTATACAAGAACTTATATAAAGTTTGATCTAAGGCTTTTATTCAAGGCTTATTCAAGAACTCGGAAACTCAGAAAAAATTTAATTGTTTTTCAACGTTTCATCATATCATTTTTTTAGCACAGAAAACTTATACATTTTAAAAATCTTTGTATATTTACCATGGTTCAAAATCAAATTTTGGTTGATTGATACCTAACCCTCCGCGTGGGTGACGGCTGGAAATAACTGCTGCAGTGTCTCAATCCGGGACGGCGGTTAGCCAAGGGGAGGATGCAGCCATAGTGCTCTGACTCTCAATAGTTCTAGTGCTGTTGGTGCGTGTCCTTCCCATCGCTTTGAGGTATGGGCTGAATCAAGGTGTCATGCGACCCGTGCCGAGGATTTACTAGGCTGGAGGCCCATCAAAAATTGTCCAGTCGCTCACGGAGCGTATCGGATACCAGGCACCTTCCGATACTATTAAGAACTATTAATAAGAACTATTAAGAACCCGCACACAGGGACGTCTGTGGGGGTGGACCTTTCATTGTCCTACACTCGTGGGAATCAAATGGAAACAAACAAACAAAAAAAAAACAAACCAAAAAATTCAAAACAAAAAATAATAAAAAAAGAAGAGTCCGGTACTCATAAAAAACGAGAAGGGAACTCTCTTCCCGTTTCCGCCCGATTGGTGGAACAAACCAAAGCTGCAAGCTGCAAGTGGGTTGACTCCGCCTGAAGCCACACAAACACAAAGGGCTGTAGAACCGGTCACAGGAGCAGCCACTGAGGTCCTGCAGGAGAAACTTGGCCTGAGCACTTCGGCACAAGCCGCGGCTAGATTAAATTCGGGCCACGGAACGTCGGGTGCGAAGGCCTCGAACAAATCCAAGCCTGGTATGGTTGCTGATCGGCTCTTAGGCGCGCTCGGTAAGAGCAAGCGTTATCGTCCGTCCAAACTGACCTGGTACGAAAGGTGTGCCAAAGCAAAACTGCTTAAGAGCCAAAACAAGGAAGCGGGAACTCCCCTGAAGGTTACTCCCCTTAAGGGCGAGCTTGCCAATAAAAGGTAAAGATCTGCGGAGGAGATACCTGCTGCAAAAAGGCCAAAAACGCACAGTCGGGTTACTGAAGCCAGGTCGTTTAGCGAAGTGGTCAAGGGGGAAGGAAGGGTGCTGGGCGTCATTGACATTGGGAGGGCGGACGGGGCACTCCATCGGGACAAATGGAGGTGGGTAGAAGCTGCATTAGCCAAAGCCTTTTTCCAGGTCTTGGAAGAGCACCCTGGTCCAAACCTCCAATGTCACGATGCTGGATGGTACAACTTTGGCCACATTAAGCTAATAGCTTGCGACGACGAACGATCGGCTACCTTTTATAAAGCGGCCATCAGTAAAGTTGGAGTGGTTTGGCCTGGTGCTAAGCTGCAAGCGGTAGACAAGTGCGATATACCGCATCGTCCCAGAGCCAGGATGTGGATACCTAACAGGCCAAATGACCCGGAGGCTATCATACGAATGTTTCGGGTATGCAATCAGGCCATGCCCACAGAATGCTGGGCCATCGGCAAGCTGGAGGAGCCTGTGGGGCCCTCAAGGCAGGTACTACTGCTGCTAAATGCCGAGTCTCTGAATCCGTTGAGTAGAAGAAGGAATTCTCTGGTTTGCTCTCCCCAAGGTCTTCCTGATTGTGTACGACAGGGACAGGAAGTCAATACTGGGTTCTTCAACCGAAGCTCCGTCAGGCCAGGTGGAAGCAGAGATTGCTGAGCCCCCGATTGCCCACTGGATAGTGATCTGAAAGAGACCATCTCAGTGGACTCGGTTGACCTCAGCGGGGTGTCTGGCCTTTACTGTGAGGATGCTCTTCTCTCGGAGAAGCTATCTGAGGAGGAAGAGGCCAACACAACGATCGTGGAAGGCCACAAATCTGGAGCAGATGAAGGTGCTCCAGATTAACCTTCACCACTCAAAACTCGCCTCGGCGAACATATTAATCCATCTACAAAAAGGTGAATTCGATGTAGTCTTCATCCAGGAACCCTGGGTATGTGGTGGCAGGATCTACGGTTTGATGGTGAAGGGGTACAAAATATTGGTAGCTAACAACGTAAGTATGCCTAGAACTTGTATCTTAGCCGAAAACAATTTTAATTTATTTCTACTTTCTAGATACTGCGAAAGAGATTTGGTTGCAGCCAGTCAAGAACTTGACAGAAACACCTATCCGCTGGATGCAGCCAACTTCTCGCACGATGAAAGTCCGCCTCCAGAGAACTTTAAGAAGATGGTGGATAACACTGGCGGTATATGTCGAGGGGTCATTGTCTCGGCTGACGCTAATGCGCAATACTCCGTGTGGGGAAGCACAAACACGAACAAAAGGAGTGAATTACTTTTTGAGTATTTAATAAGTACAAACCTTAATATATGCAAAAGGGCTGAAGACCCAACCTTTGTTATTAAAAATAGAAGTGAAGTCTTAGATATAACTTTAGCCTCAGACATCATCTTCGACAAAATTGGTGAGTGGAAGGTGCCTAACGAGCACGTTTAATCCGACCACCGCTATATTGAGTATACCTTTCTTAACACGTCTCCTAAACCAATCTCTTCTACCAACATTAGGAGATCAGACTGGGGACTCTACAGAAGGGTCTTGGCAAAATCTTTGCTATCTGGTCCGATTAACAAACCAAAATCGGCAATGGATTTAGAAAATCTAGTCGATGTATTAACCACAGCAATGAATCGCTCACTGGCATCCTCCTGCCCAAAAAAGGCACTCAAGGGGAAGCTTAAGCCAAAATGGTGGTCTTCTGAACTGAATGTCCTAAGAACTAATTGCAGGAAGCTCTTTAACGCAGCAAAATGATCGAGAGCGGAACACGATTGGACCGCCTACAAGATACCTCTTAAAATTTTCAAAACCGAAACAAGGAAAGCTAAAAGATCCTCATGGAAACAATTCTGTGAAGGAACTGAAGATTTTTCAAAAGCATCCAGGCTGCGTAAAATTCTTGCTACTACACCATGCACACCCGGCTACCTCCAAAGGTCGGATGGCTCTGGACAATGCCTAGCGAGGAATCTCTTGACCTTCTTTTAGACATGCACTTCCCTGGTAGTGGCGCGTCCGTGTGTGCTCCTGCCCCACACAAAGAGCTGACTCTTCCCAGCATGAGGTCGAAGGCATCGTCTCTGACAGGAAGTTAAAATGGGCGGTAAACAGCTTTAAACCCTACAACTTTGGTTTCCTACCGCACCCTACTTTGGTTTCCTTCTTAGATATAGAAGGAGCTTTTAATAACGTAACACCACAATCAGTACGACGAGCACTAGTCGGACTAGGCGTGAACAAGATCATTACAGTGCTTATAGACAAGTTACTCAACTCAATTACTCAATTGAGTTACTCAGTTACAGTTACTCAATTCTGTCTCAAGAGGAACGCCTCAAGAAGGTGTTCTCTCTCCACTCCTCTGAAATTTGGTAATTAACGATATACTGCTATCTCTGGAGAGAGATGGATGTGTAGTTTCAGCCTACGCCGATGACCTAGCAATCGCAGTCAGAGGCACGTTTCCTACTACTCTATGCGACATTATGCAAAGGGCCCTTTGCAGACTTGAGCAATGGGCCAAGGCCTGTGGTCTTGGAGGTAATCCGGATAAAACAGAGCTGGTCCTATTCACCAGGAAATATAAAATTCCGTCCCTAATACCAATCGTACTAAAGGGGTCTGTTCTGTCCCTTGCGGATAACGCAAAGTACCTCGGACTAATACTCGATAGAAAGCTCAGCTGGAAGTTAAACACAGCAGAGCGCCACAAAAAAGCCACAGTGGCACTTTATACTTGCAAAAAAGCTATAGAGACAAGATGGGGGTTTTCGCCTCGTATCGTTCACTGGTTGTATACTGGGGTCATAAGACCTATTCTTCTGTATGGAGTAGTAATATGGTGGCCGTCCTTAGACAAGGCCACATATATGAATCAACTCCAAAAAGTGCAGAGAATGGCATCTATATGCATCAGCAGTGCTCTGAGAACAACACCGACTGCAGCCTTAGATACCATACTTCATCTTCCACGACTGGACCTGACTGCCAAACAAACAGCAGCCTGTTCGGCGATAAGACTAAGAGAACTGGGAGTATGGAAAAGTCTGACAACGGGTCATTCATCCATACTTAACAACTTCAACTTCATTCCATCAAGGACTGATTATTGCAAGCCCTCGCTTTCCTTCGAAGGAAGGTATGGTACGATTATTCCGCCTAGAACATACTGGGTCAATGGTGCACCATAGAAACGAGGGTGTCTTTATTTCTACACAGATGAATCAAAATTAAACAACAAGGTCGGTTACGGGGTCTACTCAAAAGAGCTTGGGGTATCTCTAGCTCCTAACCACTGTAGTGTGTTTCAGGCCGAAATGATAGCAATAAGGGAGGTTGCATCATGGCTTTCAAAAAACGTTATCTCCAAACGGGAAATTTATATCTTCTCAGACAGTCAGGCTGCGATAAAATCGTTAGAACAAGTAGCCACATACTCCAAAGTAGCCAAAGAATGTCGTGCTTCATTAGGTGAAATTTCGAACTACTTCAGCATCAATCCAATATAGGTACCTGGGCATAAAGGCTTAAAAGGTAATGAAAAGGCAGATGAGCTTGCTAGATATGGGACTCGAGCAGTATCAACAATGGTGAACCCACCGGGTATCCCGTTAACGACTCTTAAGCTGCCAGTAATAGTATCATATCAGAAGCCAACACTAGGTGGGCTGAACTGTCGACATGTAGATCATCAAGGCTTTTCTGGCCGACACTAGATCCCGGGCGATCGAGAGCTCTTCTCTCACTGGCAAGACCAGAACTAGCCACAATAGTGGCTGTCATCACAGGGCACTGCTTGATAGGCAGACATGCCCCCAGGTTAGGAGTTATCTCAAATGACTTCTGTAGAAGCTGCAGGGACGAGGAAGAGGAAGAAACCATCTCCCATCTTCTGTGCTCCTGTCCTGCGCTAGCCAGAAGAAGGCACAAATATTTAGGCTCCTTCTTCTTTCATGAGCTTGACGACCTCTCTTCGACTGATGTCAGCCGTCTAATAGGGTTCATCAAGAACTCAAGTTGGTTCCATTTTTGAATGAAGGCCTGTGTGCAGCGGTATCACAATGGACCTATCTGGTCTAAGTGAGCTGGTGTATGCCATTTCATACACACCGGCTGCCGCCTCTACCTAACCTAACCTACCATGGCTCAACCAGCACGGATTGAACTCGGATCCTTTGTATCGCCAGCCACACGCTCTACCCACTCGTCTATTCAAGATTTTTCTCGCGCGACTTTGAAACTTAATTAGTATTTTCTTTGAATTTCCTTAAGAACAATTTTATAAAGCTCTTAATTGCAATCACATCATTTACGCACTTAGTTTCAATTTACTAAATTGCCTCGGTAGCCCAGCGATTTAAGGAGACATTTTATCAGCAGATCGTCTGCGTTCAGACGAAATTTTTTTTTTTTGTTATTGGAATAAAGGTTTTTTTTTTTATGAAAGTAATGTTTTTTTTATTTAAATCAAGAATTTCTATTGTTATTGTTTTCGCAAACTGAAACTTTGTTTATAAAAAAAAAAAAAAATCTAAGCTTGAGTAAAAATCTTCTTGACTACTTCCTAAACTGTGTCATTGAATAAAGTTTTATGTAAAAAATTATGCAAGAATTTAATTTTTCAAGACTTTCATAAGGCTCTTTCAAGAAAATCATGATTAATTACTTTTATACAAGGCCTTTTCAAGTAGAGTATGAATAACTTCAAAAATTAAGGTGAAATTGTTATCTAGAAATTGCGCTCATATCTACAAATACTTAACAAATAATAATGTTCGACGATAACAGACGTGCATTTTAATAACGCAGCTGCAAGCCTTTTTTAAAAATTGTGTATATTTTATTAATAGCTCTGCAACGTTTTTAAATATTTAATTTATAGCAATACGTTCTGCTCAGTATTGTTTCCATTATAAATTCAGTGTTTTTAATGGCAAAGTTATGTAAATTTTCATTTGTAAAAAATGCTATTTAAGTTATGTATTTTTCTAGCCTGATGATGACTCTCAGCGAGACTCGAAATATCGCAAAATAAAAACTACTAAAAAAAAAAAAAGAAATGGCTATTTCAGCCCTTTAAAGACCTTGACCGAGCTTCTTATGATCAAATGTGTTGTGTGTGTTGTGAAATGTTTGAACACAAATGATCGAAGACTTGACATACATGTTTAATGCCGACTCCGAACGGATTATGTTCTCAAGAAGCTTTTCATGGCTGTTTTTACTCTCTGAGGCTTGTCATTGTCTGCAGAGAGGTGACGGCCGAACAGAAAAATTGGTGGGATTCAAACCAAGTTTCTCTGGCGTGTGGGCCCCACACTCTACCCACTGTTCCACGGCCGCCACCAAAACTACTAAGAGAGATAAAAATATCTTTATTTTCAATATACGGCCAATGCCCATTTTACAAGAATTTTAATAAATATATTATGAAAATAAATTATTGAGCAGACAAAATATGATTTGAAATGTAAGAAATATCACCATGTTCAAAAAGAAAGGTTCATTCACTGTGGGTTCATACACTGTGAACCGAACTTAACTGTTCGATTCGAAAATTTTTTCTTCCATCGTAAAAATCGAAGACACGAAAAAAGTTGTAAACAAA
Source organism: Coremacera marginata (assembly GCA_914767935.1). Lineage (NCBI taxonomy): Eukaryota > Metazoa > Arthropoda > Insecta > Diptera > Sciomyzidae > Coremacera > Coremacera marginata. The sequence goes on from OU612046.1 coordinate 132,799,159, forward strand.
ACACTGTCACTTTACTAAATGTCAACGAGAGACGCTGATATTTGGCAGCCTTCTCATAGACACATGTGGCAACCTACTACAAAAAAATTTTCGAATCGGACGGTTAAGTCCGGTTCACAGTGTGAATGAACTTTTCTTTTTGAACAAGGTGGTACATGTCTTTCCTTACACGTCTCTACATTTTGTACACAAAAATTATCCCAAAAGTTCTTGCAATAGAGTTGTTACTTCAACAATTCAACAATTTTAAAATTTTGTAGTGCTTTTTTTAAAAAATATGTGTATGAGAATATGTGTTGGAACAAAGTATATTTCTTTATTGGTACTAAAGATAGACCACTCTAAGACCTGTACATACATTTCAATATCAAACTCTTTAACCTCGTCGGACTTTCTTTTATTATGCCAAAGTTGCATTGTTACAAAAACAAAAAAAAAGTTTTCTATAACAGACGACGACAAGGAGTAATGTGAAATAACAATGAACAATGAAATAAATTATCGTTACGAGCAAAAAGTTGAGTTATGAGCTTGTGGAGACATTAATATTTAAAATAAAAATAAGCTCTGTTCTTGATCCTTTATGAAAATAAATTTTTATTGCTACTACCAACCAACAATTCACTGACAACATCCTTATCGACAACTGCTCCACCACGTATAGTCTACACTTAGACATCGTTGTATTCCAATTAAGGACATTGTTTGCTTTATTTTCTTTGCACACACACTTGACTTCCTGCGGCTCCTTCAGATCTCTTCGTCTAAGCCCAAGCTGCTTGACTTCATTTCTCGACTATGCTTCCATGTTGGAGTATCCTTTTTAGCCGACGCCAGTTGCTTCGCAGGAATGCGCATTTGCCGCGTGAAAAATGTGAAAAGATTTCTCTTGTGCCACTTGTTCGCTGCCATGGCGCAACAGCGAGCAAAATACATGAAGACAGACAGACAGACAGACAGACGGACGTACAAACAGCTAGTTGGAAGAGTGAGACTTGCAGGAAGCCAAAAAACAACGCACGCCGTAAGGCCAAGTTAGTGAAGTGGCAACACCAGAAGACGCGACATTTATTTGCCATGCCAAACAAAAAAGCACGAAGCAGGAAAATGCGAGGTTGGCTGTGCATAAGGACAGCAGATGAAAAACAATAGCAGGAAGAACTTTAACACCACCGCCAGTCGGAAATTGACGATGATTTTCACCGAAACATTTTGATTTTCTTTTATTTTCCTTGGTTGTTGTATTTTTAGCAGTGGTTTTTGTTCTTTCACTTGCTAGTTCGTTTCTTCATATTCTGTAAGAGTAGGGAGCTCGTTCATGTTTTATATGGTAGAGCTTGGTATCTAGTTCAAGGACGTTGTATTTATTGTGGTTTTTCGATTTAGAAACTTTGTTAGTGGTAGGGTCTTTATGTCACATTCTAACTAGAAATGGGCGTTATAATGGCTTGGATATATACGAAGCATGTGTGTGCTGGTGTGCTCGTAAATTTAAATGCCCTTAATTTGATTCGAATTTATGTGGCGTGGTTGTTTTATATTGACTCAATAAATATATAATTTATAGCGAAAATAATAATATTTTAAACTAATTAATTATTATTAACTTCAAAGAACACGCAGGTGTGTTATGCGAATAAGCTTTCCGAGTGTTGATATGTATTCTGGTATGAATGTATGTTTGTTTGAAATGTGTGATAAATTTTTGGAGAAGACACATACTTAAATATAATTCGTTGTTATTATACTGATGAGTTGCACGCACCCTTGAAGTTTGAGTAGAAAACCAAATATATATAACGTTTTGACTACATTGTTGCTTTGTGAATTAAAGCGCTAAAAAATTCCCTCGAACTCCAACATAACGCTGGAAATCTTACTAATTCATCTTGAGTCATTTAAAGATGAATCTTATTTCTCTTCTCAGTTCCCCCTTAAAATTTCAAAGATTCTTGATGGCTAAAGGTTATTCTTTGAACTCCATAACAATAAGCATAACTTCTAAGAGTTAGTTTTTAAAAAAATCACATTTAAGAAACAATGTTCGAAAAATTAACCTTTTTTAGAACCTTTTCATTTGTAATTTTATTTTATTTCGATGCATGATTAAAAAGCGTTTCTTTTTCTTTTCAACCTGAGAAGTTCTTAAATGAATTCAAAATAGGATCATTTTGGTTCACTGGGAGGTCGGAAAAATTTGTACAATTGACCATGATGCTGAAAATTAACTTATATACTATCCATTGGACATGAAGTACAGTTTTCTTGGCATGTTATTGGGCAGCTTAACTGTATAATACCTGATACTACCCATGTATACCACATTATTCTTCCTGTTTACAAAAGGCTGTTTCTTATCACTTTATTTAAATTTTTTATTTATTTATTATCCAAAAGAAAAATTTGCATAGAACTAATAGTTCAGTCATCAAACATTCAATATACCTTTTTAATTAGTGAAACCACTTTCATACATAGTTAAAAAAGTAACATGTGTGTTCAAAAATAATTGGGATTTTTTAATTTCGCGGGCCATGTTAATCCGATTGTTTTTGTTGACGCAAAAGTAACACGTGTTTTGGTGTGCTCGGCGAGTTTTTACTTCCGAAAAAGATGGATTCCATTGATCCTTGGTTTCACGTCATTCCCATATACCTATGTTTCGTCACCTCTTACGACCTTTTTAAGAAGTTCTGTATCGTTATTGACTTCATTCAGCAATACCTGGGCAATGTCTGCGCAACATTGTTCTTGGTCGGAATGCATCAAATTCAAAACAGACTTTGTCGCCACACTTTTTAATCCCAAGACATCCGAAAAAAATTGTTAAGCATGACTTTCACTATAAACCGGCGTCATCAGCAGTTTTCCGTGATAGGCAGAGTTTACACGTCATTCAAATTGAATCATTCAAATTGAATGAAGAATATCGCCTTATTTGTTCCCTTTTACTCTCTCTGTGATATTTGATTGAATACCTGATCACACGTAATATTTTGTTTGAATGTCCGATGCAGAGTAAAAGTGTTGTAAGTACCAGAAAATTTGCTTATGCAACCCTGTGATTGATTGATGCAGGTCTGGAGCTCATTCAAAATTTTGATTGATACCATGAAGTGTTGAAAGTTCATTTCCACACTCAACAAATTTTGAGTGATTCTTCAATTTGAATGACGTGTAAGCAGTGCCATAACAATTTGGCAAAATTAACGCTTTGACCCCTTTCACATTGGTCAAGAATTGGATTCAATTTTCAGAGTTTGTTGGAAATTCGCCGCAAGTCGGAAGCGACGAAGGGGTGAAAAGTTGACGGTCTCGATGTCTCCGTACCGTAAATTTTTTCGTGTTGCCTTTTGTTCTTTTCGCATTTTTCTCAGAATACTTCATTTTATTTTTTGTATATCGTCGTGCATCTCTCTCTCTCTTATTAATTTGTTGGCTTCAGTCGCTTACGTTTGCTTGCTTTAAATTTTAAGAAAACAAGCAAAAAAGATATGAAATTGAATTCAATTCTTGACCAATGTAGAAGCTTTCGTCAAGTCCAAAAGAGAACGTAAAAAAAAATTGCTTTCAATTCTTGACCAATGTGAAAGGGGACTTTGGATCACTGAACACAACAAAGAGAGCTTTAGTTTGTTAAGAAATGCGCCTGTTACTCTCTGATCTTAACTTCGGGACTAAAGCTCTGCAGAGAACCATCCAAGCATACTAGTTATGTGTTGTTATTTTTTTTATATCAACTTGTACCGGTTTCGCTTTCTAAGCATTAAGTATCAGGGATGATATTGGCTTCACTGTAAAAGGGCCAAAATTCATATAAAAATAGGGCCAATTTGACATTAATAGGGCTTTAAGATTTAAAAATTGTAACTCAATATCAGAGACCGTACCAATTATGCATTTTATAATAAAAAGCAAAAAATAATAATTATATTTTGACTTTTAAAATTTTGAGCAGAAAGTAATAATTATTCCTGCTTTTTATTTGTTAAGGCAAAAATAAAAAGCAAAATCTAACCGATAATTTTTTGAGCACTAAATAACTGGTAAGTTTTGATTTTTATTTTTTAAAACAAAAATAAAAAGCAAAATATGGATCTAAGGTTACGGTTGAAACAAAGTTTTACTAATTTTAAGGCATGTAATGCACGCTCCACGCATGATGACGATGATGATGATGACTCATTTAGAACTGTAATTTAAATGAAATCACTTCCATCTTAAATCAAAAATTTTGGGTGAAAGTGATATAGTTTAAGGTTATTCTTCTAAAAATATTTTATTTCACGCTTTGTTTGTAAAAGTTAAAAAGAAGCCAAAAATAATCTATAGATAAAGTGGTTCTACAAGAAAATTTTTAATAAAAACATTATTCTGATAAGTCAATCCTTAATTTGATAAATAAAAATAAAAATTGTAAAGCTTTTCCACAAAAACCACACACCAGATATTTCCATCTTGAAATAGTCGTAGAATGTCTGAAATGAATAAGCAATTTAATGAAGACTCTCCGTTAAGTCTTGCAAGAAGTCTAATTAATGAAGCGAGACTAGCGTTCACTCTCTTTATCTAAACTCAACTTGGGAAATAAACTTAGCTTGTTGAAATTACTAAAAAGTATGCTCTTAATGGGACAATGACTGTATTTAACAAAACTTGTTTTACTGAGAACAATTTTAAAGGCGATAGGAAATATCGCGTTTACATAAATACAAACAATAAAAAATAACATAAGAAATTAAATGAAAAATCACCCAACATTTTTCATACAAAATTGGGGTGAATGAAATAAAAAATGAATAGGAAATTCAAAAGAAAAACCACCGAAAAAATTGGATAATTTTGCACATTTTTTAATCAATCAAATTAAGATCTTTTTTGCAAATACTTGAAAAGGAAGAAAGGCCCGAAAAATAAGCTTGGAATTTAGGTCCGAAAATAGTCAGGCATTTTTGCCAAATTAAAAATAAAAAACGCCCGAATTTTTATTTACCGAAAAGTTAAGAAATTTCAAATTCGATACTATAAAATGGTTCGCCGTTGTACGGAAGGTAAAAAACATTATTCCGTCAAAGAGCAAATCATTTTATTATAAAAAAAAAAACACCATCTGGACCTTATCCGTACATAATGTCCATGGACCCCTTGTTCATGAATTACATCAAAAAACAAATAAAATTAATGAAATCTTTGCAGATATTCTACAGGGGAATATTAATTCACTACTCAAATTTGTTCTTTTATTCTTTGATAATCTCATTTGGAAATAAAAGCCGAAAAACTGCTGAAAACTTCGGTCGTAATTTTCATTTTCTTTCGGGTCTTATTTCCAAACCATTCGCGTATTATTTCTTTCTTTCGGGCTCAATTGCCATTTCAAATTCGGGCGTTTTTTCAGAAATTTAATGCTTCCAAAATTTCGGGCTTTTTTGCATTTTTTTTCGGGCGTAAGTTCTAAAAGCCTTATAATCATTTGTTCATCGTCGTCTATACAAGCAACAATATTTTCAATTTAGAAGCCAAACCCTTTGTGTCGGCGGATATTGGTTGATTCATTTTATTTTTGTCAAGCACTACAACGCCGCTGAATTGCATTTTGGAACATTTTTTTTCGTTTTTATTGTGTACAAATTTTTTATTCTTTTCGTTTGGGGGATTTTTTATTTTATTTTTTCAGCGATTTTTCTTTGGCATATTGAAATCATATACATTAACCAGTAAACTTTTCTTTTAAAAAATTCCGATTTTTTTCGGTAGAATTTTCCAAAAGGGCCTAAAATGAATAAGAAGGGCCTCGGGGCTTTTGAAATGAAAAAGGGCCCAAAAAAGCCCTAAAAGCCCCCAAATATCATCCCTGTTAAGTATGCATTGAATATTTCTCTTTTACATAACGATAGAATATGTATGAGAGGGTGAAATTATCAAGCATCAAGAATACTAGTTTGAGAACATATGCAACAAACAGATATATCGGTAATATTGTTGTCTCTATTTGGAACATCTGGATATGTGACGTTAAAAGTATAAATAAATAGCGAATTATTTTAATAAAACAATTAAAGAAACACTTTATAAATGAAGTGCAATGCATTCAAGTTTTAAATTTATTTCATAAAAACAACTAGTAAGGAATGGAGCTTCGGCAGGGTACCGAAGCTAAAATACCCCCCCGCGGCCGTACTGAAGTATATACGAAGTCTTTCGACGTCTATAAAATTTGTATGTATAATCTGCAAAAATATTTGTGTCATACGCTTAATTTAATTTTACCCTTAGCTGCCACATAGAATAATTTGTAAACAAAGTAAAATGCCACACACAATTTTCTAGTATAAAGACTCCACATTTTACCGAAGAATATATGCATGGGTTGGATAAACGAATTGGGCGGAACTTGGGTACATAAAGACGCGATGTCATTCAGTTTTATATATTTACGAAAGTTTTTAAATGTTGATGACGTCACTTTGTAGTGAAGGTTGGCGTGGTTTTTGTCCGATTTTGCCAAATATCAAAGAGTGGCTTATGTTAAATATCAAAGTTTGTATGCAAAATTTCAAAACATTTCTGTAATTTTTGCAGATTTTTAAGCGATTTAACGTTTTCAATAAAGCCACTTTCTATGGGAGGTAGGTGTGGTTTTCATCCGATTTTGCCAAATATCATAGCGATATTGTATATAAAAGCCTATGTGCAAAATTCCAAAACATTTCTGCAATTTGATCAGATTTTTAAGGGATTTTACGGTTAATGTAAAGCTTCTTTGTATGGGAGGTAGGCGTGATTTTTATCCGATTTTTCCAAATTTCATTGTCAGAATTTATATTGAAGACCAAAGCTTATATGCAAAATTTCAAGGCATTTCCTTAATGTTTGTGGATTTTGAAGAGATGTTACGGTTAAAATAAAGTCACTTTGTATGGGAGGTAAGCGTGGCTTCATCCGACTTGGCTCATTCTCGAACTTGATCTTCCTTTTTTAAAAAGAATCTTATAGTTTGAATTTCATTGCGATAGCTTTAAAATTAAGGCTAAAATCGTGTCGACAGACGGACAGACAGACGGACACACGGAAATCGACTCAGGAGGTGATGCTGATCAAAAATATATATACTTTTCTATACCTGACACGCCTCCTTATTGGAGTTACAATACATAACAAATTATACATGGGTATAATAAACATAACAAAGGCATTTTTGTCGACAACTTAATGAAATTAAAAATTAATTAATTAAAAATGAATAAATGTGGCCAAGTTCCTTATAAAAAGCTATCGATTCACAGAATCCATATCCATTACACCATTACTTTTTTTTAGTAGCATAGAAAAAGTAAAAGCACGAAATTAGCGCAAAGAGAACTATCTGGAATATTCATTTTGAATGCATATATCCATTTAAAAAAACAGTTACTCAGCTAAAGAGAAAAAAGCTCAGACTACAATGAGAGCCAGAGAAAGATACGCTCTCTGCTAAATCCAAAACCCAGTGGCAAATTTACGGAGTACTCCAATATTTCATATATGAAAGGCAGTAGTACACTTGTGTTAAGTTATTCATATATGAATTTGTGCGTGAAGTTGTATATGGGTAATCGAAAAGTTATCCTGTATGCCTACAGGCAGTACACTTGTGTTGTGCCATTTATGTATGAATTTGTATATGAAGTCGTATTTGGGTGATTTTTGCGATTTTTCTTTTTGTTCTCTTTGTTTACTTCTTAGCTTGGGACATTCTTCAAATTCTTTCAATATTTTTCAGTGGTTTTTGGTCATGTAAACTTCAGTTGCAAATCATTGCATTAAAACGGTTTAATGTAATTAAAAGAATCCTTTTGACACTGATATTGACACAGTCTGCAAAACATCTTATGTATGTATCGCATGTTTTCTTGGATTCGTTATTTGCCTGGATAATGATAACAATGATTTTCTATAATTTGAAAAAATCTCCTAAAATGCTACTCAGGACAAACCCGGTTTTTATTCATGCGGCATATTGCAGCCTTTTTATAGGTATTCAAGAATTTGGCTCATATCAAATAATACTTTTTAAACTCAGTCCTTGCAGATGTATATCAGCTTTTCCTTTTAATGCCAGCTCCTCAATATTCACTTGGAATTCACATATTCACCCACATAAAAGCAGTTAATCTGCTACAAACTACCTCATTACTGCGGCACTCACACTGTTCCAGTTTTTTTTTTTTTTTTATCGCAATTTTCTACAAACTTTACAAAGCCCACGAGCAAATGCACTAAGACTGCTACAATGTCTGGCAGCATCCTGCAGGAACGCTACTTAACGCTGCATGCTTCCGACAAGTTTGTCCATTTTTCACGCTACTTATGGTGTGGCATACACATACACATATACGCACACATACACACCAACACAAACGCATTTTGAATTTCTAATTTGGCAGCACTTCTGCTAAACTCAACAGAAATTTCGCGCGCGATGCAACAAGATGGATGCTTTTGTTGCATTGTTATTGCGGCAAATGCTGCATGCGTCTGGCTGTTACTCCTGTTGCTGGCAGCCTGATAGTTTATCGCAGCAAAACTACGTTAGTCGCAAAACGCATTTTCAGAATGTCTGCCGGTGTGGGAATTTCGAGGAGTAAAAGGGCAAGAATTGTTGCAGCAAACATGGGTGGACCTTCTTCAGTCTCTGCTGCACACTGTATAGACTGTGACTGTGAAGTGTGCAGGATTCTGTTGGCTGTCGCCATAAATTTTTGCTTCATTTGTGGGCGAGAAATGGAAACTCTTTTGGTGACAATGGGTTGGTTGAATGTTTGCTTCACAACAACTGCTTAAATTGACGCTATGCTAAACAAATAGCTCGCTCACACTAAACGAGTGATGTAAGAGAAATGAAGAAATTTCTTTAACAATAACTTCAATCATTAAATTATATCCTTACTACGGCACTCCTCTCACGGGCAGCTGTTGAAAATTTCGACTGCTTGGCAATAAAAGCAGTGGACATTAAAAAAGTCTGGCGTCGAGTATAAATCGTTGACAACATCCTTTTTCATAGACTATGCGACGAAGGGCCACAGCACGATGATATTTTTTTCTCGTCCTTCTTATTCTTCTTCTTCCACCCAATTACTTCAGGCAAATGGAATGCGAGCAGCAGAGTAACAAGAAAAAATATCGAAGCACGATTTGCCGGACATGCTGCCATGTTGCATGTCACAGCAGCAAACTAGCAGACATACACGCATACGAACAGACACATAGTTGCACGCACTCACACTAGCACGCTTCGTGCATTTGGCGTCTGACTGGTGAAATTTGTGCTTTTTTGTTAGCATTTTGCGTGATTTTATTTTGAAGTTTCCATTTCTTTGCTGCGGCACTCAATAGTCTGCAGTCAGTTTCTTTAAAACAGCAACCTTTATGGTTTTTTTTTTTATATTTTTATGAAATGATAGTTTTTACATCCGACAACATTGCGTTGTTCTTGCCGCGCACTTCCGGCTAAGCATGGTAGTCCGTGCTCAATATTAAATTCCAGTATTTGTTTGATGGCTGCCGACGCAAAAGTTTTAGTTACCAGTGTGCAGATAATTTCACCCGCTGTGCTGGTGGGTAAGTTGTTAGGTGCTGAACGTGTGCAGTGGCGATGGGGGATGCAGAAAGCATTGCTAAGTTTCAAGTTTTAGTTTCTACAAAGTAGAAATTTTTGTAAAACACAAAATATTTGGCCGTGGTTAAACTTTGAAAATGTATGCATTCTTGTTTTATACGAAAATCCTTTCAAGTCCTGCTGGGCAATTTTGCAGTAGCTATGTTATACTAACAAGCACTTGGCTACGGAAGCTCTTAGCAAAGACAATAAAAAACAGCTGCCTAAAATTTGTTTCGTACAAAACAATCTAAACTGAAATCCTGCAAGTTAGACCAAATGTGCTGCCATTGTTTGTGGTTCGAATGGTAAACAATCGAAAAAAATCAACAGTAATATATTTAAGGACATTTTACTGCACTTCATGCACAATGCAAATGTAGCGGATGTGGTGCGCTTCATCCTGCCAAATATGTGTCCAATGCAAGTGTTGTTTAAGTTTAGCCTTCATGATTTGACTGCATTTGCAGTTGATATATAGCTAAGTGATGACGTGGCAGCGGAAGTCGTGGGAAGCGAGCTGCTCGCAAAAATGTACTCCAAGCTGTGTGAGCTTTCATTGGAATTTTTATTTTTTTTTTTTTTGCTTTATGGCTATTTTTTGTCTAAATTACCCACACGCGGTGGATGAATTAAATAATTTGTAGGTTTTTAAAATTTGTCAATTAATGAATTAAAACAATAATAATTTCGAGCTCATGGTGGCATAATCTCAAACCATATTGAGATCAATGTTTATGTTTTGAAATGGGAGTGGTTTTAAGTTCTTTGCAAAAATGTTTCTTAAACCTGCATGTAGCTTCGGCTAGATAATAGATTTCGAATTATATAAATATTACAAAATATATAGTACAAAAAGAATATAGGACATGGCGTGATTAAGATATATATGCTTTTCTATTTCTGCACTTATACTTTTTGAAGGCGTCCTTGAAGATTTTATCATACCTAATTTTTCGTTAATATTATATTTTTGTGTTCTTACCCACGAGCTTTACTGTGTCATAATTTAGTGGTTACTGAGCGGAATATTCGGTATATCACTTGAAAATGAGAGTCTTACATCGTTACTTGTACTGTATCGCATCTGACCATACCTTAACGTCCCTTGTGTTTAACCCTCCGATGAGTGAGAAGGTCCCTAGGGACCTTTTTGCCTTTTCAAACTGAAATTACTCCTACTTCGGCCACTACAACCCCCCCCCCCCAAAGTTACTCTGTATTTCAAGAGTATTTTGTTGCGCATCTTTTGGAAAAAAAAATCAAGCCGATCGGATCATTACTTTAGGAGTTATTGAGGTTTTAGTGAGAATAGTACGCGGACGTGTGAATAGGTCCGTATGGACCTTGTACTGAATTTCACTAATAAATGCATGTTTTTGGGCATCATTATAATTTTTTTATTGTTTCAACACATAATTTACTTGTTCTGAACACAAAGACCTAAACTCAAAGACATTAGGGATGATGGTAAAAACAAAAAATTCTAAGAAAAATTCGAAGACATGAACTTTATTGCTTTCAAGGAAAGGCACAATATTCTAATTTTATACTACTAGCAATAAACCAGTTCTTAGAATTTTTTGTTCTTAGTATTTTGTTCTTAGTATTTTTTGTTCTTAGTATTTTTGTTCTTAGAATTTTTTCTTAGAATTTTTTGTTTTTATCATCATCCGTAATGTCTTTGAGTTAAGGTAGACGTACGAAAGAGTATAAAAGAAGTTGTAGTTTCGTAAACCAAATCAGTCAAAGTTTAGACAGCGAAGAGTAAAATCGTGTGTGATAGAAACAAAAATATAAATATGGCAGATGCAAGTAATTTGGACGTTGCTGAAATTGTTGTACGCCGTAGTACTCGTTACCAGCAAATGACTGCGGATGAAAGGCGTGCAGCTGATAGTAGATTTGCTGATTTTATGAACGAAGACATGGATGAAGAAATTGATATTGCTGCAATTGATAATTATGAAGTTGAGGATGATGAAGATCGCACATACCAACCTGCTGAAGAGTCAGATGCCGAAACTGAAGGATACGTCGAGCTAAATGAAGATACTGATGACGACGATGATGAAGAGGAAGAAAATGATGGACAGGAAACGAATGAAAGTTACTATATTGGTAAAGATGGAACCCAATGGAGTAAAAAAGCACCACCAACATCACGCACTCGTAATCATAACGTGGTCGACTTCACAAGAAAGAAACCAGGACCAACAGGAAATATACACGACCCCTATACAATAATGCGTTCAATCATGTCAGAGGAAATAATACACTTAGTGCTACGTGAAACAAATCGTAAATTCAGGGAGGTTACAGCTGCATGGAATTTGGCGAATCCCACGAAGAAAAAGGAGTGGAAGCCAGTGGCAGTGAAAGAGTTTGACGCCGTTGTAGCTATTCTTTTGTATGCTGGACTCACAAGATCAAACCATGAACCAGCTATGGAATTATGGGGCGCGACGCGTTGCCCAATATACAAAGCTGCGTTGTCGTACGATCGCTTCATGTGTATAAAGCAATTTATTCGATTCGACAATGGAAATACTCGACAACAGCGACTCATCAACAGCAAAACTGCGGCTATTGACGATATTTGGCAAATGTTGCAACATAACTTGGCAGCAGCTTACACTCCTCATGAAGCACTAACAGTTGATGAGCAGTTGTTCCCTTACAGAGGCCGCACCCGCTTCACACAATATATTCCGTCAAAGCCAGCTAAGTATGGTTTGAAAGTATGGTGGTTATGCGACTCACAGAGTTATTATCCTGTGAAGGGAATGGTATATTCTGGAAAACTGCCAAACCAACAACGGGAGATAAACCAAGGGCAGAACGTAGTGCTGGATCTTGTGGAAAAATATTTAGATGCTGGCCGTACTATATACGCGGATAATTGCTTTACCACTCTTGACTTGGCGCGTATTTTGTTGAGGAGGAAGACCGCATATGTTGGTACAGTGCGCTACCAAGACCGATGGAAGGCAATGCACCGTCGCTTGCGGCTAGGTCAAGTAGACCGTCATGTCGCCTTTGCCGTTCTGAGTACGGGCGGCAGCGGAAAACGCGGGCACACTGCTTCGGCTGCGGCAACGCTGTTTGCGGAGAACATTGCACACTTTTACATCGCTGCAACACTTGCGCACAGGGCGGGGGACAAGAAGTACACGCTCAGCAACAATAATTTTTAAACTTTTTATAATAGTCTTAAGAAAATTCAAGCAAAAAAAAAAAAAATTAAAAAAATTGAAAAAATTATTTTTGTATGTAGAATTTAGTTATAAACAATAAAAACAAAAAAAAATTAAAAAAAAAAAAATTTTTTATATGAAAAAAACATGATTTACAAAAAAGGTCCGTAGGGACCTTTTCACACGGCCGTGAAGTTCAGAACTGTCACTCATCGGAGGGTTAAGTAGCTTTAGTGTTTCTTATGTGTTAATTTGCTAAAGTGTTTTAAGTGTTTTCATTTGTAAAGCCATTGGCGGGAAGTATTCATTTTTTACTTTAATTCGATGAAACTGCTGCTAAAAGTCATCGATTGCTGTCGGAAGCTTACGGTGAATATGCATGCATGCTCTGGTAAGGATTGTTTCAAAATGGTGATTTTTACACGAAATTCAAATGACGTCATGACCAAGTGAAAAACTTTTAGAATCAAGAATTGGAAATGTTGCAGGATGAAAGCTCGTGTCATATAAGTTCGGCAGAGTTGCACAGAAAACAATTGAGACGTCCCTTTTCAAAAATTTGTCTTATCCCTCTATTTAAATTTTAAGTTATTAACGTTTTTTTGTTTTAATTAGTATGAGTCGCGGAAGTGTTGATATTTATTGAAGATTATACTACTAAGCTGCCTATTGTATTTTATTACAATAGATCAAAATTAAAAAATAAGAGAAAGAGACGGAGAAAGTAGAGAAAATTGGTCCGAAGTAACTTATACCGTAACGGGTGATAATGGAACTTGTCTCTTTATAGGTTTATGTGTCTGGCAGTGAGATTCTGTTCAGCAAAAATTTGCTTGTTCGATAAACATCAAAAGTTAAATAAAAAGCAACCGAAACAATCAAAACCACATTATGATTGCTAAGAATTATATGCAAGATGTTTGTGAAAAGAAGGTGAAGCAGATTTGTGGAGTAAAAAGCTGTATATTAAAGGTAAGTAACCGATTTTTAAGTGAAAAATGTTCGGAAAAGGAAAGAGTAATCTTAAAAGATTAAAAAAAAACGAAACAGGATTACGCTATTTCTTTTATATTAGTTGTCTCGTCTTCAGGGCTACTACCCAACCGAAATCAAGAGACTAAAGACTTATTAAATACAGTACCCGCCATAATATTATGAACACCATACAAACTCAGACAAGGATGTAATCGGAGAAGAACGATTGAAGTAACAAATAAAAGTTCAAGGGTCAACCTTTAAATCTGCATCCTTGGAAAAATTTTTAAAATAAAGGTTGTCCCGAAATTGCATGTTAATGCAATTTATACCTTGAAGTGGATTTGTGCTTTTTTGGTAGTAGTATCCAAACCACTGCTTGGATAAGTATGATTCAAGTACCAAATGAAAGATCAAGGGTCTTTCCGTGTTAAAGTGAACAGATTTGTTTCATATGTTGTTGGAAGAAATGGGACCGTTCGTTCTCCCTTGGGGACATATCACGTGATTGGTACTGAACCGGATTCTTTTCTCCGTAGGGAGGAAAGAATTTGAATAAGACAAGTTTTGTAATGTCAATATGGATAAGTTTTGAATTGTCAGTGCAGGTATAAGACAGCTTTGAAAACGCTTACTATAGATGTAGATAAGAAATAATACGAAAGTACAGTTTGAATCCTTTATTAAGGAAGCCTTAAGTATAATCTTTATATAATTCTTAAAATATCTGAAATTACACAGAAAAATTATATTACCTTCAAGTGTGTTCTTACTTTAAAAGAACATTTTAAAACGTGTGCTATAAAACGAAAAAAGAGGTGCAACTCTGCGATCACTTCACAATTTTTAACGGTTCTTTTCAAAAAGCAGAATTCAAGGGGAAAAAATGAGGTGAGAAGAAGTAGAAGAGAGTAAGAGATGTTTCTATGAATTTCGTTGTTTCATACCGGGTGTTTTAACAGATTTTTATAAGCAGTTCTAAAAATATTTCAAAGTGTGCTATAGTCATGAGACGAAGTGTATGTAAATATTTTTATATGGAAGTGCATATGTCGGTCATATATAATTTGACCGAGCTTCTTATGATCATTTGTGTTGTGCGTGTTGTGAAATGTTTGAACACAAATGATCGAGAACTGGACCTACAAGTTTTATGCCGCCCCGAACGACTTATGTTCTCAAGAAGCTTTTCATGACAGTTTTTACTCTCTAAGGCTTGCCATTGTCTGCAGAGAGGTGAATACCGAACAGAAAAATTAGTTCAATTGAAAAAATTGTCTGTGTCAGGTGGGAATTGAACCAGGGTTTTCTGGCGTATGGGCCACACACTCTAACCACTACGCCACGGCCGCCACATATGTAAGTATCTATAACTTTTTGATTAGTGCAAAGTGAGGGTTTACCTGAGATTAGTCTGACATTAATCTTAAAAAATATCAAAGTTCTAAGATAAGAATTTCACATAAATATTTGAAGTTATTCATGCTCAATTTGAAAAGGTTAATAAAATTTAATAAATTATTAAATTCCATTTCCTTGCATAATTTCTTATATAAAGCTTAATTGGATGATACATTTTAGGAAGTATTCAAGAAGATTTTAATCCAAGTTTTAATTTTTTTTTAGTTAAACAAAGATTCAGTTTGCGACAACTATAACATTGGAAATTCCTGAATTCAATAAAAAATATTCTCTGCCATAAAAAAAAAACTTGTCATCCACAACAGAATAGGTGCAAGATATAGGTACGGAATCAATTTTCAATTTCTAACGCAGATTTTATAAATGGTGCTCATTTTTTTCTTTCCTTTTTATATAATTTGATATAATTTGATTTCTCTATACTCTTAGTGGGTTCATAGAAGCATCATGTGTATTTGTACGAACTGTTATTAATTTTATAACGGTAAACATTTTTTGCGGGTAATTTTTAATGCGTTGTTAGTGTTTTTTTTGTGCATTAGTCTGATGGGTCGTGTCATTTGAGGTGGTTTGTTATTGTGCAGTGAAAAATGATTATTAGTTGGTTGTTCTTTGAAAAGGGCAAGTAAGTGAAGTGCGCAAATGCAAGAATTTCTTATTTTGTTGTCATAAAAAATATAGTTGGTAGCAATTTATGAAATGCGACACATTCATCAAGGTTTTTGAATGTGGTTTCGCGGTGAAACCAATAGGAAATAACCATTTTTTTTTAATTTCAGGCAATGATCGTTGTCGTAGATTTGACCTAGAGGCGATGAGTTCGGAAGAATTTCAGATTTTTTTTGACGAAGATCTATTCGGCATAAATGCCATGGAAATCGTTTTTGTTGATGAGCCTCAAGAAGAACATGACAAAGGTTGGATTAGTGAAGATGATCTTCCTTTGTCTGTTCTTCAACAAAAAGAGAGGGCTATGCAAACCATATAGACGACGTCAAGAAATTATTTGCAAAACACGAAAAAAGAGTTTGAAGAAGAAACAGGTCCCGCTATTCCTGTTGACTTAGAAATACCTACCGATGTATTTCTTCATTTATTTCCAATGGAGTTAATAGAACATATTGCATTCCAAACAAATTTGTATGCCGTGCAAAAAGCTGGAGTAAATAGTGGAAGCTACATTCCAACCAATTAAGAAGAAATCAAAGTGTTCCTGGCAATAAACTTATTGATGGGCGTCATAAAACTTCCAAGTTATTGCGATTATTGGTGATCTATGCCTCAACTTAGAGATAATCCCATTTGTTCACTCATGTCAAGGGATCGTTTTGCCTGGCTTCTTGGGCATATTCATTTGAATGATAGTTTGCGACAACGAGAAAGAACATCTCAAGATTTCGATAAGCTTTATTAAGATTATTTATTTTAATTTGCGTCCTCTCATAACGAAACTATTGGAAACATTTTTATCGTCATTGAAGCTATCTCAATTCCAATCTATAGATGAATCAATGATAAAATTAAGGGACGGAGCTGTTTTCGACAATATATGCCCATGAAACCTATAAATCGAGGATACAAGCTTTGGATGAGAGCTGACGAAAAACAACATGTGTGCCAGATTCAGATCTACACCGAGAAATCTACGACAGGTACCGAAGAAGGTCTTGGCTTACGTGTGGTGAAGAACCTTTCTAGGACGTTAGTAGGAAAAAGACATTGTATCTTTTTCGATTTTTTTTTCAATACGATACAACTTCAAAAAGATTTACAAGCACAAATGATTTACTGCTGTGGAACTTTTCGGAAAGGAAGGAAAAAATGCACCCACTGACCTGCTAGATGACAAAAATGTACAGCGAGGGCAATCTGACTGGCGCGTTAGTAAGAACGGACTGGCATTTTTAAAATTGGAAGACAAGAAATCAGTGCATTTTCTGAGTAACTTTCATGATCCATCAGTTACTGGAACAGCAATGCATGCGCATGTAAAAAGATGGCCGCAAGAAGGAGGTTTTATGTTCACAACATGTAAGGGATTATAATAAGCACATGTGCTATGTTGATAAGGTGGACATGCTAAAATGCATTTATAAAATAGACCGCAAATTGATTGATGAAATGCCAATCAGGTTTATTAAACTAGTAGTATGTGCAATTGTAGCGCCTCTCACTCACATTATTAATCACTGTATAACCTCTTCATGTTTCCCCGAATTATGGAAATTAGCCACGGTTATGCCTGTTGCTAAAAGTTCTCCTGCTTCTGATCTCGAGGATTTCAGACCCATTAGCATTCTTCCTGCTCTTAGTAAGGTTTTTGAACGAATAATGTCCAATCAAATTTCTGAATACCTAAATGTAAACAATCTTTTATCGCCGCTTCAGTCTGGGTTCCGGACTGGTCACAGCTGTAGATGACATTAGAATATCTTTTGATAAGAACTTTACAACTCTTCTTTGTCTCAATGACTTCGCCAAAGCTTTTGATTCGGTCAACCACAATCTGCTTTGTTACAAGCTTAAGCATTTGTTTAAGTTTAGTGATAGTGCGGTTAAACTTTTATCTAGTTACTTAGAGGGCAGAATGCAGAGGGTAAGAGTTGGTAATAGTTACTCGTCTCTACAAACAGTTTCTGCTGGGGTTCCACAAGGATCAATTTTGGGTCCCCTTCTTTTTTCTATTTTCTTAAATGACGTCTTCACTGTTTGCAAATATGCAACCATTCATGCATATGCTGATGATGTTCAGCTGTATCTTTCTCGACCTGCTGGACTCTTTGAAGATTTAAGTTATAGGCTAAACTATGATTTATCATTGCTCAACAAGTGGGCTGCTAACAACTTGCTTTTTATTAATCCGTCTAAATCGAAAGTACTGCCAATTGCTAGGGATAATTCTTGTTTTTTGGATATTCCGTCTTTATTTATAGGGGCTGTTAAGCTGATATTTGTTAGTAAAGTAAAAAACCTTGGCTATATTATAAATTCAAATCTTAACTGCAGTGATCATATTAATCATACCTTAAGTAAAATTTATGCTACCTTAGTCATTTCAAGATTAATGTGGCGTTTAATGAAAAAGTTTCACAATTGCGATCATTTGCTGAAAAATTGACCATCGCGGCGGTGTGCACATTGCAGTACAGCAGCTGTGCCTCACCGTACAAGGTGGTTTTGTTCTTGCTGCGAAGTTGGACTTTGCGTGAATGGCAAAAAAATTGTTTTGCATCATATCATGTTTGATAAAAATTATTAAAAAAAAAGCTTCGCTTCAAAATATATAATTTTTTTTTCTTTGTTAGTTTTTCTTAGATTCCTGCTGGTTACGTGGTGAAACCACTTCTAAAAGCATTAATAAAAGATTTGAAAAAGTTAAAATTTTGTTATTATTATTTAAATTCATTATTAATAAAACACATTTTACCTGAATTTCAAAGTTTTATAAAAATATTTTAAAATATTGACACCTCCGGGAACAAAGAGTTAAGAGTCTATATCTCTTAAAATGCTTCGAGATTCATTCTGAAAATTTTTTACACATTCTTAAGATGTTTCTCAAGACAATAAAATAAAAAAAAATTCGAAAATTTTTCTAAAAAAAATAGAAACTGGGCCTTAAATAGCTTATATCTCCGCTTGGTCTTCAGTGGATGGCCAAATTAATAGGGCCAACCTGAAAAATGAGAACTTATCATTATATTAATTAATAAAAAAATTACAAAAAAGTTGTTTTTGCTCTAAGCATAATAAAAATTCAAAATTGCATTTTTAATTACCTTTCATATGACATAGCATTAATTAGCAAAAGTGGAGGTAAAAATTAATAAGAGCATGTCATACACTTGACCCATCTAGGAGTCACCTCGGGAAAGTTATAACCATTTTAAAAAAATGTTCATTTTGCAGGAGGAACCCTAGTAGGGGACAGATAGGGGGTGGGTATGTTTGGAAGAAATGTTGGGGATAAAAACTAATAGGACCATAGGACCATAGGATAAAAACTAGCTCATACCTTTGATTCTTCTAGGGGTCACCTCTGGGGAGCTATGGATAATTTTTGTCAACATTTTGTCAAATCACCCCCCAAATGGGCCGATACGACCGGGGTTAGCCCCCTCCGATCGGAGGAACAAAACTTTGGCTCATCAATTTTTGTACGTAACCTTACAAAATGGCCCGTACAAGCTATCAATATCGGAAAAACGCGCACCAAAACCAGGCTAATAGGCACTGACAAAAAAACAGTCAACTAGAGTTAGGAAGTTATGCTCCGAAATAACAAGGTTCATGCTTCTGCATAACGTACAAGACTTCACCTATTCAATAAGATATCTTGGAC
Organism: Coremacera marginata; assembly: GCA_914767935.1. NCBI lineage: Eukaryota > Metazoa > Arthropoda > Insecta > Diptera > Sciomyzidae > Coremacera > Coremacera marginata. The sequence goes on from OU612046.1 coordinate 132,818,735, forward strand.
AACGCGATAGGATTATCTTATGTCAGGAAATGCAATTTCTCGCTTCAAAACAGCTGAACATGCTACGACGATCATATGATCATACCTCCGAAGACCGTAAACATAGCGTATAAAGTTGTTGAACGCAACTTGCATTTTGTGTGTAGATCTTGAGTCAAGCGACTTCCGCATAGGAAAATACTGGCAGTAACAGCTGTAAGACTAGTGTCTTTCTAGTTTCAATAGGTATGAACGCTGCAGCCATCCAAAGACGGCGCGGTTTGTGTAGAGGTCATTTTCACAAATTTTTCAAGCACATGCTAACATTTTTGGGGGACACCAAAACAAAAATAAAAAAGTCGATAAGTGGCTGAATTTGTATTGAGAATTAATTACTGACAGAAGGTAATGAAAAAGGTAAAAAGAAAATTCAAGCTTCTTTTGCTGGCATAGTATTAAACTTTGAAATTAGGAATGGGTCAACTTTCTTGAATTTCCCTTATATTTCCTTTAAAAGAATTTAAGAAAGAAAAAGAATTTTGTGTAATATTTTTCCTTTAAAAAAGACAAAATAAGCTCTCCAATGATACCCTATTTCAGAAAATTTAAATGTACAGAGCTACGTTGTCTTAAAAGTATACCATATTTTGACATTTGCGAGAATGTGGGTGCGCGAAGAAATTCTTAAATTCTCAAACTGCGAATTTGGTTTTCTAAGCAGTGAGCCAATCTAAGAACAAAATTTGAGACAAATTGGAGATTTGACACTTTAATGTAAAATGGGCGATATAATAATAAAAAACCAATAATTTTTTCTTCATTCCAGCAGAAAATCCCAGTCAGGCATGATCAGGCAAGAATTCAGGCCTGACGGCATGACGGAGGCTTGACGGAGGAAACCAGTCATGATTTTTTTATACAAGTGACTGCCTCTTCAGACCTGATATTTAGAATTACTCTTTTAAAATGTTCATTTATGATTTCTCGTCTGAATATCAATTTTTATTTCAAATTCAGATATGAAATCTGGCCCGAAATTAAAGAGGACAGATTTTTTGTTTAATTTCTCATTAGAATACAGGTCTGTAAAAAGGAAGCCTGAAATATATTTTAATTCAGCCTAGAAATCGGAAATGAATAATGCAGGCATGATTATGCTAAGAAATTCAATCCTGAATTCCTGTCTAACTATTAGAGACTATTATTTATTTTTTAGAATACAAGAAGCGATAAAAAGTAACATAGTTTCAAAAAACAAATTATGAAAAAGTTTACGAATTATGAATAAAGATTTTATTTGGCATTTAAGTCCTTAAAATCCTCAGAGAATAATGGAATTATGAGTTAAGACCAGCTGATGACTTCTTACTTGTGTTGTTGTTGGTTAATTTACTTACATACTTACGCCAGAGAACGGCTCGAATCCCACCTGACTCAATTTTTTTCAATTTTTCAATTGAATTAATTTCTCTGTTCGACCGTCACCTCTCTGCAGACAATGGCAAACCTCAGAGAGTAAATACTGCCATGAAAAGCTTCTTGAGAACATAAGCCGTTCGGAGCAGTTATGTGATTTGGCGGGATTTCGCTCACTTTGCGGGATTTTTAACCCCTTGGAGGGCGAACGGGATTTTATGCTTTAATGTGGGATTTTCATACCTGACAAAATTAAAAACAAAATCTTAGTTGGTAGCTTTGCACCAAAATCGGACACAAAAATTGCTTTGGATATTGATAAGAGAGTTTATCCTAAGGATCTTCGTTCAATCTCAGATAACGTGGAAGTGTTCACTAGAAGATGAATGGAATGATTTATCATTTTTGTTTAATCGTGTTTTGGAATAGATGGCCTCCAGAAAGGCCCTAAGCTCAGTTGTTTTCGAATTTAACAATGCTGTCAACTTTTGTCCTGTCATTACCGCACTCCAACGCCGGCGCCGAAAGGATATTCTGAATAGTAACGGGTATAAAAACCAAACACGAACAGACGCAAATATGACAGACAGAAGGTCATATTTGCGTTGAATTTTTTTGAACAGTTTTTGTGCTTAAATATTCCTTAATCAAAATAGCTGCACAAACTGCAATGGAAATATGACCATTGATGAACAACTTGTAACTTTTGAAATTTGAAATGAAATATGAACTAAATGGTCCTAACCTAACAGCTGGGTTCAATATAGCAAAAAATATTTAAAACTATTTAACTAAATTTTTGTTTTTTTATGATATTTGTTAAAAGCCCAGCAGTATTAATTTTTTTTATTTTATCAAAACGAATTTTGAAATTTGAAATTGAAATGAAATTTGGACCAAATGCTCCCAACCTATCAGCAGGGTTAAATGTAGCGAATAACATTTAAAACAATTAAATTAAATTTTTGTTTTTATGATTTTTGTTAAATTCCGTATTTTTTATTACTTACTTATTTATTATTTATTTATTTATTATTTACTTATTATTCCGTTAGTATTATTATTTCTTTTTTATCGAAATGAATTGCCACAAAGATTTTTAATGTTATATTATTTTTTTATACACGAGTGCAATAAATATATAAGCTTTTTTGTTGAAAAAAAAAATGTCTATGTACTTTCACTTATACTTATGTTGGTGTTCAAAACATTTTCACAACACACACAACACAATTGATCATAAGAAGCTCGGTCAAAGTCCTTTCAAGGGCTAAAATGGCCATTTCGTTTATTTTACTTTGTTTTTTCAAAGTAACTTTTTGAATTCATAAAGTTTTGAATTCAAATTTGATGGGCCTGCAGTATTTTGTGGAAGACGGTGTGCGGTTTTTCCAAATATCCCTGTTGTGCGTTGTGCTGGTCGATGGCTCTGAGTCTTTCAAAATCTTTTTTAATCGCAATGGTACAAATGACACCATAAACATATCCGTGTCCAAGGTATTTTCGCATAACAATTCCTTGTATTGTTTTTGTTCGGAAGAACCATCACATCCTCATTTGCAAAAAAGAATTAACTTGCAGTTTCCATATTGCTTCAACTCATTTTCTTGATTGATTTTCTTGATTGAAATGATTGTAGCAAGTGTTGTGTGTGATCAAGTAATGATTGTAGTTGTACCTATGCCGAAATCGGTGTAATTGCAATGGCAAACAGTCCTTTTTAACAGCAGTTATGTGATGATATAATGGATACAGATTTGAACCTTTTTTAATCGCACGCAATCTGAGCTCAGTACTATATTGGTGCTTTGTTAATTTCAAATCCAAAAATAATGCTAATGCCTCCTCATTTGTGTACTGTTTTCCTTCGCTCGGTATTGGTATAATTTTAAGAATCCGTTTTGTTCTCACTGGAAAGTTATTGATGCTAGACTTTTCAATGATTTCCAGCTTTGCATATTTTTTATCTGATCGCAATTGATGAAGGAAAGTTTCTTGAACATTTTCACTTCCGATTTCATCAGTGATATGTGACAAAGTGACAAAGTAGATGCTTTAACTCAAAATATTAGCCACCTCTTTGAAACTCATGTTCCAACGCGTACTATTATTATAAAAAATGTGTCTTGTCCGTGGTACAAGTCCAGTGTGCAGAATGCAATTAAAAACCGCAATAAAATGCACAAGCGGTGGAAAAGAAATCCGTCGTCGGAAAATTGGGAAGAGTACAGAGTAGCAAGGAATGCTTCAATTCTTATTTGCAGGCAAATCAAGTTAAGATTTTATTCGAGTAAAAAAACATCACTTCCTTCCAGAGAGCTAAGGAAAAATCTAAAAAGCATTGAAATTGGCAGCAAGCCTACAGTTAGCTGCTGTGTTAACCCAGATATTATGAATGATTTTTTCATAAATAACAATGTTAGCCATTGTAATCTTGAAGAGTTGACAGATGTCCTTGTTGAACCGAACTTTCAGTTTGCTGGAGTTTGTGAAAATGATGTTGTTAAACATATATTCAAAATTAAATCGAATGGGGTTGGTGAGGATGGAATTGGGATCAAATTTATAAAACTCATTTTGCCTTTCATAGTTAGCCCACTAATGCATATAATCAATCATTGTTTCACTTCCTCCTCTCTTCCTAATTCCTGGAAAATTGCAAAGGTCATACCGGTAGCCAAAAAATCCCAAGCAAGTAAGCCCAGTGACTTCAGGTCTTTTAGCATTTTGTCCCGCTTGTCAAAGGTGTGTGAAGCTGTTATGGCTGTTAAAATGTCGAATTTTCTCTCACGAAGCAATTTTATGTCCCCATTTCAATCTGGATTTCATGGTGGCTACAGCTGTGCAACTGCTACTCTTAAGTTACTGGACGATATTCGATCCCCTTATGATGAAGGCCTTCTTACACTACTCTGCTTGATTGATTTCTCTAAAGCATTTGACACTGCAAATCATTCCTTACTTTATCAAAAACTAAAAAATTATTATGGGTTTTGGGCTAGTGCTGTTAATCTTGTAAATAGCTATTTATCGAATAGGGTTCAGAGAGTAAATGTTGGAAATAAGTGCTCTCAATTCAAGTATGTTTGCAGTGGAGTACTTCAAGGGTCTGCCCTCGGGCCGCTTCTGTTTTCGATATTTATAAATTACTTTTTTTCTGTATGTAAATATGCCTCTATGCATGCCTATGCGGATGATGTTCAGCTTCATCTTTCCCGCAGAACGGGCCTTTTAGAAGATTTAAGCTACAGGTTGAACGAAGATCTCGATGTGCCCATAAATGGGCTATTAGAAATGGTCTTCAACTTAACCGTTGTGTCAACAGCTGTTGGGTTTTATCCACATCGACAGTAGATGTACCCGGGTACTTCATACGTTTTGTATGGCAGATAGTTGCTTTTGATATACAAATATTAACTACTACCTGGATTCTTGTAATTTTCTGGTTTTTTTTTTTTTTATTTATTGGAAATATTGTCTAGTTAACAAAACTTTTATCATAATTTGGGAAAAAAAAAATTTGGTACCTAAATAATCCATTTTTACCAAAAATGGGAATTGCCAAAATCCATAAAAATTTAACAATTTCCAAATTCTTTTTTAATCCTTGTAATTTGATCCCTTTTTACCAAGAAAAATAATTAACATTGAATTTTCATTCGCAAAATTCCGTTATATTTGAACTGAAAATCAACCCCTCTTGCTCATAGTGCTATTTTTAGTACCTGCGCAGAATAATTATAACTCATAAAATATTTGTTCAATGTAAACATTTTTTTTTTGGAATGTGTAGGAAAACACGTCTACTAACAGGAACAAAAGGGTATTTGGGAATATCTTGCCTACCTACCCTTGCACAACCAGTTTTGCAGGCAGAAACATGATTTTTTGCGCAGGTTTCGTTTTGAGTAGTTTTGTATGCATAAGTCAGTTTATGTGCGATTTTTGAAGTGTAAAGACCTAAAAATTTATTTTGTGCGGCAAATATATAAAAAGTGAAAATAAAATGGCAGATTGTGAGTGGCTAGCTCCGCGTCGATTGAATGCACTACCGTATGAGGAGCAGCGTGACTATATACGCACATTTGTTGAGGCTTCTGACTCTGAAGAGAGTGACCACGAACAAGCGGTAGATCAAGAAGACTTAGAAGGAAATATTGATGACATTGGTGGTGAATCATCTGACGCTGAACAAGTCCAGGAAATTGTGCATCACCTAGAGGACGAGAGGGATTCAGACGAGGAGTATGAAGAACCGCCACTTGAAACTGGTGATTATTATACGGCAAGAGATGGCAATGTATGGTCGTCAATACCACCAATACCTGGACGAATACGTGCGCACAACGTTCTAAGAAGTCGCAATCCTGGACCAGTGCCATCGACAAATGGCTTGACAATGGCAGAAACCTTCAATCTTATGATGTCAAATGAAATATGTGATGTAATTATTCGAGAATCAAATAGAAAGGCAAGGCAAACTTTTGATGCGTACAATGAGCAGCATCCAGATGCGGAACCACGAATATGGGTGCCTATAACTGAAGTAGAATTTCGTGCATATTTGGGTGTGCTTTTGATGGCTGGCGTATGTCATTCCGGTTATGTTCATACCACTGACCTGTGGAAAACAACTTCACATCCATTATTTCGTGCATCAATGAGCTTACGCAGATTTTGGGCAATCAGCCGCTTCATACGCTTTGATAATGGAAACACTCGGAATGCACGCAAACAAAATGATAAGGCAGCTGCAATTACAGACGTATTCCTGATGCTAAATGCCACTCTGCGCAAGTATTATATATGTGGCACAAACGTTACCGTAGATGAGCAATTATACCCATATCGTGGTGGAACTGGCTTCACACAGTACATTCCATCCAAACCATCCAAATATGGAATAAAAGTGTGGTGGGTCTGCGACGCCATTTCATCATATCCCGTGCAGGTAAATCAGTGTTCATACATTCATTTTATTATATCAACTTGTTGCAAATAAACTAAATGACTAATTCAAATTTCATTTTTCAATTTTTATTTTTTCAATACAGGGTCAAATTTATACTGGAATGGCAGCGTCCGGCGAACGTGAAAGAAACGTTGGTGAGCGTGTTGTGAAGGACTTAGTTGTCAACAATTTTGGTGGAAGTGGGCGAACAGTGGTATGCGACAATTTCTTTACAACATATAACTTAGCAAAAACTTTGATGGTGGACAACAGTTTGGCTTTGTTGGGCACTTGCAACAAAAGGCGTATGTTCGTGCCAGCATCATTTGCCAATCCTAAAGGACGTGAAGCAGAGTCTACGCTATTTGGATTCTGTAACAACATGACGATGTGCTCATACGTCCCAAAAAAAAATAAGGCTGTTGTGATGCTGTCTACTTGCCACGACAATACAGAAACTGCAGGTCCAAAACGGAAACCATTGCTCATACTTGATTATAACAAACATAAAGGCGGCGTGGATAATATGGATAAGTGCTTGACTGAATATTCAACCAAACGGCGCACAAATAGATGGCCTTTAGCATTTTTTTATAATATGCTTGACGTAGCTGCGTATGCTGCGTATGTTATATATATGGAAAACAACCCCCATCTAAAACCATCTACCAACCGCCGTAGGATATTTCTGCAGCAGCTCAGCGATCAGTTATGCAGACCACAAATCGATATAAGAGCGGACAATAGCCATATTACGCGCATATTTTCTACTAGACACGCTATGGAAGCCATATATGGTATGCCCTTGAAGATGAATGTTGGTGCACAAGAGGAAGAGGAACGTGACAGTTCTGGCCGCATAAAAAGAAAAGGAAACTGCTATATTTGCATTGCAAAACGCCAAACGAGAAAAGTATGTGCAATTTGTAATAAGCCTGTGTGCGCAGAGCACTCGAAGGATCATCCACAATGCCTCAGATGCTGCTAAAATTCATAAAATATATTTTTTACTTTCATTGTAATGATTTTCTATAAATAAATAAACAAATTTCCATAAAATAAACTAAATATTTCCATTTATTTCTATATATTTGTATGAATTTTCATAGAAGTACCTGGGTACATCAGCTGTTGACGCTAGGTCATTTTCTAGTAACTGGGTTATATTTTCCAAACGGTTGGTCCAATTGACCTGAAATTTCACACCAATATCAATTACATATTTCCAAGCTATGATACGAAGAGTTTCATCAAGATTGGACCAGCCGCTTGGAAGATATAGCAATATAAAGTGAACTTTGCCATTTATTTCTATATATTTGTATGAATTTTCATACAAGTACCCGGGTACATCAGCAGTCGACGCCATTCCACTAACTTGAATTTGGGCTGTATCGACTGAACTGCTGCTCCAATCTTGATGAAACTTTTCCACATGATGCAAAAGTGTATGGTTGAGGATATCATGAAATTTCAGGTCAATCGGACTAACCGTTTGGAAGATACAGGAAAATTAAAGTTGCAAATGTACCCGTGGGCTCTACGATCGACACAACGGTTAATGCGTTGAAAACTTATGTGTTACCTATTGCCAAAAATAAAATATGCTTAGATGACATTCCACACTTGTACATAGGGAACACGAAGCTAAAAATAGTAAGCAATGTAAAGAGTCTTAGTTTCCATATTAACTCGTCATTAACTTGTACCGATCATATTAATAGTGTAGGCAGAAACATTTATTATACCCTGCGAAATTTAAGAATGTCGGCCCAGTTAACACCTGTTGATACCAAGCGGAAATTGGTGTTGCAAATGATAATCCCTCCAATAACTTACGGTGAAATTATTTATGGTAAGCTAGATTCACGTTCTAAGTACAAACTTGAACGGTTTGATCACATATCCCAGTTCAAGGATAGTATTCTTGGCTGTGATATAATAAGCTATCTAAATGCTCGTAATTGCATATTTCTTCATGAATTGATTCACTTTAAAGTGCCATTGTAAAATAATCATCTTTGAAAAATTACAATTGTGTCAGTCAAACAGAAGTTATATGATGATAATACCTAACTTTTATTCCCTAAACTCTACCAGACTATTTTTCGTTAGTGCCATCAAATTATGGAATGCATTGCCCAGTCACGTTTAGTATATAGGATATGAAAGAGGCAGGAGACAGGCCGTTTTAAAACATTTTGCTTGATTGTGAATATCTTTATATAAAATAAAATAACCAGATTTCTATTTAAATTTTTTAACTCCCTATTAACAGTTGGTGAACTATTTCTGTTCTTTATTATTTTTAGTTTATTTTCCTTTTTAAATTTAATTTTTATTTTCATTAATGTCAACTATCTGTAAATTGTAAATGTTAAGTTCAAATGTTAATTTCAAATTATCACACTGTACTTAGTTTTAAAGTTATGTTAATTTTTAATTTTGGAACACCTGTGATCCTAACGCTTTGTATACAGGGTAGCCCTTATTCGAAGCGCCCATCTGGCAACACTGTAACTTTCTGCAGTGATGCCAAATCGACTAATGACATACCTCGTTTGAAGCGTTATTCCAAGCAAATGTTTACAATGGAACAGTACACGCCACGCGAACGCTCTAAAATTGTTGAAATTTACATTCAACAAAACAAGTCAATAGTGAAAACTCAACGTGCTTTCAAAAAAATAAATTAAGTGAAAAGTGCGCCTTCCAAGAAACAATTTATCGTTTGTATGAAAGATTTACAACTGGAAATACTCTTGGTAACCCCAAGAGGCCAAATAAAAAGCGACCAAGGCGATCGGATGAGAATATTGCAGCCGTACGAGCCAGTATTGAGCAGTCACCAACAACATCCCAAAATCGCCGTTCTCAGCAGCTCGGCATTCCCCGATCCACTTTACAACGCATTTTACGTGTTGATTTGAATTTGTTTCCGTACAAAATTCAATTGGTAAACAAATTGTTGCCTACCGATAAGCCACGTCGATTGGAATGGGCCCAAAGAGTCATCGAAATGGCTGAAGAAGACGAGCAATTTTGGCATAAAACTATCGCTCATGATAATCTCAAGCTCATTTTCAGTTGAACGGAACGGTAAACAAACAAAATTGCCGTATTTATGCCACTGAAAATCCACAAGAGATTCAAGAGGTACCTCTTCACGATGCAAAAGCCACTGTTTGGGACGGCGTTTGTGCTAAAATGCTCATTGGGCCGTTCTTTTTCGAAGATGATAATGGCCACAGAGTTACTGTCAATCAGGAGCGTTATCGCGATATGATAAACAATTTTTTCATGCCAATCGTTCGTCGAAAGCGTATCAGGCACTACTGGTTTCAACAAGACGGCGCGCCACCACACACAAGCCGCACTACAATCGATTTTTTGAAGCAATTGTTCCCTGGCCGTTTGATGTCAAAAAATGGTGATTTCGATGGGCCGCCAAGATCACCAGATTTGACGCCTCCAGACTTCTTTTTGTGGGGTTATTTGAAATCAAAGGTTTACGTCAACAAGCCAAAGACCCTAGAAGAGCTGAAAACCAACATCCGTCAAGAAATAACCGCCATTCCCATCGAAATGTTGAAGAAAACCATGGAAAATGCTGCAAAACGGGCACAATATGTCGTAGAGGCCAATGGCGACCATTTACGAGATATCATATTCAAGAAATGATGTAAGCAAATCTACTTGAACCCAATTAAATGATATTCATGACGAACAGACAAAAAATTGTGGTTTCTTTGATTTATTTAAAAATAAAATGGGCGCTTCGAATATGGGCAACCCTGTATTAAAAGAACTTGTTCTTATTATACTGATATTATTATTAAATAAATATAAATAAATATTCTTTAGCTTCCGCCTCTAAGATCTATCGGTGCAGTTGTCAAGTTCTTTTTTTGGTCTTCCTGCGCTGATTTTGTCGGTAGTTTTTGAAGCTCTCTGCACAGTATTCTCGCATTCCAGCCATTTTTCGTTATGTTTTTAGAAAATCTTTCTAAAGTCGGTAATATGTAATAAGTAACATATTACTTTCCAAATTAATATGTCACAACACTGGTGCCAATACGCTGGGACTGTTTGTTTGTTGACACCAGATATTTCGTCTTATCTGCGTTCACTACAAACCCATGCGACTCGAATCTCTTTTTCTTTTACTTACTTACTTACTTACTTAGGTGGCCGTGACAACCCGTGTCCGGATTTCGACCGACCTCATCAGCTCTCGCCAGGCGCCTCTGCTTTGCGCGCGCCTTCTCCAATCGGATACACCAAGTGCGGTTAGGGCTTCCTCAGCCTGGTCCATCCATCGGAGGCATGGTCTCCCTCGTCGTCGTTGACCAGCAACCCTCGCTTCGAGCACCTTTTTTCGCTGGAGCTTCGTCGTCCATACGATGGACATGACCCAGCCAGCGTAGTCGCTGCACAGTTATACGCCGAACTACGTCAATGTCTCCGTAGAGCTCATACAGCTCGTGGTTCATTCGGATGCGATAGTCATCGCCGACTCGAACAGGACCGAAGATTTTGCGAAGGACTTTTCTCTCGAACACCCCCAGAGCGGCTGCGTCAGTTTGCGAAACTACCCATGCCTCAGCGCCATAAAGCAGCACAGGTAGAACGAGCGTCTTGTAGAGTGTTAGTTTTGTCGATCGAGAGAGGGCTCTGGAACTTAGTTGCTTACTGAGCCCGTAGTAGCACCTATTAGCAATTATTGTTCTTCGCTTTATCTCCAGGCTGATTTCGTTGTTAGTATTAATGGCGGTGCCAAGGTATACAAACTCCTTGACTACTTCAAAGTTATAGCTGCCGGATGAAACGTGGGAGTCTAAACGCCGAGCTCCCTTGTTTGTAGACAGCATATACTTTGTTTTACCCTCATTTATCGTCAAACCCACTTTGGCTGATTCCTTTTCGATAGCGGCGAAAGCAGCGGTAACATCTCTCTTGGTTCTGCCAACAATATCAATATCATCAGCGTAAGCAAGGAGCTGGACACCTTTATAGAAAATGGTGCCATTACGATGCACACCGGCCTTTCGTACGATCTCCTCCATGATGATGTTGAAGAGATCGCAAGACAGTGGATCGCCTTGCCTGAAACCTCTTTCGGTATTGAAGGTTTCGGAGAGGTCATTTCCTACCTTGACGGAGCTGCGTGTGTTGCTCAACGTCATTCTGCAAAGTCTAATCAACTTTGCAGGTATACCGAACTCAGACATTGTTGCGTATAGGCAATCCCTTCTCGGGCTATCGAACGCAGCTTTAAAGTCGACAAAGAGATGGTGTGTGTCAATTTGATTTTCGTGGGTCTTTTTCTTTTAGCTCTGGTTAATTAAGCCACTTTTAATACACATCTTTTTATATTGATATATAAATTTAATAAAAAAACTATTTAATATTTCACAAATAGAAAGGATCTAACTTAAAAAAATAGCTGTACACAAACCGAAACACTTAACTGTGTTTATAACAAACTTTATACTTACACTGCGCCTTTCACGTACATGTTAAATTTTTTTTTACGTTTTTATTTCTGTGAGTCACAGAGTGAGAAAAAATCTAAATAAAAATTTGTTGGAATTTGATGTAACTTCGAGCTTATAAAAATGTAATTGAGATTTTTTTTGGGAAAACAACGCTATTTTCCAATATAAATCAGATTTTCAATATAGAGGTCGCTTGAGGCACGTTTAAATATCAATATTTTTTCCTGAAAATTTCACAACTTACCTCTGTCATGTAAAGGAACAAAATCCCGGTTCGTTATTAAAGATCAGAAACAACAAATTTTGTCCTCCATTCAACTAGGGAGCACTCTAGGACACATGCATGGCTGACCAAATCACATCTTAGGTCCTTATATCTGTACCTGATGTCTTAAAATTATAAATATGTTTTAATGGAATAAAAACTAATCAGTGAAACGTACATATATGGGCGGCATTAGACAACGAATCGGCCTTAACATTTATCATTATTAAAACGGAATAACCCAACATAATGCTAAAGCTCTAGTTTTAAAATTGGTAACGTGGGTAAATACTACCAGAAATATTAGAATTAAATATTAACCCTACCACAGAGTGACTATGCAAGATGTTTTCAAGATAAAAAGTTCTAAAACTGAATTTAGAAAACTGACATTGTGGCGGCCGTGGCGCAGTGGATAGAGTGTGTGGCCCCTATGTCAGAGAACCCTGGTTCGGATGCCACCAGACAATGGCAAACTTCAAAGAGTAAAAACTGCCATAAAAAGCTTCTTGAGAACATTAGCCGTTCGGAGTCGGCATAAAACATGTAGGTCCAGTTCTCGATCATTTGTGTTCAAACATTTCACAACACACACAACACAATTGATCATAAGAAGCTCGGTCAAAGTCCTTTCAAGGGCTGAAATGCCCATTTCGTTTTTTTTTTTTTAAGCTGACCTATGCGTCTGTAGAAAAAATCATCACTAGTTTTTCAATCAATTTTAGTTTTATAGAGTACTTTATGCGGTTGTATTTATTTCATTTACATAACTCAATTTTCATTTAACTGCTTGATCTGTTTAATATTTAAACATGCTTGCCCTTGTTTTTTATATCTATATAGATAATTCTTTTGGAATTTAAAACAAGCGGACTTATGCAGTTTTTTGATATCTACGCAAAAATGTTTACAAATCTCTCACTATTCGCTTGACGATTCGTTTTTGAATTAAATTTAGAAGCTTTCAGTCTTGTCAATTATAAATCAAATAAAAACACATAATTATTAACAAAAATTAAGTCGGATTAAATTATTTTCTGCCTTTCTTTGCGGCTGGCTGTGATTAAATAAACTCTTTTTCTTAAGAACTTCAAGATTCCATTATAATAAAACCATGAATAGCAGCAAGTAGCGGGAAATTATTACCGCCTGAACAGACCCAAAAATATAAAAGAAAAACATGCAACTTGTTAAATATTGAAATAACCAACTATTAAAGTTCATAATTAAAACATTTGCTCAAAAGTTTCTGGCTCAAGTCTCCCTTGACACTAATTATTTTCTTCCGAAGTGAGCTAAACTTTGCTTTTGTGACCTTAAAATATGTTCGCACGCTATTGAAAATTGCGCCCGAGCTCAACGGCTCGCCCTGCTGTTAGTCTCGACAACACAAATACACCCACCGTCAAACTGTTAAAATGTCGAACTGTCGAACTTTTAAGCTGTATTCGAGTTTCCTGTCCACGCAGTAGAGAACACCAAATACAAGAACTCTTACTTAACTGGTCATTAGAAGCCCGTAGTTGTTGGTACCGCTTACGTCGATGCCAGCAGCTCGCATCCTTTGGCTGGTTGTTACCACATTTCGACCTTTTTTTTTTGGTACACGCTATATTATGACCCTCGATAAATTGTTATGGCCAAGGTATGCGGCATATTGTTGAGCAGTGCGAAGGCTCCGTTATTCCAGCCTGCTGTGTGCTGCCCACTTCTTGCTGATGTGTTGTTTCTTTTTTCTCATCGAGCGCGTTGCGTTCATATTCATCGGCTGTCCTGGTGTCAGCGTGACCTACGTCGTTAGCTCGCGTGGTTGCTACTAAGCATGCACATTGACTTATATATAACCATTATCCTTAATGCGCTTTCCTTGATAGCCATGGAAGTGTTCAAGGAAAATATAAAAACCACTTAACAAAAACAACAATTGGACATGAAGAAACTAGAACATCAACACGTCCAACACAGTGGAAATAATCGTCTTGTTTTGTACGTTGGTTTCTTGTGCCTCCTGGTGCATTTATTTCTAGCCACTCTAGGTCAAGAACATGGCATATCCTAGGCGGTTGGGTTGTGTTTCGCTGTTAGGTGGTTTAATTATTGCGCATTCTTTAACGTGAACGTGGCGAACATTGGCAGTGAATAATTAAATTAAGGCAAAATTAAGCGTAAAATGTTTCGACGCATTTTAAAGTACGCACAAAGAAAAAATTAGTATAATTATTTTTAAAGCATGTTTTAACGTTCGAGCTTTTGCACTCTTAAAACATCAAGTTTCTTTATATTGAATTGGGAAAGATACTTGCATATCCTAAATAATTTTGTATTGACAAAAAATTTTCATTTTCGAAATCATTGTCTTTATCATAGTCTTAAGCATCACTGCAGATCACTGAAACTTTTTTCGATGATGTTGAATATATTATATTTAAATTTATCATCAGTGGCGTGACCTAAATTTAAATTTTAGTCCTCAACGAGATCCTCAACACTATCATTGAATTATCACCTAATAATTTTTTCTTAACAGACGGTTTACACAACCAATAAATTAAAGTACAAAATATTGCTTATCATGAATATTGGTGGTTATTTCGCATGGTATGCAATATAAAAAAAAACGAAATGGCCATTTCAGCCATTGAAAGGACTTTGACCGAGGTTCTTATGATCAGTTGTGTTGTGTTGTGTTTGTTGTGAAATGTTTAAACACAAATGATCAGGAACTGTACCTACCAGCTTTTTGCCGACTTCGAACAGCTTATGTTCTCAAGAAGCTTTTACATGGTAGTTTTTACTCTCTGAGGTTTGCCATTGCCTGCAGAGAGATAAGCGCCGAAGAGAAAAATTAATTCAATTGAAAAAACACAGGTGCGTCGTTGGACACACGAGAGAAGCGAAGCTTTTTCACAGTTTCATACACACAGAGAAAACATTTAAAATTAAAAAATTTTCGGGTATTATTTGCCTAAGGCCAGAATGGGTTACACAGTGTGTTTTTAATTTTTTAAGTCATGGCAATTTTAATATTTCATGGCAATTTTAATATTTTAAGTCATGGCAAAATAACCATATACGGACACCACTACGTGATAAAAGACCCCTGTGTCCCAGTTTTGCCCAAAGCCCTCCAGGTTTTTTTTTATAGGCCCCAAAGAAGTGGGGCCTCTGTGTCACATTTCATCATTATCTCAAGCTCATATCTTGCAAACCGTTCGGAATTTTGATTTACTCTCTGTAGCTCTTGTCATAAAGAACAAAAATTGTGAACATATAAAATCAAAAAAACTTCATCTTCAAGGTAAAAATCACAAAAAACTTAAAAAAATTCAATTTCTTTTTTACCTTTTCTCCCCTGTTCAGGTCCATAGGTAGCAAACCATTCAAAATTCAAGGAAACAATCAACTACAAAAATGATCCTAAGCACTCAATAAACAACTTTTTTAGAACATATGAACTTCCTAGGAATGATTCTTAACACCGTTTAGGTAGCGCTTAGAGCCGCAAAAGTGAAAAATTTCCCGAAAATTTTTTAATTTTATTTGTTTTTTCTTTACTTCAACATTGAGATACTATAAAGCCTTCTCTTATGGTGTCCACAGGCACGTTACTTCCAGACTGCCCTCCATCATCAGCTTTTTCTCTTCAGATACTTCATTAACATCATACAGGGTGTGATCTTGTAACACCACCAACATACCTGAAATGAATTAGAAAAGAAATCAAAAAAGGAATCAAAAAGGAAAATTGATATTAGCTCTGCAAGCAATGCGTCGAGTTTTTTGCCTTTGTACCGTTTTACCATGGGCATTGTGGTTTGGTGAAACCGTTCTCCTTGCTCATCGGATTCGGTAGGGAGTTGTTTGATAAAATCGTCAAAATGAAAATGAAGAAAATGCAGCTTTAATGTCATCGATGTGCCGATTTTCTCAAAATAATACAGCATTTCTTTCACCCACTCTCTTGCTTCCGGTTCCGCGTCTCGATCCCCTCCCAAGACTCTGGTGCATACACGCTGAAGGTAAATCCTCTTGCTCTTGAATAGCTTTCTAATGTCAGGGCCATTAAGTACGCCTGTTAAATGAAGACAAAAAATAAAGACAGAAAAATTAACAAAGTGAAAATAGTACAATGAGGTGAACAAAAATTCGTTTCAAATTTACTACAATACCTTTTTTAATTTTGTCATCGCTACGCTTTGGCAAAACGCTTCTCAAATAGTCGAATGCGTTTGGACAATTTACAACGGCCACTTCGATGAATTTTTTAACAATTCCCAATTTTATGTGGAGAGGTGGCAGCAAGATGTCTTGAGTATTGTCTATTAAAGGTGCATTCCTCAGTTTATATTGTTTCATTTGTTCCTCCACACTTCCTCTTGGTCTCCACGAATTACATTGGTATTGATTCAGAGGTGAGCGCGAATCCCAATTACAAAGAAAACAAAAAAATTTTGGAAAGCCGCCCTTATCGATGATCGCTTGCAAAATGTTGATGACCTTCAAATCACAGCAAATCTTCCATTTATTTTCGTAGTATTTAATTTTTTCCATTATATCTTTCAATGTTTCATAGCTTTCCTTCATGTTAATACCCATTGCTAGCGGAATGGAAGGTTTTCGGTTCGACACATGCAACAACACTGCTTTCAAGCTTGAAACAGATCCATCAATAAATAATCTCCACTCACAAGAGATGTAGTTCATTCCCATTTTTACCACCAAAGCTTTTACATCGTTGCAGTAAGCGAACGAATTGTCATCATTTAGAGTGTAGAGGCTCTGAAATTCAGCTTGCAGTTTGCGGTACGCCGTAGAGTTCACATTACCATGTGTGAGTTTTCTTTGCTTTAAAAACGCTGTCAAATATATGGCAAGTTGCTGCGATAGTCCCAATATGGCCACAATGAAATCCATTTCCATTTGTGTTATTAGTTGTGGTCCATCTCTTCCCTGTTGGGGCTCATAATCGGTATCAAATGGATCTTCATAAGTAACACCACTTGCTCTAGTCATTCCTGTACTACGATCTGGAGTTGGCGGCCTTGGTGATACAAAATTTTCAGGTGCAAGCACTGGTAGTGTGGCTGTTACAGTTGGTTTATAAGTTTTGTTCCTCTCAGCATATCGATTTAGACCACATGTGTAATTTATGCATGCATAGCAACTGGTTTCATCATGATCACCTGGGAGATTAATCCAGTTTATCGGCTTACAATGCTTCATAATATGTTTGCCTCCACTCAACCATGCCATGAGATAGTTATAACATTGGCGACACACTGTATTAGGTGTGTATTTTTCACCGGTCAAGTCTTCTTCGTCGAAAAACAACTTATATGCTCTCTTGAATTCACTAGTTAAAGGATTCTTTTCCTTTTGAAATTTTTTAGAACTTTTTTTTCTGATTTGATGACCGCAAACGTAGCAAAATAAATCAATATTTTCACACTGCATATTGAAATTGTCAGTTGCCAATGTTGTGTGTGAATTATGGTGTAGCACTTTCACTTTCACTTTTTCACTTCACCGCTGATCTCTCGTTGACGTCGCGCTGCGTAATGCCTCGATGTGAGCTCCGTGTCGCTTTTATATTGTGTGCTGCATCCCTTGTTGCGTGTGCTGAGCTTACTGCATTGCCTGTGCTGCTGCGGTCGGTGCGTGATCGCGTGGTACCTATGCGCTACCTAAACGGTGTTAACCCTTGGACAAACACATGGTTCTGGCCAGGCATATTTCAATTTTTGAGCGTTAATTAAACATACAAGACATTAAACATGACAAGAGCTACACTATGAATTCAATGCAGATGTTTGCTTCCAGGTAGTTTTTTGATACAAGTTTTTTTGATTTTATATGTTCACAATTTCATCTCTATGACAAGAGCTACAATGTGTTTCCAGGTATTTTTTTTATATTTTGGGTTGTTTTTATGTGAATTCAATGCAGATGTTTGCTTCCAGGTAGTTGTTTGATAGTTTGGGCACGGGAACTCACCCACCAGCTTGAGAATTTTTATTAGAATGAACTTACTATCAGTGAAGGTACAGTGCACTCACACGTTTGGCCTCCTGACTGACAATTATTTACGTTCAAAGTTTTGAATCAACATTTTTTTAAGAAATCGCTTATTTTTCTTACACTTCAATTGTTTTTAAGCGAAATTTTGGCTCCCAGAAAGTACTTTTGTTAGAAAAACCTCACTATCACCGGTATTAGAAGGGTTTATTCGGAGTATTATACCCTAAAACAAAGCTTGAAGTGTTGTGTTTTACTGAGTGTAGGAAGAAATAAGTTTACTAGGGCTGTTTTTTGAGAAACCAGATTTTTATTAGAAAAGTGAGGTTAAAAAATCTTTTTTTTTTTTTAAATTTGCCTCATTGAGTTAATAAAAATTAACATATTTATATACAGATTTATAGTGTTTTCAACGGTCTTCTCAATGATACCCATCACAACCAGATCGGATAAGAAATGGGTGAGATATAAGCGATTATATACTCAAGCTATAAAGGCCTATATCTCAAGAAGTTGGATCGGCCTCCTTAAAATAACTTTTTGGTTTTAATCATCGCTGTAAGCCCTACCAGGCCAAAGAAAATTAGCGCATTTTTCATAAAGTAAATTTGTTCTTAAAAGCGGAAAATAAAAAAAACGCTTTTTGGGCCATTTTTCGTTCATTTTTTAAAGTTTTTCGCGATTTTGACCTTGAAGATGAAGTTTTTTTTTATTTTATATGTGTACAATTTTTGTTCTTTATGACAAGAGCTACAACTTTGCCTCAGAGAGTAAATCAAAATTCCGAACGGTTTGCAAGATATGAGCTTGAGAAAATTATCACTTTTTTCCAAAAATGACACCGAGGCCCCACTTCTTTGGAGGCCCATGAAAAAAACCTGGAGGACTTTGGGCAAAACTGCGAACCAGGGGTCTTTTTTTTTTGGTCTTTTATCACGTAGTGGTGTCCGTATATGGTTATTTTTTTTCGTGTTGCATTGTGTTATCTAAGTATTTTTTAATACAATAAAGGGAATTTAGGCAATCGCATTATTTTGCCATTAGGCCATTTTGCTAGAACTAGTGTGTTCTGTTGAAGGCCTTTTGCTGAACTGGGTTGCTGTAGATTTAAGGTAATATTAAAAAAGGAACTTGGGTATCATAACCTTAGGTAAGTTACACCTTTACTAGTGAAGATTCCCTAAGGCACTTGCAACAATCGCTTGCGTTGTTCTCTTAGGATTTGTTGTTTTTTTCATCTCTTCACCTTTTCCAGTTTTTTATTTTTCAGTTTTTAATCAACTTCCTTTTTATTTAATATCAACCCATCAGTAGTCTTGCGTGGTTCCCGCAGTGGTACACTAAGCAGCTTTATGTTCTACTTGTTTCGTTAGTGTAACGAATAAATTGCTGCGAAATACATGCACGTTAGTACAAATGATATGAAAAGGAAAGAAAATAATGACCGCGTATGACAAAAAGAGTAGCAATGGGAGAAAAGATTGTAAGAACCCCAATTTGCTTTTGCCCAAGTATCTTTGGCATTTTATACAATGTTGGCATGACCAAGTTGACAAAAAACTTATGAAATTTGCACAAATTTCTTAGGCTTCATACAAAAATAGTTACCCAAGTCGTTTTAGGCAAAACACCGTCGG
Source organism: Coremacera marginata (assembly GCA_914767935.1). Lineage (NCBI taxonomy): Eukaryota > Metazoa > Arthropoda > Insecta > Diptera > Sciomyzidae > Coremacera > Coremacera marginata. The sequence goes on from OU612046.1 coordinate 132,838,496, forward strand.
TATTTTTCTGTGTGTAGATTTGATAATTTAATGGTTTTTTTTTTTAATAACTTAAATTTAAAAATTTAAAGCAACATTTAAAAACTTAAAAAAAACACACGTTAATATTCACACCAGTAAATTGTATTACTTACTTACTTACTTAGTTGGTCGTAACAACCCGTGTCCGGGTTTCAACCGACCTCATCAGCTCTCGCCAGGCGCCGCTGCTTTGCGCGCGCCTTCTCCAATCGGATACACCAAGTGCGGTTAGGGCTTCCTCAGCCTGGTCCATCCATCGGAGGCATGGTCTCCCTCGTCGTCGTTGACCAGCGACCCTCACCTCGAGCACCTTTTTCGCTGGAGCTTCGTCGTTCATACGATGGACATGACCCAGCCAGCGTAGTCGCTGCACAGTTATACGCCGAACTACGTCAATGTCATCGTAGAGCTCATACAGCTCATGGTTCATTCGGATGCGATAGTCATCGCCGACTCGAACAGGACCGAAGATTTTGCGAAGAACTTTTCTCTCGAACACCCCCAGAGCGGCTGCGTCAGTTTGCGAAACTACCCATGCCTCAGCGCCATAAAGCAGCACAGGTAGAACGAGCGTCTTGTAGAGTGTTAGTTTTGTCGATCGAGAGAGCGCTCTGGAACTTAGTTGCCTACTGAGCCCGTAGTAGCACCTATTAGCAATTATTGTTCTTCGCTTTATCTCCAGGCTGATTTCGTTTTTGGTATTAATGGCGGTGCCAAGGTTAAAGAACTCCTTGACTACTTCAAAGTTATAGCTGCCGGATGAAACGTGGGAGTTTAAACGCCGAGCTCCCTTGTTTGTAGACAGCATATATTTTGTTTTGCTCTCATTTTGAGGGCAAATGAGTAAATTGTATTACATATCATTATTATTTTATTTATTTTATTACATCTTACAGTCATTGTTAAAACAAAAGCATGTACCAACAACAGCACAACCGCATTCACATAAAAAAAAAAAATGATATTACTCCGCCCACCGTGAGTATCGATCCCATGACCTGTTACGCGCAAAATCCCTCGCTTGTCGAAATCGAGTTTGGCCGACTTAGTGGATAAGGCCGTGTGTAATGTTTTTGTTATTGTTGATTTTGGGCGCCACGCGATACACCCAATTCCGACCGGTTCCAGATTATCGCGATTCTCGAGAACCGCAGCGAATTCAATAAAAATAAAATACCAATTTAAATTCAAATACAAAATCCATTAAATTTATTAAATCAGTTTATGAATATCAATTAATTCAATTAGAATATAAATAATTAGTTAAATCCCTTAATCCCTAAACACTAACACTATATTATGACCTTACTATGACTGCGATCATCTCGTATCCTCTGACTCCAGCAATTATCATAATGGCTCTTCCAAATCCTAGTCTCCTTAATTGCCGGGTATCAGAAAAAAAAAGAGCTTTCTTTTAAACAATTAATATATAAAACTCTAATTAAAATCACTCAAAAAAATACACATTTACACCAGTACACCAGCTCACTCTCGATCCGTCGTAGCTCTGCCAAACTCGTCTTTAATTTTCTTCCTTAAAGCACTGATATCACCTAAGCTCTTCGGTATCTATCTGGTAACTGTTCCGCTGAATAGCCCAAACCGGATTTTATGTACCCTTCTATTTCTTTTCAATTATTTACGGACCTATATATTTTTCACTTATAAGAAGAGCTTCCTTAGTTATATTAGTAGCTTCAGTTTAAAAAAACAATTTTAACCGTCAGACGTATTCGAACCCGCTTCCCTCTACTTACCAGGCCAGCACACTACCATTGAGCCACCGCTCTATACTAGCAAATTCTGCCTGCTGTGCTTTCGACAGGTCCTAAGTGATTTATCATGAATCTTGCCAACAACACCCACACATACGGCCACTGAATGTGGTCTATTTATAGACCAACTAGCTAGTTATAAATTGCCGGTAGTGATGAAAACTTCCTTTCCAAACGAGTACCCGGATTTGTAGTATATGAAGGTATTCGTTCTTAATATTTTTATTTCTTTAATTTTTATTTATAATTAAATGATTATTACTATTATTATTATCATTATTATTATTATTATTATTATTATTATTATTATTATTATTATTATTATTATTATTATTATTATTATTATTATTATTATTATTATTATTAATACCCTTCTATTTCTTTTCAATTATTTACGGACCTATATATTTTTCACTTATAAGAAGAGCTTCCTTAGTTATATTAGTAGCTTCAGTTTAAAAAAACAATTTTAACCGTCAGACGTATTCGAACCCGCTTCCCTCTACTTACCAGGCCAGCACACTACCATTGAGCCACCGCTCTATACTAGCAAATTCTGCCTGCTGTGCTTTCGACAGGTCCAAAGTGATTTATCATGAATCTTGCCAACAACACCCACACATACGGCCACTGAATGTGGTCTATTTATAGACCAACTAGCTAGTTATAAATTGCCGGTAGTGATGAAAACTTCCTTTCCAAACGAGTACCCGGATTTGTAGTATATGAAGGTATTCGTTCTTAATATTTTTATTTCTTTAATTTTTATTTATAATTAAATGATTATTACTATTATTATTATCATTATTATTATTATTATTATTATTATTATTATTATTATTATTATTATTATTATTATTATTATTATTATTATTATTATTATTATTATTATTATTATTATTATTATTATTATTATTATTATTATTATTATTATTATTATTATTATTATTATTATTATTATTATTATTATTATTATTATTATTATTATTATTATTATTATTATTATTATTATTATTAGTATTATTATTATTATTATTATTATTATTATTATTATTATTATTATTATTATTATTATTATTATTATTATTATTATTATTATTATTATTATTATTATTATTATTATTATTATTATTATTATTATTATTATTATTATTATTATTATTTTTATTATTATTATTATTATTATTATTATTATTATTATTATTATTATTATTATTATTATTATTATTATTATTATTATTATTATTATTATTATTATTTTTATTATTATTATTATTATTATTATTATTATTATTATTATTATTATTATTATTATTATTATTATTATTATTATTATTATTATTATTATTATTATTATTATTATTATTATTATTATTATTATTATTATTATTATTATTATTATTATTATTATTATTATTATTATTATTATTATTATTATTATTATTATTATTATTATTATTATTATTATTATTATTATTATTATTATTATTATTATTATTATTATTATTATTATTATTATTATTATTATTATTATTATTATTATTATTATTATTATTATTATTATTATTATTATTATTATTATTATTATTATTATTGTTATTAATATTAGTCATATTATTATTCATATTATTAAAATTTTTATTATTATTGAAAAATTCAACCCGTAACAGACCCATTGACTATTAAACCTATACTCTTTCCACCGAGCCAAACAACTCTGTTAAATTTTCATGTTGATTTAATATTAAATATATAACTGCAGCTATGTTAACAGTTGATAAAAGATGGCGTTATCAAATTGAGGATGATGACCAGTCTTGTCACTTGCAAATTTTAGATATTGGTAGGTTGAGTCTAAAATGAGTGGTGAATTTTAAAAAACGTTGGAATATATGTTTCTTCTTCAGGAAAAATTCGACTGAAATCCTACTTGCAACAAATTATAAAAAGTATACCATAAAGCAAGTTTTTTCACGCTGAATTAGTTTTATTGCAAATAATTCTCATATAAAATAATATTAAATGCAATAATAAATAAAATATTATATGTAATAAAATTTCTAAAATTTTAATTATAATGCAGTCATTTTTATATAAATATATTAAAAAGTGATAGATTTTAAAAAAATTGAAATAGTGCTAGAAACCAAAAAAGTGCTAGATTTACCACAATTGTGGAAAAGGGGCAATACTGACGATTCTTGTAGCAAGTGGTTTAGCAGCTACCCCAACCATAAAAATCATTTAATCAACTCTTGTAGCAAGTGGCAAGTAGCTACCCAAACCACACAAATACTTTAATATATTATTGTATGTGCTGCAACATAGCTTTAATTGCACTTAATACTGAATCAATGCTTCTCCGTAAAGAAGGCGTCTGGCTCAATGGATAGAGTATAGAACTCCAATCGTAGATTGACGGGTTCGAATCCCCACGGCAGGCGGAGAAATGCTTTTCTATATTTGATATATTAAATTATCTTGTTGTAAAAAACGCAGAAACAAAGAAACCTTATAAAATCATAAGAAAAAATCCGTCGAAAATTTTTCAGATTTCACTCTAAGCAAATCACAGAACGAGGAGTAAAAAGCTTTGCTTCAAAAACTTTCTGTGTCAGATGGGGGATTGGAACCTGTGTTCTCTGGCAAATGAGCCACACACTCTACCCACTACGCCACGGCCGCCACTGGTATGCAATATATATGTCTTGCAATATTACTTGCCATATATCAATGAACGAACATCTATTTGAGATTTCTTGTTTATTTTTCTGCCGCCTGTGCCTATGGGTTTAAATGATCTGCCGCCTGTGCCTATGGGCTTATGTGCCTTTACCTAACTGGATCATTATATATAATTTTACTAAAAATATATTCTTTGTTGTGACAGCAGTCATCACATAGATCACATTCAAAGGTGAAGCATGAGCTCAGTAATGTTCTCCATGATGATTGTTGAAAAATTATGATTGTTTCGCTCTCGCTGCTCTAAAGAGACCTGCTCAAAGCACTTCATCAGAATGACTATAAGAAGAATGGCAATTTATATAAATTTATTTTATACATTTTTTTTATTTTAACTCCTTCATTTTGTATTACGATTAAGCACACCTTACGAATAGGCACGAGAAGTACTACTTTATTCCATATAAAAAGCTATTGCTCTCGTGTCTTGCTTATCGTTAGTACAAAATTAAGGGGTATATATTTTTGGTAGAAAAGAGTATTTATAATCTATAATGTTTGATATAGCAGTCATGAAGTTACGATTTCACGTTTTTGAAAAGATAGGTATATATTTTAACTTTTAACGAAAAAGTTAGCCCGAAATATAAGAACCAGTCTTTGCACACAGATTTCTTTCCACACTCATTCAAAGAGTGAATAAATTATTAACGCCAAGGCTATCGTTTTGAATTTTTTAGAGTAGGACAATTTCAGGTTTTTTGGTAGTACGGGGTAGTATGGATCATGGTTAATTAATAAGATTGTCGCAAGGGTGAGAACAAGTATCCAAATTTGTCCAATCGAAGTTGACAGCTCATAGTTTAAAAACGATGAGAAAGTTTAAATTGGCAAAATGTAAACAAAAAAGTGATGTGTTTTGATTTTGGCAATTATGGGTACTGAGAAGAAAGAATGGTCAACCCTGCGACAACCTTATAATTCAACCATGGCATGGATAAAATAATTACAGACGTTTTGTTCAAATAAATGGATTAATCTGTGCGCTAATCTGTGAAGCCAATGCTTCCCTTAAAACTCTCTTTTTTTTAAGTATATTTAAAGTATATTTAAAGCAAGACTCGAAAAATATATTTTAAATAAAAATATCTTATAGTTTCTTTGCACAAAAATTTCAGTTTGCACTCTTAAAATTTTAAGTTAATGCGAAATATTAAATAAGCCAATGTAAAACACAAGATTTAACTAGAACTCATTTATATACGATACTAAAGCTTAAAATCGAATCTTACTGACAATGAGTCGAAATTGCTTCTATTCTTCAATCATAAAAATATTTAAAAATTTAGTAGCAGAAACTTTTGGCAGAATATGAACTAAATTAATCGTCATCTTGGTAAAGATATCTTCTTTACTTTGCACGTAAGAGATGGCATTTTTATAGCTTCTTCTCAATAAATATTATATTTATTCACATATTTCAATTTTTTTTCGATGTTTTCGTGTAAGAATACAGCTATTACAATATAAGTGGCTTATTTCGTATTATGACGATACTTTAAAAAAGGTGGAGCAATTCCTTATGCATCTTAAAATCTTAAAATATTTATCCTGAAGAATCAGTTTTTTTAAGTTATGAGAAGTTTTGACCATACTGAAAAAAACGATATTTTTTTGGAAAATATTTGCTATTTAAATTATAAGTGGTAAGACATAAAAATCTGTACAAATTTTAATATATATTTTAGACTTTGTTTGGGAGAAGAATCGCAAATTTGTTCAGTGAATTTTGTATGGCAGAAATGTTAAAAAAATATTGGAATTTACATTTCTTTTTTTTGCAAATATAAATTATATGCGAATAGTTTTTCGAAAATTTGTTTATTTTTCCTAACAGAAAACTTAAAATTTAAGATTTATAAACCTTATTATGTACCATGGTACAGTGCTTCTGAAAAACTAGCAAACAAAAAAAAAAACTTGTGAGGCACACCATCATAAAAAACTTATGACCATTATAAAATCGAAATTTCGGAATTCGAAAATTATTCGTCAGATTTTAACAAACAGTATATTATTAGAAAGAGGAGAAGAATTAAAACTTTCGAAAAACTATTCATGCTGGCAATGTTGTGTTAAATTGGCCGACAATGTTATCACGTAACAAAACTATTTAAATGTAATAATTTTTTTTTAGATTTTTTTCCATCCAAAATTGACTGAATAAATTGGGGTAAAAAGACGGGCTATGTCTTCTTATTAATAAAAATCCGTGTTGAACTTATAAAATAGACTTTTGTTGAAATATTTTAGTTCTTTACTGTGAACAGTAAAGCATAAAAACGGCAAAGCTAAATGACGACAAGTGAAAAGAGTGATTGAAGGATATGCTCAAGAAAGTTGTTTTGTTATTAGTTATTTTGTGTAAATTTAAAAAAGTGCGTTAAAGTTAAGCACAAAAACAAATCATTACATCAATTAGTACATTTAAAATTTGGGTAATACGAATGTTTATTAATAGTAGTACAATAAAAATTTGAATTGTATGGAAGACATAAAAGTAGTACATGTACAGATATTGTACTTCTTTCAGCAGCACTGTTTAGCGTTTTTATTGATAAGAGAAAACGTCCGTGGCGAAGCCATTTTTTAACATTTTATATTAAATATAAAAATATTCTACAAAAGTCTTTGAAGCTTAAGTTCAATATGTTTTTATTTATGTGGATGCTTCTTAAACATAGTTTAGTGACATTTACAAAATAACTGAGCTGACGTTGTTATCCCAATAGCAAAAAAAAAAAACAAACAAAAAACCTCTGAAAGAACCCTCATTCATCTCTACGTCTAGCGTGCCTGGTAAACCCTTTATTTTTGTGCGTTCACAAGGGTAAAGGACATTGAGGACAATAAAAAATGGCAACAATAGAAGCAACATTAATGCGTGTGGATCATTAAAATGGTTTTGCTCGAGAGAATGAAAAAAAAAACAACATTACTTTGCTTAATTATGTTTGAGCCAAAGGTTTTTATGCTTTCAGTAGTGTTTGCAAATCGCTGAAAACAATTTTCCAACATTTCATGTCTGCCTATGTCAGTCAGGTTTGAGGTTTGCCCCAACGCGCTGGCTGAGTTTAATGAGCTGGCAAAGTCGAGCCATGACAGCGACGTTAAATGAGTTTTAATTTTAAAATATTAAGCTTCAGCCAACTTTGTATTAATTCATACTTAGCTCCATGAATTCTTTTCATTTAAAACTTTATGAATAAAAGTTGTCTTACTACATTAACACTTTTTGACTGTAATTCAATAAATTTTAAGATAAGTAAAATATTTATTCACAGTAAGACAATAAAACATGCTTGCGAGGATACGAATTAATCAAAACAACAACTTTTACACTGCTGGAAGGTGTTGTCAAAAATAGAGAAGGTTATTTTGTGGATTCGTATGATTCCATTGCTGTGATTGCTATTATTTTCTACACAAGCCGAATGCATTTTTTTTTCTAATGGATAAGCAAGTAAATGCAAGGCGTGAAATAACTTATTTCATTGGAAAATTTAAGAAATAATGTGATGCCACAGATGAAGCATACTCTTTTTCATGGGTATTTGAGAAATCGAGTAATTATTAATTTTTTTGTTTTTACGGTTTCTTTTTTTTTTCTAAATAAACAATATCGGGCTAATCAAAAAACCAATTATTTCAACTTGAGTTATTAGACATTTTCGAATACTTTTTTTGAACTTCATTAAGCACTCTCCTTCCTCACTTCTTCGTTATGTTTTCACAAACATTAAAATTTGTCAATATACATTGCTTGCTGCGCATTTTTTCCCATAAAAGTGGACTACCAAGAAATAATAAATTATATTTCCAGCGGCGTTTGTCAACTAAAAAAAAGAGAACCGCTAAAAGTGATGTTTGGAAAGTTTTTAGTGAAATTCAAAAAGGAGCTGAAACTATTATAAAAGATATTTGGGCCTATTCGGCGAAATCTGTTATTCTGTTACGCATTTTCTGTTATCATTCATAAAAGATGTCGGCCATAAAAGATCTGTTAAAATTGGTATTCAGGATTTCGAACTTTTATGGCATCCTGTTATCAATCTTCGAAAACAAAAATCTATTACAATTCCGTTAACTTCTGTTATGAAACAGCTGATTGCTGTCAATAATTATTCGTAAAGTGCACATAACAAAGAAAAAAACATAAATCGCAATGCAGAGTGAAAAAAGTAAGTTAATCATTTAAATAATCAATTGTATATTATCAATTAATATATTTTTTATAGGAAAACGCGAGAAAAAAGTCTAAATAGAGTTTTAATGTCCTTATTTAGAAGAAACCCCAGTGCTGGCGAGGAGGAAACACTGCGACGAATCAGTGCAAGGGATGTGGTGTTGGCTGGTAGCCTTAACTCAACTGTCGGTATGTACTATCATGCGACAAGTGGAAAACGGTAAGGCAATTGTTTATATTGTGAGTACATATTTGCTTATCAATGATTTAATTTCAGGTGTTTGATAAACTGCGCTCGGAGAAAGGCGAGTTCGGTTTGCTATTTAGGCGTAACTCCATCAAAGTGGCCCGATGGTTTCTTTTATTTAAAATTAGCCTTTAAGGCGGCTGTTCCGGGTTGAGGCGTGTTTTTAGAGGCGACCTTTAAAGGCTAATTTTAAAAACTACGGCAGATATTTATAAAAACTTTTTTATTATTTTAATCAAGTATTCAAGAATACAAAATAATTATTTTTTTTAAAAATTCATGTACATGTAAGCCCACAGGAAGCTTTGCAAACTGATGTCAAAAAAAAATTACATTTCCGGCGGGACATATTAATCCAAATTTTTGACATTTTATGGTACAAATCATTGATTTTTTTTTTTTTGTGAATGAAAAAATCAAAAATCGGGCCACGGTGATCCCAAGAGTTAGGCATTTAAATTAACCACAAACTTTTTTTTAGATTACCCGATATGGATTTATTTGTCCCACCGGAATTTTCGGACGCCAATTTGCTACGCCACCTGTGGGCTTACATGTACATGCATTTTTTAAAAAATATTTTTTATGTTCTTGAAAACTTGATTAAAATAATAAAAAAGTGTTTATAAATATCTGCAGTTGTTTTTTTTAATCAGCCTGTAAACGCCGCTTTAAAAAACACGCTTCAACCCGGAACAGTCGCCTTAAAACACACACACATATTTATTGAAGTGTAATCTTACATTTGCCTCCTTTTTGAGCCATTCTTAAAGAAATTCTTAAATAAACATCCATTTTTCACACCAAAATGTTTACTTTCTAAAAATTTGTTACGATAAAAGACAGAAAAATGTATCTGTTATTCTGTTGTCATTCATAACAGATTTCATAGCAGATTTTGCCATGCAAAATACCAATTTAAGGTTTTGTAAAAGATTTTTTGACAGTTCGAAAAATCCGCTATGACTCATAACAGATTTCATAAAAGATTGTTGTGCAGAATACGAATTTTGGTATCGTAACAGATTTTTTGACAGCTCAAAAATTTGTATGGAAAATCATAACAGAATAACAGAATTTTTTCACAACAGATTATGCCGAATAGGCCCAATTGTTTGTTGCCGTTTGTGCAAACAAATTTTAAAATATAGCGGCACACAAAAATCAAATTTAAATTGCATTACACAAATACACTTAATTTTTTAATAAAAAAAAGGTTTTTATTGAATTTTTATCTCTATAAAATTAACTTGCTGTTAATATTACCTTAATAATAAACAACATTTTAAATCTAACAATAATTGTCTCTTGCGTGGCGGAGTGGGTAGAGTCTATGGCTCATACGCCAGAGAACCCAGGTCCGAATCCCCATTTGACACAGAAAGTTTTTTCAATTGAATTAATTTTTCTGTTCGGCCGTCACCTCTCTGCAGACAATGGCAAACCTCAGAGAGTAAAAACTACCATGAAAAAGCTTCTTGTGAGAGCATAAGCCTTTCGGAGTCGGCATAAAGCTGGTAGGTCCAGTTCCCGATCATTTCTGTTCAAACATTTCACAACACACACAACACAATTGTTCATACGAAGCTGGGTCAAAGTCCTTTCAAGGGTTGAAATGGCCATTTAATTTTTTTTTTTTTTTTTTGTGTTCAATTTCCTTGCATAATTTTCTTTTTATTTTCTTGTGTACGATAAACATCAGCGTAGTTAAAATAAGCGCAGTAGCAAACTGCGTATATAACTCGCTGTGATTCGCTAAGTCATTGAGAGTCATGCGAGTTTATCCACTTCCAGTGAATAGGGTGAGTGACGATCTTTGAGAGGCTGAGTGTTTTCAGGGTTCTGTATCTGGGATGATATTGGCTTAGTTGTAAAAGGTCCAAAATTTATACAAAAATAGGGCATTTTTTACAAGATTGGAGCCTTTAGTGTTAATACAATATTAAAAATTTTCTATTTGAATATTCAGCCATGATCAAAACAATTTGGGATTTTTCATGGGGTTTTTGTGCTTTCATCGTTTTAATCTATCTAAGTTGTTTTTATTTGTCACAAAAATAGCACACTTTTGTTTAAACGATCAGCTTTCAGAATAAAAAATTGTGGGTCAAAGTGATATAGTTTAATTGTTTGTTTTAAATAGATTTTATTTATCTATTTATTAAATAGATTTACAAAGAGGTCCTATGCACTTTAGAAATAAGGCTTGTATATTGATTGTAAAAGTTAAAAATATGCCAAAAAATAATCAAAAGAGTTTATTACTCCAACAAATTTTTAACAAAGCCATTTAATATACAAATAAAAATAGCAAAGCATTTCAACAAAAAACCGCAAATCGGATCGATATATTCATCGTTGAAGAGTCTTAGGAGTATTCCTTTGAGATACATATACATGTCAGAAAGATATGATAAATTTAACAAAGAGTCTGCATTAAGACTTGTAAGAAGACGAATCAATGTGCGGGACGAAATGGTTATGATAGCAAAAAAAAAACAAAATCAGTTCTACCAAAAAAGTATAATCAGGATTAGCTTAATTTAATAAAAAATAATTTCATAAATTTCATACCGTTTTGGAGTATATAATTTAGAACAACATAATAAAGTTAAAGCACATCGAATAAGATGACAAGAAACGTTCCATTGCAGTTTTCGCAGTCTCCATTATTTAAAATAGCTTATAGTTTTTGAGTTAAAGCATTCTAAAAATGAAAAATGCTCATTTCGGATGCCATATTGGGACCGCTATGCTAAATTTTTTTCCAAATCCTACATTTCTTAAAATTTATGACTCGAAAACACTTTTCATAGAAAACACGTAGAATTACTTTGGGATACTATTAAAAGTAAAATCTGTTCGAAAATTCAGACATTCTTTTGGAAGATGTGCAGGAATACTTCCTCCATTATAGTAGACACCAAAAGTTTGTAAGGAATTTTCCCTGTAGATGTCAATCAACAATACAAAAAACTGGTTATTCTGCATAATAATAACATATTTATACAAAACATACGAACCTTAGTTTTTTTAAAATGTTCTTCAGCTTAGATTAATTTTTACAAGTGTACTATTTCTGTAGCCATCCAAAAACGTACCTGCTTAGGCTTTTATAGCTTAAATATAGCTTCAAAAACTAAACTGAGTAGAATTGTTTAAGAGTTTGTTTTTCTAAAGCTATAATTTAAAAAAATTTAACAACTTATTTTTCGGCGAAACTGGCGAACTGGTGAAATGTAAACTGGTGTACAACATTGACATACTACTTAGAGAATATTTTTTAGCAGAATTTTTTAAAAGGGCCTAAAATGAATCGAAGGGCTTCGGGGCTTATGAAATCAAAAAGGGCTCAAAAAAGCCCTTAAAGTCCCCAAATATCATCTCCCTGTTCTGTTTTCGTTTCGCATTTTGTTTATTCGTTGATAGAGAATACGATTGACGCTCGCTACTCTCATTTTTAACGAGTGCTCATATGTATTATTGAAGCCACTCATGCAGTTCTCTGACTTGTTTTTCGTTTAGTTTTTTTAATATAAAAAACTGTTTAATTAGACGAATAAAAAAACTTTCGTTAAGATAGTCAAGAATTTTTTAATTTTAAAATTAAATTAAAACTCTGAATATTCTGTAGAAAAAAAGACGGAAAGAGAAACAATTTAAGCTGATCCGATTTCTATTAAAAAATATGTTAAAGTCTCTCATAAAAAGTGTTTCTTGATTTTTCGAACATATGGTATAATGTTCCATGTAAATTATCAATTTGTGTAATATTTTTAGAAATATGTATATTGTAAGCAAATAAGAATAAAAAACAACGAATTGGCCATTTCCGCCCTCCAATAAACTTTAACCTAGCTTCTTATGATCAATTGTGTTGTGCGTGTTATGAAATATTTGTAGACAATTGTTTGACAAGTTTTATGCCGACACCGAACGTCCAATTGTTTATGTTCTTAACCCATTTTGTACTGGACATATGTGTTAATAACTTAATGGAATTTTCATTGCTAGTTAGAAATAGGACACAAATCATTTTTGGACATTAAGGGGTTACATGACATGGGCAGTTTTTTGAAATCGACTTTTTTTAATAAGTTTGTATTTTAGTAAATATTCTTAAGATTCTAAGAAATTTCATCGAAAAATTCCTACGGGTTCAAAACTTACAGCCGGATTAGTGAGAGCGCATCTTTAATTTTTGCGCTACCTACGTACGGCAGCTGGTATATACTTGTTCTACTTGCTACCTGACATTTGGTGATTGTTATTTCGTACCTACTTGAAGGGTAAAGGGTGAAGCCCGAATTGCTAAACGATTGCAAAAAACTATTAGAAACAGCACAACACAAGATAACGAAGGCATACAGTACGAAGCAGGCATGGCAGATTGAAGGCAACCTTTTTTTTCTTTGTTCACAAACTTTGAACGCGTTTATCTCGAAACCATGTTTTTCGTACTGGTTGCGGCACTAGCGGGTTCATTTTTTGGCGAAATTTTTATTTTTTTTTTTATTTTTTTAAACTTGATTCGCTATCGTATGACACGAGCTTTTTTCACATTTTTTTTCGATATTTTATGAATTTTTAAAGACAATATTTTTTTCGAAAAAACACACTTTCAAATTTGGAACATCACCAAAAATTGAAAAAAAATTAAAAAAAAGATCGTGTCATACGATAACCAATTTTGTTAAGATTTAAAAAAGTCATTTTTTTCCAGATCGGACAATTTTTGCAACTCCCAGCGCTGCAACAACGAGGCCCCGTTTTTTTCTCTGCCGCCAGTTTGGAGCTCTATAAAACCATGTTGGAGTAAAAAATATATTGTTTTGAATTTTTTTTCTTGTAATTTATTCAATTCTCTACACTAATAATAAAAATTTTGGAAAAATGTTGGTTTTTGACTGAGTTATGAATTTTTAAAAAAAAAAGGTCTGTTTTCTCTGCCGCGAATGTCATGTCCCTCCTTAATTCTTATGCGTTAAAAAATATGTATATGTAATTTTCAGAAATTGCTGGTTGAGAACTCTATTGTTGGGATAATTAGAGCAATTCAATTTTCTATGTGCTATATTTGTTTTGATAGGAAATATAAATGTATAGAAGAAGCTTTACATGACATTATTTACTATATGAGGTTTGCCATGGTCTGCAGAGAGGTTATGGCTGATAAGAAAAATTTAGGCTATTCACAGTTTAAACGTATATCAATAAAGCGCATTTATAGAATTTGTAATTTTTGAAACTGTGAGCACCTCAGTATGTTTTTGCCATATTCAATGATTTTGCAACGCTGTTATATGTGCTGCACTAAGGCATAAAAATACGAGACACAAAAAACACGTCCAAGGGCTACTTTTATTTACGCAGGTTTGCGTATTTGCGTTTGCATGCAAAACAACTACAAACAAAAATACGCTTACGTAAGTTGGCGTAAAAATAACAAATCTTAAATCAAACAGACCTGCGTATTTCAACTGTGAATAGCCTTATTATTTATATTGGAAAAATCTTCTGAGTCCAAGGGCGTCTACAGGGGGACAGCAGGAAGAGGCAGGTGCCCCACCCTTGAACTGAGCCAAAAAAATGTATATTATTTTATTATATGTGTTACGTAACCATACAAAAATTTTAGAATTAATTTAGTCAAAAAAAAAAAAAGAAAAAATTATATGCGTTTATTTAACATCTAATATTTAACATTGTTAAAAAAAAATGGAAGTGCTTTTAAGTGGAAGTTTGAGCAAAAGTATTGCTAAAATCTAAATTCTTTTTTAATTTCCAATATGCAAATATTACAATCAAATAACAGAAAATTTAAGTGGCATTCATAGGAGAACTACCCACTGAACCATAAGCGAAGGTTTTGCGGAGGTGAGAGTTTTTCGAACGTTTTCGGGTAATTTTTTTTTTAAAACTTTTTTTTTTTTTATTTTGTTTCTTTAAAGTGCTTGCTATAGAAGATTAAATTCGTAAAAACTTTTCTCATAAATAAAAATGGTGCTTCTTGTGCGAAATTCGTAAAATACTTATTTTGAATCGAAAAAGAATAATTTTTTTATCAATTTAGTAGGCACAAATTTCGCGTAAATGAACCATTTTTTGTTCATAAATGAGTTCAGAAATGCACATTAAATGTTACTTTTTTTATTCGTTAATGAGTTAAAAAAGAAAAATTTCAAACCCTTGTTGATATTTTTATAATAGTAAATTAAAATGTTAAACTTCATACAAACGCCGTATGGACTTTTTCACCAGTGCGAATTGATTCTCGTCATAAGAAGGGAGATGGATGTACTGCTACACGTATGAACAACTATTTTCCTTTTCAACTATCATCAGGTCTGTTATAACAGTTCAAAATTTCTTTCTAAAATTAAGATTAACCTCAAATAGAACGAAAACCACGACAACATTCTGTGCAAAAAAGTTTTTCAAATTGGAAAATAATCACGTATTTCCGAACAAAAATAAAAAAAAAATAATTTTCGAGGCAATTCAGTCCGGTGATTGATACAAAAAGGGTTCATTTCCGTGTGCCGAAAAATAACTTTTCTATGGTTCTCTTTATAACTCATTTCCTGAACAAAAAAAAAGGCTAATTTTTGAGAGGCATTTTAGTCCGACGAATGATACAAAAAAGGTTAATTTATGAGTGCCGAAAATGAACGTTTCTACCCGAATAGGTTCATAAATGAATTAAAAAGTGGTAGTTTTAGTTCACTGGGTACTATATAGCTACACTATATAGCTACTATAACATCTTAAGCACTGCAGTAGCGAATAGCAAACTTAGCGAAGTTCACTTCTTGAACGAGTGCGCATTTTGTTTATTCGTTGATAGAGAATACGATTAACCCTCGCTACTCTCATTTTAAACGAGTGCTCTTTATTATAAAACTGACGTAACTAACATCTAAAGTACATTTCTGTACTTATTTTGGTTGAGATCAGTATGATTTTTATTAGAAAAGCACATTTTTAAGGTGACATTACAAGTTTAAAAAAAAGAGTCAATTTTAAACATTTGTTGTGAAAAGAATTTTATACATAGAGACTTCAATTTTTTTTACATAAGTAATACAAAAAACAATATAAAAAAATTTAAGTCTCTATGCATTTAAGTCCTTTTACAGCAAATGTTTTAAATTGGGTCCTTTTTTTCAAACGTGAAATTTCACGTAAGTTTTAGCTCAAGTATTAAACAAAAAACTTTAGCTCAAGTATTAAATTAAACTTCGATAGCCCGAGAAGGGATTGCCTATACGCAACAATGTCTGAGTTCGGTATACCTGCAAAGTTGATTAGACTTTGCAGAATGACGTTGAGCAACACACGCAGCTCCGTCAAGGTAGGAAATGACCTCTCCGAAACCTTCAATACCGAAAGAGGTTTCAGGCAAGGCGATCCACTGTCTTGCGATCTCTTCAACATCATCATGGAGGGGATCGTACGAAAGGCCGGTGTGCATCGTAATGGCACCATTTTCTATAAAGGTGTCCAGCTCCTTGCTTACGCTGATGATATTGATATTGTTGGCAGAACCAAGAGAGATGTTACCGCTGCTTTCGCCGCTATCGAAAAGGAATCAGCCAAAGTGGGTTTGACGATAAATGAGGGTAAAACAAAGTATATGCTGTCTACAAACAAGGGAGCTCGGCGTTTAGACTCCCACGTTTCATCCGGCAGCTATAACTTTGAAGTAGTCAAGGAGTTTGTATACCTTGGCACCGCCATTAATACTAACAACGAAATCAGCCTGGAGATAAAGCGAAGAACAATAATTGCTAATAGGTGCTACTACGGGCTCAGTAAGCAACTAAGTTCCAGAGCCCTCTCTCGATCGACAAAACTAACACTCTACAAGACGCTCGTTCTACCTGTGCTGCTTTATGGCGCTGAGGCATGGGTAGTTTCGCAAACTGACGCAGCCGCTCTGGGGGTGTTCGAGAGAAAAGTCCTTCGCAAAATCTTCGGTCCTGTTCGAGTCGGCGATGACTATCGCATCCGAATGAACCACGAGCTGTATGAGCTCTACGGAGACATTGACGTAGTTCGGCGTATAACTGTGCAGCGACTACGCTGGCTGGGTCATGTCCATCGTATGGACGACGAAGCTCCAGCGAAAAAGGTGCTCGAAGCGAGGGTCGCTGGTCAACGACGACGAGGGAGACCATGCCTCCGATGGATGGACCAGGCTGAGGAAGCCCTAACCGCACTTGGTGTATCCGATTGGAGAAGGCGCGCGCAAAGCAGAGGCGCCTGGCGAGAGCTGATGAGGTCGGTCGAAATCCGGACACGGGTTGTCACGGCCACCTAAGTAAGTAAGTAAGTATTAAACAAAAAAAGAACAGTGGTATATTTATTTTATATTATATTTTAAAACATTAATTTTTAAAAAAGTATTTAAAAACAAAATGAAAAGAATGTTTCGTCAGCAAGACTTGATCAGAGCTTGCTGCATATATAGCGTTACCATCATATCTCTTTGAAAGACGACATGTTCTCTTTTTTTCTCGAGATCTTTTTTTATATTTTTTACAATAAAAAGTTCTCTTTTTTTGAGAATGCTTAAATGCATTATCGGAGACTTATTCTATTTATATCAGAAAATTTTTTTCTTTACTTCTCACAAGAAGTAGAAACAAAAATGTTTTAATTTGATATGTTAAAAAATGACAAACATGAAACAGAATCTAAACGAGCACTTAATCGAAAGCATATGCTTCACAATGCAGTCCAACACGGTATAGACAGTTTGCCATTTGATGTTGAGTCTATCGTTCTTGAAATTTACAACTTTATTTCAATTTATACAATTCGAGTTGAAAATTTAAATTGCTTTGATGCTGAAGTCGAATTTTAAAACTGCATCTACAAATAATTACTTTTATTTTATTCATATTTCTTACCATTAGGAAATTGTTATACTTTGCTGAAAAATTGTTTTCAGTTGGAATTAAGTGAAGCTTATTTATTTGCAGTCAATTCATTTTGATTTTTATTTCATTACAAAATAACGGCTATGGCAAATAAAAGAATTTCTCTTATAGAAACAATGACGCTTTATATCTGAATTGGTAGATGTGATAATGGAAAGATTTAGAAATTAATTTTTCTTTTGAGAGTTCAAATAGTTTGAAGAATTTATAAAAGAAAAGGATAATGAAAGTGAAGCCGAAATTTTAAAAAGTAATATATTCACTAGTTACAAAATATCTTATGATTATTTAAAAGCATGGTCTAAATAATTGGAGCAAAGATTTGCGTGAGGGGTATATTAATTATGCCATTCCGTTTGTAACGCCAATAAGGAGGCGTGTCAGGCATATAACTGTATATATATTTTTATCAGCTTCACCATCTGAGTCGATATCCGTCTATCTGTCAGTGATCACGATTACAATCGCAATTTTGAAGCTATAGCCATGAAATTCAAAATACAGGCTTTTTTTAAAAAAATAAAGATCAAGTTCGAAAATGAGCCAAATCGGGTCAAAACTAAGCCAAAATAGCTCTTTTTGTTCTCTTTTTTTTTGTCAAAAGTTTTCTTATTTTGACCTAGACTTCTGGTCTAGAAAAGCACCTTTCTGACTGTACGCTGGCCAGAGAAATAGTTGATAGAAAATTATACATCTCTTGCAAATATTACTATCGAGCACGGCCAGAAAAAAAAATTAAAATAGCATAAAAAAAACGATATGGCCATTTCAGCCCTTGAAAGGACTTTGACCGAGCTTCTTATGATCAATTGCGTTGTGAGTGTTGTCAAATGTTTGAACAAAGATGATCGGGAACTGGACCTACATGTTGTATGCCTACTCCGAACGGCTTATGTTCTCAAGAAGCTTTTCATGGCAGTCCTTACTCCCTGTGGTCTTGTCATTGCCTGCAGAGAGGTGACGGCCGAACAGAAAAATTATTTCAATTGAAAAACTTTCTGTGTCCGGTGGGATTCGAACCAGGGTTCTCTGGCGTATGGGCCACACACTCTACCCACTGCGCCACGGCCGTCACAATAGTATAAAGTAAATAAGTAAATAAGTAAAATTTTATTACATTGCATTTTTATTTAATATATTTTATTATTTTATTACGTGTTGCATTTATTGTTATTTTAACGCACTTGTGGGCAATTGTTAATTTTTGCCGATGCTGAGACATCTTGTAGCAAGTAGAAGTACTTTTTTGTGGAATGTATTTATTGCAAATTAAGAGATTATTGTGATGTACTGCAACATAGCTTTAGTAATACAAACTTGATATTGGATCAACAACTCTGCTTAACAGAGGCTTTTGGATCAGTGGATAGTGTAGTGAACTCCTACTCACTACGGTGCGAGTTCAATTCCCCGGGGAGGATCGAAGAAATTTTTTAATATATTAAAATTACATTTTCTTGTTATAATAGACGCAAAGAACAAAGTACATCAATTCTAACACCAATTTCTAAGAAAAACATTGTCGAAAAATAAAAGTGTCGTTTTTGAGATTTCACTCAAGCAAATCACAGAACGGGGCGTAAAAAGGTTCGCTTTGAAAAGTCAACTTCTTTATTGAAAATGTCACTCAGTTTTTTAACAACCATTCGCCTTATCAGGACTTTTGAACTTTGCTATTGCCTGGCTTAACTTTTTTTTAAGCTTTTGATTTCTTCTCCTCCTGTAATACGTACTTCTGTAACATCCAAATCACATTCTTGTAGTGTTGTAGTTAGCCTTTGAATAATTTCTAATATTTCGATTTTCATCTTCATTTTCATTCATACACTTTCATTTCGTAAAATACCGGGATTGAGGTAATCTAATACCAGGATTCAGGATTGCAAAATCCGGATTCCGTGATTTTGGTATCGGGAATCACAGGACTTAAAGCCTTAATTAATATATAGAATTGGCTCATTTTACAGACAAACTATCGGACATGGTTAAATTGACTTCGGTGGTGATTAAGAAAGATATACTTTTTATAACTGCCATCCTTCTAATAGGCGTTACAAATGAATTGACAACATTAATATACCTTTACGCAGTAAGCGTGGTGGTAGAAACATTTTTTTTTTTTGGTTGTTATTATTCTATGATGTCCCCCGTCCCTGTAAACCGACTAACGGTTTTTTTTATTGCAGTTATTTGAAAAAAAACGTTTATTAAAAAAACGCAATTTTTACACTCTCAATCAGCGTCTAACCCAAATTGACAGCTAACATGGAATGTGCAGCATTTGACGCCTGTAAATAACATAATGTTTAATTTAATTTGCTCTTTTTAGTATGTCATACAAATACACACACACACACAAGAACATTTACCACACATGGGTGACAAAAAAAAAAACAGCCAACAATACAAATTGCTTACATTAAATATACGCACACATAAAAAACTCATTGCATGCCACCGGAAACGGAAGTTGAAACCAAAAAGGCGCGCTGCTGCCAGGGCGCTGCATTAGATACGCAGGATGTTACGCATTCTAACAAGAGTGGGATGGTGGCAACAATACTCAGTCTCCTAATACTATGATGCTACTCATCATTTTTCTTCTCCCGCAGCGCATGGCTCTTACTTCTTATATTCGATTTAGTTTAAGCCAAAATCACCAAAACACACATACACGCATATAACTACACGCACAAAACAACGCCTGACATACTTTGGTCTTTTATGTTGGCGGAGCTCCCTTGGGCCAAGATTGCTACAACCACCCACATATGTCGGCATTTGTCTAGGCGCAGCCGGCGGAGTAATGTGTTGAAGGCTCTAAATATTTAATGCTAACACAAATGCTGAATTCTGCCAATAAATACAACAACAACAACAAGGAAAAGCTTCAAAGAACTCCACAAAGCCGTCATTTACATACCTAGCTGCGACTGACTGTGGCTGCCTACCCAGCAACTTGTGTATGTTGGTGTGTAACTGCCCTAATACATATTTACTTACTTAAAAAATTGTTTTCACTTTAATTTTTTTTTCCAATGTTTGCATATAGATATTTCTTTTTGTTGTTGTTCTTGCTTTTTTTATTTTGAATATTTGACTTTCTGTGCAGAAAAAAAAAAACAACAACGTAAATCCATTTTATGAACATTTTAGCATTCATGGCACGATTCGCCCTTATTGTAAGCGGAAATTGAGCTTCAGGATATTTCCTGTTCCTTTTGACATGGTAAACAACAAAACATTTTTTATTTTATTTCACACAAAAATTTTATATTTTGCTACTACTTTATTTTATTATTTTTTTTTATGGTTGTTTTCAAAATACTTTGAAATTTTGTAAAAAAAATTAGTTTAATTTTATCGTATTAGACACGAAGTTAGAGCGAGTAAAAAAGAGAAGAAAAGTTTTAAGATAAGATACAAACACAAAAAAAAAAACAAAAACTTAAAAGTTTAATGTTGGGATTGTTAACAATTCTGATTACTCCTTGAGTACTTTCATCTGTTAGGGAGTTTTTCCTCTTTACCTATGCTTCTATAACATACTTAAGAGAAGTTCTACCAGCCTTTACTTATCTTTTTCGAGCCTTTTGTGCTGTAGTTTTTATAAAATTTTACATTTCCTATAAAACTATCGATATCCTTGGTGGAGGTTCTATGTGTGGAATCGTTCTCTGTATTTTGTAGGATAAAATATTATATTGTGAAGTATTTAATATTTTGAACTTTTTGCAAAGTATTTTTAAGAGTATTTTTCAAAAGATATTGTTGCACTTCAAGTGAACCTTTGAAAAATTTGGGCTCTTGTCTATCCCGGAGTCACCGGATTTTTATGCATTGTACTGTACTCACATCTAAAAGCATCCAAGAATAGACACCACCGATTTTTAAAAATTTTTTGATCAATGATGAATGTTTTTAAACAGAATGAATGTTTAAAAAATCAAAAGATTAATTTTGGTATTATCAATAAAAATGTAAATCTTATGACTTTGCATACATATTTAATTTATATGGTTCCTTTCAATATTATGGAATCAACTTTAATTTTTCGATATCTTGAAAAAGGTGAGTAAGCAAGACAAAAAATTAGTTTCTTGACCGCTTTAAAATTATAGTATCATTCCTGTTTTTAGTAATTTACTTTAAAAAAGCTAAAGAAAATTTTACAAAATCAGCAGAATTCAACTAATTAAGCTTTCTTCTTAAATAATAACACAAAAAAAGAAGGGTACCTATACTTAGTACGCGCGTTAGTACTTTTACTTCGGCATCATTTTGAAAATTAATATTTATATACTTGCGTATTTGTTGTAATTGTAAGCTAATGCAACAATAGGGTGTATAGAGAGATGATAAATATAATGCATAAGCTTCTGATTTAGTGAAATTATTATATTTATTCTTGAAATAGTGCGAAGGTATCTAAGTTGTGATAGGTGAATTTTGAACATTTGAAAAGCTCATGATCAGATTTAAGTGCAAGAATTACCTGAAGAATGTAAAATGATCATACGAAGTGGATCACATTGTAAAAACCTTTTGTAGGCACACTCACACATGCAGAAATAACAACCGTTGAACGAAAAAAAAAAATTACGCAGTGTATGTTAGGGTAATGTTGTCTAGATTTGAATGAACAGAACATTATGGTTGTGTAGCGTAAAAGACTTCACTCATTGCTCTGTAGCATTAAAATTTGTGTTATTATTTGTACGACCGAATGTGTATTTTTTGACGGAGCCGAATGTTCGGCAAAGGGGAAATAATTGGCCGAAGACCGAAGACGAAGCCGAATACTAACCAACATTTTTTTCAAGTAAAAAAAGAAATTATAAAATTTAGTCCTTTCCTTTGATATTTATTAATTTCGTTGGTTTTGAATAAAAAGTTATTAAACTTTTTATTTATAAATCAGCAACTCAAGATTGATAAAATGCAAGACACGCCTTAACATAATTTTTTACTGCGTTTTACGTTTATATAATAAACGTTATAATAAATATTATAAGTCTTCATAAAAAGTAAATAAAAATGCAATATACTTATTGTTTAAGAAAGTTAAACAAGCTAAATGTTTGAATTAATTAGACCAAATAAAGAAAAAATCCTGTTTGAATTTATTTATTAAGTTTTTTGAGTTGAAACAGCAAACGAGATCAAATTGAGATTAAGTTCTATGCCGATAAGCTATAACAGCCTAAGCCGACTTAAGACAGAACAGAGTTATTGATGTAGATGTGTTCCACACATAAAGCTCTATCAACACACAAAATCTGGAGTTTCTAGCATGAACTCAGCTAAAGTTATAACACAAAAACAATTTTATAAAATTTATATAAATTATATGACAATTAAAAACTTTGAAGCAAGTTTTTCGAAATTATACTTAAGCTGTTATCGCTTATCGACACAGAGTTATCAATTTGTCTCAGAATCATACTTAACGCTTTTTTTGAGCTTGTTTTAATAAATGTTTATGTTCTTGACTTATGTCGAAAAACTCCAAACACTTTATGTTTGTGAATGAAATTATAGTTTATTGTTAAAAGAGCGCTCAGCGTTGATATTATTAGTCTATTTCTTTCGTTTGATCACTGTAAGCTCATAAGTGGCAAATTCTATCCATGTAGGCGTTTTGTGCAGGCAACGAAAAAAAACTGGCAAATTTGTAAAGTTTCTGAATAAAATTCGCTACTTGAACAATTTTGAAAATATTTCATTCATTATTGTTAGGCAACTGATTGGCTTGAACTCCTTGTTTTATAAATGTTCTTATCTCTTTTCCGTAAGTTAAAAAATTCAGCTCAATTTTTAATGTGATTCCAACCACGTCAGGTATTTTATTTAAATTTATTCATTCGAACACTTTTGAAATTCTTTAGACTATGCTTTTAAATTATCAGAACATATTTTGTTACTAGTGAATATATTACTTTTTAAAATTTCGGCTTCACTTTCATAAACCTTTTGGGCCGATTGCGCTGAAATTTTGGCTGTAGAAATAGGTAATTAAAGAGTGACTCACCTCTGTCATTGTTGTTATTACTGCCCCATTGCGAGTGGTGCGCATTAGTATCTCCACCCAGATTGATGTGTGTGGCTGGATTGGTTCCCTCTAGAAGTTCCTTAAATGATTGCGTGCGTACAGGCTCATAATATGGGAAATAAAAGGATGCTTTCCTGAATATTTTGGAGCCCAGCTCCAGACTGGCTACCATGAGGTTCCCGTGACTAAACTGAGGGAGAATAAAGCAGTTTAAGTTATTTTTAGCTTAAATACATGTTCGAGTCTTACCCTTGTTGGAAACATAATAGTGGTATTCAATGAACGACGTATTTGTGATGTAAACTGCGTATGTGTGGTAAGTTGTATGAACTTACGGCACATACGCTATTTACACCACAAATACGACGTTAATTGAATACCACTAATATATGTTACAGTTTGGTGTGTTTAGGCCGAGGATTTTAGTGTTGATCATCCACGGTTCCCAAATCAATACCAAGTTGACATCGCCTTTCGCCAGGAGATGCTGGAGAGCAGCGGATGTTGCTTTGCAGTGATGCAAGTTCACTTGGAGTTACTGGAACATCCTCAGGTACTCCAACAACCATGATGTCAGCCTCTTAGTCGCTGAGGGGCTCCTCTGAAATGTCTTGCTCCTTTAGGAGATTCGTCATCGCGGATATTTCTGGCGCCGAGGATAGCTCATCTTCGCTACCAGACGCCAACTCTTCGATGTCACTGGGGTTTTTATTCGTAGTCTTGCTGACCGCACGATTTACCTGAGACAGTGTCTGTTTTATAAATCCTGGGATAGATTTTGCTAAACCCATAATTCAAGGGCAAGTTGTCTTTGACTAGTTGGCTCAGACATTCATTATTTATGATTATCAACACCTCCATCTTGGACCTCTTGGTGTCGGCTTTTTGTTCCTCGGCTTTGGGTTCCAACTTCACTACCTTTCAGTTTTGAGTGGAGATAGCAGGGTTGCAGGTCTTCAAGATTTTCAGAATATCCTCCGGTTTAGATGCAGTGACTGGAACCTGGACTCTGGCTCTGAGTCTGGACGGAATCTCGTCCAAATCGACGGCTTTTAGTCGAGCTCCTGTGTAGACCTCACTGACTTATTCGATCGCCACTTTAAACAGCTCAGCAGATCTTGCGTCGTCACAGGCCATCAGCTTGACATTACCCGAAAACCAACCTACATCCGCACAGGAAGAAGGTGACCCAGGGTTGTCTTTCAGGACCTGCATGGCGACTTTCGCTAGAGAAGCTTCCATCCAGCTCCATGGGGGCTGTTATTTATTTTAGTTGATATTTATTTTGATATTTATGCAGCATGTAAAAGACTTAAGTCTTAAATGTAAACTTTAAAAAAAAAATAGGTGCTTGGAAATCTTCCCATCTTCATTATTTTGGCTTTTGACCCAAATAATGATGCTTCTTTTAGCAACCTCTGCGATGGATCTTGCTCTTACTCCTTGGTTATAGCCCTCTTGGCTGCCGGATTACGGGTGTTTGGTTCTTCCACCGAGCGGTTCCTCTTTGTGGCTGGAAGCTTTGAACGGGGAGGCTCAATAGGGAAGTCCGGTAAGACCTTCTTCGCCCATTCGATATCCTCCCTTACTTTAATTAGGTCTTCCTTCAAGACCTGATCCTCCTTAATAGGGTCATTGGCCAGTCGTCGAAGAATTCGGGATGCCTTTTTGCGGTTTGAGCACCGAGCCTTAAGGGGATTCCTTCTTACAATATCGGCCGCCCTAGCAGTGACCAGTAGATTCTCCTTGGTTCCCGCCACATTAGTTGAACCCACATTTCCGCGTCGATTATCACCAATGTAAAGGGAGCCAGAGGGTCCACTGCCAGATGCACAGGCTTTCGATGTGCTTGCTGTTGTTGATAGGGGGCGATGATTTGATGGTATCACTATCATCGGCTGACCCTTGATAGGAGTGGAGCTTGGTGTAATACAGCCCTCAAAGCGGAACCAAAGGTTCCTACCGGGTTTTTTGTCTAGGCTGCGGACCCCCGTTTGGGTGTTGATTCGTCTTCTACACCTTTTCCTTGTTTTTTTTTTTGTTTTTCATTCATATCTTGAGTATTTCACGAGTAGCGGAGAAAGGAAGGTCCACCCAGGCAGAGATCCGCAGTACCTGGGTAAGGCTGAACAGAACCGGAGGTCGCCAGGTATCCGGAGCACACCGTTCGCGACTGAGCAATTGCTTTAACCTGGGTCCCCAGCCCGGCTGATCCTCGGCACGGTCCGTATGACACCTTGATCCAACCCAGGGGAAAGAACCCAACCCTTCTCTAGGGAGAAGGGAGGAAAGAAACGGCAGTCTTAGTTGTTCTCACAGGGTTTGTGAGGATAGCCCCCACACCCAGCGGTCAGTAGGACCACTTAAAATTTAATTTCTAACAATTTTTGTCAACAAATGAAATAACAAATGAAAAGTTTATGTTTGGGCACATCAATAGTATTTGTCTCTTTCACTTTTCATGTTGTTGCGTTGACACCGACTTTGTACCGAACACGCATATCTGTTGGCTGCCAAGCATCGTGTTAAGCACTTCGAGCAACTTAGCTGCTTTTTGTCTAAAGGGATACAAATTCGAGAAAACGGCCCTATTATATTATAAATTCTTTTCAAAAAAAATGCTGAAAAATATATTTACGATATTGTGAATATGCTGTTTTCTAAATAATATTAATTTTAATTCAATAAACCAATGTTCAATATGAAAATGTCAACATTTATTTATTTCTATGCCCCCTATAAATAAATTGTGACTACGTTTTTGTTTAGCCACTTTGACATGTTCGAGCTACGTCACAATTTTTCGCAGCCAACTTCACAACAAAGATGGAGGAAATGCACAATGCGCAATCTGCTTATATGTATCACTAGTATAAAAGCCCGTCCTACGACGGGTTGGAAGCATTAACGCTCAAACTGTAACTATTTTTTGTCATTATTACAGTGCTTTTACAACATACTGCTCTGAAAAAGTTCAGGCTGAACATTTTCAGGACATTATATGTTGGGAAGAAACTGTAATAATCGCAAAAAAATTTAAAGTTTTAGCGATATTAGGTGGAGAGCATTGTGCTTACCTTTTATGTACAGGGTGTCCAGCAATTGAGTGGAAATATTTACGGAGCTGAAAAGTTATGTCGAGCTGAGCAAAAAATCGTGTGGGAGAGGGAGTCTATTTTTACATTCTTAGGATGACTATTATGTTGGCAAAAATGGTATGAAATGGAAGAAAGCGCCGCCACCAACTTCACGTGTAAGATCGCACAATATCTTCAACATGAGAAGTAGAGGAATAGGACCAATAATGACTTCGGATGATCCATTGAGCATATTCAAAACAATTTTTACCGAGGAAATGTCACACATAATCGTAAGAGAAACTAGCCGAAAAGCCAAACAAACTATTGAAGCGTGGAATGAAGCTAATCCAACACGACCCAAAGAATGGCAACCACTGACACCCAAGGAGTTTGATGCGTTCCTGGCCATGCTTATAGCTTCTGGCCTATATAAGTCAAACAATGAACCAGCTTACTGCCTGTTTGATACAAATCATCCACCAATCTTCAGAGCTGTAATGTCATTCAAAAGATTCAAACTGCTATTGAGGTACATACGATTTGACAACGTGAACACACGCATGGAAAGGTCACAGAGCAGCAAAACGGCAGCAATTGATGATATTTGGCTCATGCTGCAAGCTTATTTGGCAAGTCGGTACGAACCACATGATGCTCTAACAGTAGATGAACAACTGTTTCCATATAGAGGACGGACATCATTTACACAGTACATTCCATCAAAGCCTGCAAAATATGGAATAATGGTGTGGTGGATATGTGATGCAAAAACCAAATATCCGCTCAAAGGTATCATATACTCTGGAAAAGCACCAGGACAGGAGCGTGAAACCCAGCTGGGCTACAAAGTGACAATGAAGCTCGCGCAGAAATACTTATTTACTGGCCGCATTGTGTATGCAGACAAATTCTTTTCGTCTCTTGAATTGGCTGAAAACTTGATTACCCAAAGAACAGCATATGTTGGTACCTTACGCACAAATAAAGCTTGTATTCCCAGTGAGTTTAGGAAGAATCGCAATCGCCCAATTGATAGTACATTGTTCGGCTACCATGACAACAACGTTGCGCTATGCTCATATGTGCCGAAGAAAAATAAAGCAGTGGTACTCATTTCAGCAGCACATTATACAAACGCCGTCGAAGGAGCACATAAAAAACCAATGGCCATTGTGGATTACAACAAAAATAAAGCTGGAGTGGACACGATGGACCAAATGCTAGGTACATACACGTGTAAAAGAGGTACTAAACGCTGCCCACTGGCCATGTTTTATAATATTGTGGACGTTGCTGCATTGGCGTCATTTATCGCCTATAATGACCTCAATCCGAGCCAGAAAAGCGACAGGAGGCGGTCGTTCTTATACAAATTAGTTCAGCAGTTGGCTACTCCCGAAATCGAAGAAAGGGCGCTCAATAATCGTATAGCCCGACACCCGACTAAGAAAAGTTATTTTCTTATATTCTTTTTTATATTTAAACTATATATCAACAATCCCCACCAACTTAACCGTTACCGAGCTGTGCTTGTGTGAAGATGAAATCAATCGATTGAAACTACCAAATTTCAATTTTGAGTGCAAATTTCTTAGAATTTCGCGTAATAAATGAAATTTTTTTTTAGGATCTAATTTGTAATTTATTCAATTTTCTTTTTAATGACACCAAAAACATAAACATATCTTAAAAATAAAAAAGTTGGTTGTACGTTAAAAAGTATACTTATTAGAAAACAATGTTATTAACTACTGCACAACTAATTGTAATGTCATTAGTTATCATTATTTTCTAATAAGTATAATTTTTTTAGTACTATCAACTTTTTTATTTTTAAAGATGTGTTTATGTTTTTGGTGTCATTGAAAAGAAAATTGAATAAATTACAAAATTGATTAAAAAAAAATTTCATTGATTACTCGAAATTCTGAGAAATTTGCACTCAAAATTTAAAAATTTTTTAATTTCTTACGCAAAATTCTGAGAAATTAGCACTCAAAGTTGAAATTTGGTATCAAAATAAGTTTTATGTAAGTTATTTTTTCTGCTAGAAACAATAACGTGAATCAAAGGCATGAAATATTAATTAACCCTGTAGCTCCTAAGAATGTGAAAATAAAATAAATTACTTTTGCTTAATAAATTGAAATAAATATTTCGGAATAATATGAATTTATTATTTTTCCTGCAGTAAAGAACTTATATATATTTTAAATTTAGTTGAAAATTTAAATTTGCACAAACAAAATATATTTTTTTAATATGTAATATATATAAAATTAGTTCAATAAATTATTCCGATTTATTATGATATTTTAAAAATAAATGAAGTTTTTAATAGCATATCTACCATGCCAGTTTTCGTATATGTAAGCCTGCATAGCAGTAATATAATTTTTTGTATTATTTATGTTTTATTAATTATATTAATCCTGCTGAAGATTAACAAAAACAATAACAAACTCCAAAAACGAAAGAAATATATATATGCAAATATTTCATACATAAGTATTAATTAAAACAACACAAGCAGTTACTGAACAATATTCATAAAAAGCTTCTTGATTTATATAATGGCTTATATGTAGTAGCGCTGCGTTTTGAAATATCAAATATAAAATAATATAATGAATTATGCATCGCTTCTTCGTATTGCAACGTCTTATTTTCTCAGGCATCTAACTGATTTTAGTCTGCCAGCAGACTGAAAGTTTCTTAGCGGCACAAGCATTTATATACGAATGCATTGCTTGTAAAGCTCTGAAAAATTCATAAAATAATTCTATTCAACAAACAACACGATGTTGCGTAAGAGATTTCGGCACGAACGAAGGCAACAAGCATAATAATGTCAGCAGCAACTGAAACATCAGCAACTTCTCATACAAAAATGTGAATTTTTCTTCTTTTATTTTGCTATCATGTGGCTTCATTAAAGAAGTGACAAAATTCAAAGTTACATATTCGTTTTATGCACAATATAGCTGATATTTTGGCATACATTTTATCTTTGTACGATGAATATAAAAGGCTGTATAAGTCCCTAAAGTGCCCCCCAAAAAACGTTAGCATGGTCTTGAAAAAATTTGTGAAAATACCCCCATACAAACCGCGCTGTAAGCCGTAATAGAATATACCAGCCTGCCTAGCATAACTACGACATTAATGCAGTGTGCATGAATAATTTTTATAATTTTTTTTAGATGTTATCAAATCTTAAATTTCAATAACATTTTAAGGTAGGTATAAAAAAGTATGCAATAACTTAAGTTCTGAATGAAGTCTTGAATTAGTGAAAGAATTATTGAAATTAGTTCTTAAGTTTATCTCGCTCGATGTAACGTGATAAGCATTTTACATAAAAGAAATTTAAGCACCAAACATTTTTTTGGAAAATTTAAAAATTAAGTGAATAAAATAAAAAAAATTGCTGTTTTAAAAGCTTTGGCTTTTAAAGTTAAAAGTTTTTAACTGCAATGTAATCATTCTTTTTACTATAAACATTGAAATTCTTTGAATAAAAGAACCCAGCATTAAAAAATTTAAATATTTTTCCCATTCTGGCAAAAATGATGTCACCTAATTTTTGGGTATCGAAAATAAACTCCAGAAGATGTGAAAATGTTACAACTTGTTGACATTTTCTACACAGGCTGTTCATTACAGCGTCATGCCAGCTGAAGGCTAAAGAAAGAAGGCAATCGAGTAACAAATTAAAAACTGCTTCAGTGCCATGCTTTAGATTTAGGTCACGGCTGAGGTTTGATCAAAAATACAATATTTGGCAGAGGCACGTAGGTTGTCTTCGAGGGTTGACTAATAAGGTGGAGTCTATGATTTTTATCTTCAGTTAGAATATCACATTGAAATGTCACACAGTGTTTAAACACATCTCTATAGTTCTTAGTCACCATCTAAATTTTGGGACTAATATTCACCTTTTAATAGAGTTTCTAAACTAATTTATATTGGTTGTTGATAGCTGTAGTTTGCTGTAGCTGTAGCTGTCTATTTTGCCAAACTGCAACTTTTAATACATTTAATTAAACGTACGTCCAGCTGTGTCAACAACTTAATTGGGGATTAATTAGAACGACTCTCGATGGCGTCTCACATAGCATCGCTTGTATATTGGAAACCGTTTTACGACGACTCCGTAGTAATTGACAGTCTCGGGCGTTAAGCACGTGGAGTCTGGCGACTGAACTGAGGCAATGGAATGCAGTGCAAGCACTTGCTAGTGCTGTCCCTGCTGGAGCTCATTTATTATGTTTTGTTAATAGAGACTTCTTCCCGGCCTTCTTCGCTCTACTCGAACTGCATGCTGCTCAGTGGGAAATATTTTGCTTCATTTTAAATTAATGAGCTGCAACGTTGAAAGAATGCGTTAGGAAAAAAAAAAAAAAATTATATTCCTAACAATAGAAAACTAAGGAAAGATTTTGGTCCAGATTTTAGCTTTTTACCGAAAATAAATTGGCACTCACTACTCATATGAACTTTGAAGTGATTGCTAAATTACTCATTGTTTTATTAGTAAAACTTTTATTGACACTTGTCCGATGGCGAATAAAACAATAAAACTGTCTTAAAAAATCTTTCCTTAACTGAACTATTACTTCTTTCACAATTAAGCGATTGTCTAGGTTAGCAAAATGTGTCGACCGAAGCAGGGGTTTTTAATGTACAATATTATACGTGGGATGCACGGGGAAGAGGGTAATTTTAATGTTTATGGAAAATTAAGAATAAACATATGCTAACATATTCACTGACTTTGATTGTTTTGAGCTTGTTAATTTCATTTTGGAACTATGTTTGGCTAGCACTAAAACTTTTGTGATTACACGTTAGTTTTTCAACTCAGTACACTTTTTTACACAAAAGTCAACAAGTATGATCTTAATGTGGTTTTTTTCCTCGGTGAGAGGGCTGCATGCAAATGGATGAAAATAATTGGAATGAAGCGAACGAAGCTCCTGTGAAGCGACTCATACACATAATGTTCATGAGATCAGATTTCAGCTTGGACACTTTGAAAATGTTTTCCCAAAGATCTTCGTTTCTTAATTTAGATCATAAGACCGATTCCAGAAATATATGTATATATTAATACGTGAACACAAAAAGTTAACTTCCTTTTTACCCACTTTAAGGACATTAAATTCGAACAGAAGTCATGTCATTAGAAAGCTCTGGTTCATACCAAATCTATTCGTTTATAAAATTGCAATAGGAATAAATCTATACAAGAAATATTTTTTGAAATTTCTTTTGCGATGGACATTTTGAATGATGTCCCATTTATGCAATTTTTGTTCTTTCTGTCTATTTGTCTATTTGCTAGAAGCACTCCTTTAGAATGGCTAAAAGAAGGGGTTAACCAAACAAATTAAAAATTTTTTGGCGTTTCTTTTTATGCATGTATTCTTTGGTTTTAGTTTATTTTACATGTTTTTGTTAGGTAAGAATATTTTCAACCTATCATTTATTTAATAACAGTCATGATGCCAATTATTATTCAATACTTTTGGATAAATATATATATTAACTTTTAACGAAAAATTTACCCTGATATATAAGCAGAACCAGTTTTTGTAGGAAAAATATGGCTGTAGTAGTGCCTTGGATAGCGAAAAACCAGGGCTTATAAAAGCGCCCGCCGGAGCAGTGAGAAGTCATATAAGAATACAATTATTTCAAATGACACATCCATTTGCATGGCTGTTAGTATGAGTAAAATCACACTCAGCAGGCTTCTTAACAGGCCTGCCAGCAAGCGGGCATACAAAAATTCGATACTGGGTAATATTGAATCAACAGCTGTGTCTAACAGAGGCTTTTGGATCAGTGGATAGTATGTTGAACTCTCAATCGCCGCGGTACGAGTTCGATTCCCCGCGGAGGATCAAAGAAATATTTTTAATTTATTGGAATTACATTTTCTCGTCTTATATTAGACGCAAGGAACAAAGAAACATCAATTTCTAAGAAAAAAACTGTCGAAAAAGTGCCCTTTTTGAGATTTCTCTTAACCCTTTCGAACCGGAAAAAATGGCTGGATATACAATATTGGCACTAGGTGGGCTTAAAGACTAGGAAAATGAACAAATTATTACCGGGCCAGATTTTCAGATTCCGCCAACAGAGTCGCTGGGGGCACACAGTGTCGCCGCTCCATATAAGTCAAAATACTTACTTACTTACTTAGGTGGCCGTGACAACCCGTGTCCGGATTTCGACCGACCTCATCAGCTCTCGCCAGGCGCCTCTGCTTTGCGCGCGCCTTCTCCAATCGGATACACCAAGTGCGGTTAGGGCTTCCTCAGCCTGGTCCATCCATCGGAGGCATGGTCTCCCTCGTCGTCGTTGACCAGCGACCCTCGCTTCGAGCACCTTTTTCGCTGGAGCTTCGTCGTCCATACGATGGACATGACCCAGCCAGCGTAGTCGCTGCACAGTTATACGCCGAACTACGTCAATGTCTCCGTAGAGCTCATACAGCTCGTGGTTCATTCGGATGCGATAGTCATCGCCGACTCGAACAGGACCGAAGATTTTGCGAAGAACTTTTCTCTCGAACACCCCCAGAGCGGCTGCGTCAGTTTGCGAAACTACCCATGCCTCAGCGCCATAAAGCAGCACAGGTAGAACGAGCGTCTTGTAGAGTGTTAGTTTTGTCGATCGAGAGAGGGCTCTGGAACTTAGTTGCTTACTGAGCCCGTAGTAGCATCTATTAGCAATTATTGTTCTTCGCTTTATCTCCAGGCTGATTTCGTTGTTAGTATTAATGGCGGTGCCAAGGTATACAAACTCCTTGACTACTTCAAAGTTATAGCTGCCGGATGAAACGTGGGAGTCTAAACGCCGAGCTCCCTTGTTTGTAGACAGCATATACTTTGTTTTACCCTCATTTATCGTCAAACCCACTTTGGCTGATTCCTTTTCGATAGCGGCGAAAGCAGCGGTAACATCTCTCTTGGTTCTGCCAACAATATCAATATCATCAGCGTAAGCAAGGAGCTGGACACCTTTATAGAAAATGGTGCCATTACGATGCACACCGGCCTTTCGTACGATCCCCTCCATGATGATGTTGAAGAGATCGCAAGACAGTGGATCGCCTTGCCTGAAACCTCTTTCGGTATTAAAGGTTTCGGAGAGGTCATTTCCTACCTTGACGGAGCTGCGTGTGTTGCTCAACGTCATTCTGCAAAGTCTAATCAACTTTGCAGGTATACCGAACTCAGACATTGTTGCGTATAGGCAATCCCTTCTCGGGCTATCGAACGCAGCTTTAAAGTCGACAAAGAGATGGTGTGTGTCAATTTGATTTTCGTGGGTTTTCTCCAGGATTTGTCGTAGCGTGAAAATCTGGTCTATGGTGGACTTACCAGGTCGAAAGCCACACTGATAAGGTCCAATCAGTGTTTTTGTAATTGGCTTTAATCTTTCACACAGTACGCTTGAGAGAACCTTATATGCGATGGAAATAAGACTGATACCTCTATAACTTGCGCAGATTGTAGGGTCTCCTTTCTTAAGTATAGGGCACAGTACACTGAGGTTCCAATCGTCGGGCATGCTTTCTGCTAGCCATATTTTGCTGATGAGCTGATGCATGCGCCTTATCAATTCATCGCCGCCGGTTTTAAACAATTCAGCTGACAGGCCGTCAGCACCCGCTGCTTTATTGTTTTTGAGTCGTTGGATAGCAACTCGAACCTCTTCATGGCTAGGTGGTGATACTTCCACTCCGTCATCGTCGATTGGTGGCACTGCACTGTGCTCTCGATGGGCGGCATTGGTGGAATCGTCGCCATTAAGTAAATTGGAGAAGTGCTGTCTCCACAATCTAAGCACACACTGTGTATCCGTATTCAGTCAAAGTCAAGTCAAAATACTACTAGGACATATAATCCCATGAAGAGAAAACCTTAGTTATATTTCAAGTTAGCGTATTTCCAAACTTCAATTGTAAGTGTAGTTCACAAACTCATGATTAACACACGATAAAACATAACATATACCGCGTCCTTTAAAGTTTTTTATTGCTTTCTGCAAAATTTCGCAACACGTGCTCACTTATTCACTAAACACAAGTAGCTGCAGCTGTCAAATGTTATACAAGAGTCCGTATTTTGTACTAAAGATGTATTGAAGATCAAAAACAAAGGAGAAATAGGAAATCACAGAACTAGGCAAAAAAAGCTTCGCTTCAAAAAAAAAAAGCTATATCTCAAATTGAGAAAAAAAATTATGTATGTTATAAAACTGTTCCTACCCAGCTAGCATTCGGAAGATTGTATGACGAGCGCGATCATTTCGCGATTCTGTTTTTAATCGTCCAGACGATTGTTGGAGTAGAATTTTATGATACTACTAGCTGAATCCGGTGTGCTTCGCTACCCCTATAGTGATAAAATAAAAAGTATTTAGATATTAATTAAAGTTTGGTCAAAACTGGTGCAGTTGTTCTTGAGTTACTGTGCAAAAACAAAAAGAAACTTAATATTGCGCCATCTGTCGGACGAACTTCAAACTACACAGAAACACTCCTCAAGCCCCATAGAGCACGTACATAAAGTTTGGTCAAAATAGGTGCCGTAGTTCTTGAGTTACGGTGCAAAAACACAAAAAAACTAAATATTGGGCCATCTGTCGGACGAACTTCAAACTACACAGAAACACTCCTCACGCCCCATAGAGTATGTACATAAAGTTTTGTCAAAATCGGTGCAGTAGTTTTTAGTTTAGCCATCACGAACATACTTTGTGACGATTGTTGGACGAGTGTTGTTTTTTGTTCCTCTACAATCGTCGTTTAATCGTTCTGACGACCATTGAAAGATTGTTAAAATCGCCGCTTATGCATTTTCGCGATCGTTTGGCGAATTTAACCGTTATGTTTAGAAAAGTTTACAAAGAACAAAGTTGTTTTTTTTCTTTTTTTTTTGCAACAACTGATTTTTGCTTCATTTCAACTCAGTTGTCAGCTAGTGAACACGTGTCGGAAATTACAAAAAGTGTTCTTTTATTTCGTTTTTCTGTGCTTTGCTTTGTTTTGTTAAAAATTCTATATAAAATAAAATTAAATTGTAATGCTATCTACCAAAGTAATAAGATTAAAAAGCAAACGAGATAAAAAAAAAAACACAGTTTCTATAGTATCGTAAGTGAGGACGTAGAATTTTTGTTTAATATATTTGTTGATGAATTTGTTGTTCTTGTTAATTTTTATGTTGGTTAAAAATAAATATAATTCCATCTTTTGTTTAAAAAATTCAAATAAATATTTCGGAACAATATGAGTTTATTATTTTTTCTGTAGTAAAGAACTTATATATATATTTTCAATTTATTTGAAAATTTAAATTAAACAAACAAAATATATTTTTAATATGTAATGTATATAAAATTAGTTCAATAAATAATTCGAATTTATTATGACATTTTAAAAATAAATGAAGTGTTTAATAGCATAACTAACGCGTGGTAGGTAAGACCTCCAGTCTTCGTATATGTGCACCTACATAATAGTAATATAAATTTTTGTATTATTTATGTATTATTTATTGGATTAATCTTTCTCAAGATTAACAAAAACAATAACACACTACAAAAACGAATGGAATATATATATATGCAAATATTTCATACATACGTATTAATTACAACAACACAAGCAGTGACTGAACAATATTCGTAAAAAGCTTCTTGATTTTAAATACCGTTTTTAAATACCAAATTTAAACTTATATAATGAATTATGCGTCGCTTCTTCATATTGCAACGTCTTATTCTCTCAGGCATTAGGCGGACAAAGCGACGCTACCCTAACTGATTGGAGTCTGCAAGCTCACTGAATTTTTTTTAGCGACGCAAGCATACGTATCAGGGATGAAAAAGTAGGTTCAATTGTACCTTTTCCCAACGTTTTTGACTTTAAAGGTATATTAGGTACAATCGCTTAATTTTAGGTATATTCCTCCTTTGGTTCAACGCATTTTCCAAGAAGTATTCTAAAGTTGTTCTTTAGAAGGTAGTTAATTTAACATCTACTGGCTTTAAGACCAAAAAATTTGTTGTGGCGATTCTATTCTGGTTTCAATTCCACACTATTTTGAATAGTGCATATAAAAAGAAGAAAAAAGCTTTAAGAACTCTTTCCCTCTGCGCGGTTTTCCTATGGCGGCTTTATAATAATATAGCGATGTATAAGTAAGTTCATGAAATTTTTTCCTCATATATAAAGTACTTATTATATTTCTTTACTTATTAAATTTCTATTTACTTATTACATTTTGAAATTTTCATTTTTCATCCCTGATACGTATGCATTGCTTGTAAATCTCTGAGAAATTTATAAAACGATTCTATTCAACAGACAACACGATGTTGCGTTCGAAATTTCGGAACGAACTAAAGCAACAAGCATAAGAACGTCAGCAGCAACTGAATCATTAATGCATTATTCTCATACAAAAATGTGAATTTTTTTTCTTTTATTTTGCTATCGTGTGGCTTTATTAAAGAAGTGACAGAATCCAAAGTTAGATATTCCTTTTATGCGAAAAATAACTGATATTTTGGCATAAATTTTATCTTTGTATGATGAATATTAAAGGCTTTATAAGGCCCTAAAATGTCCCCCAAAAAACGTAAGCATGGCATCGAAAAAATTTGTGAAAATACCCCCACACAAACCGCGCTGTAAGATGTAATACGGAGAATGGTAAGACTTAATACGTAGAAAAAAAATGGTGAAATCTGCTTATAGTGAAATAAGATGCAGCTCTTCAAAAAAATAAATGTTAAAGTCAGAGCAACATTAACTGATTATGATGATGTCCCTGGCGAATATTGTGAAGTTAGCTCTTTAGAAAAATTGAAAAATTCAATAGATCCCAATGAAATACCATGCGATAGTGATAATACTCCAGTGCAATGAATGGAAGAAGTGAATTTGCCGAATAATAAAAGTTCGAAAGAAAAAAATTAGACTTTGGACAGTAAAACCCATGTTAACTACAATTGTGGTCAACTAATTATTAAAAATTCTCAGAGAAAGTAATATTAAAGTTCCGAAAGACGTAAGGACGTTAAAAGGTTCACCAAAAGGGGTAGTAGCTAGACCAATGGGAGACGGGAGATATGTTCACTACGGCCTAAAGAACGCATTAACGGAGTTTTGTCCTAATTGTAACTATCTGAAGGACATTATAAGCCTTAATTTTAATATTGTTGGAATGCAAATAAAGAAAGAAATCCTGAGCGATGATGTGGCTCCAAAATTGAGCTGGCATGGAACAGATAATAATCTCAGTATCCAGAAATATAGTATTCCGAGAATTATAGCAAGTAAGTATTTTTTATTTTATGCTCTTACAGTTTTATACGTTGTTTTTCTTTTTTAAGATGTCTGTCATTCAAAGTGCAATGCTGACGATGCAGGAATTGATAGAGTGCTGCAACAACATTTTGTTCATATATAACTTAGATTCCCAAATAATTAATTTTCTTATATATTTCTTTTCTATATAAACTCATGTTTTTTTATTTTATAATTGAATTAATTTTATTTTATATGTATAAACTTATTAGTTATAATTATACAATAAAAAAATGAACTATGCAGAATAATCCTTTTTATTTTAAAGCATTTAGGGTCAATTTAAGATCGTCTTGGCAATTGCTTCAAGACTCTTCAGCTATTCTAAAGGGTGGTTAAATTTTAAGGGCCGATGTTGATTTTGCATAAGTCACAAATTATTAAGAAATTATTGTCATTTGATTTCATTATTATGATATTGGCACAGTTCAATTATGTATGGAACAAAATATCGGCCAAATGGCCGCCGCAACCTCGGCGGCACACTTCCATCCGATGGTCCAAATTTTCGATGACGCTGAGGCATGCCTTTAATGTGCCGAATTATCTCATCCTTTAGCTCTTGAATTGTTGCTGGCTTATCGACGTACACCTTTTCTTTCAAATAACCCAAAAGAAAGAAGTCCAATGGTTTCAAATCACATGATCTTGGCGGCCAATTGATATCGCCACCATGTGAGATAACAGGGCCATTGAATTTGTCGCGCAAAAGAGACATTGTTTCGTTAGCTGTGTGGCAAGTGTTCGACGGTGCATCCTGTTGAAACCACATATGAAACACCATTCACAGTAACTGCCTGACCGGCCTCATTTTGGAAAAAATACGGCCCGATGATGAATAAATGCAGTACGAGCTATACGGGCATGCACTGGTGTTTTCACATCTCCTACAGACCCGGTTTGCTCAAATTTTTGCACGATTTTTCCTATTGTACGCACATTTGGGCTATTAAATTGACCGAAAAAATCACGAAGTGAACGATATGCATTTTGATTTGAACGCCCATTTTCATAATAAGCCTGAATAACTTTAACGCGTTGTTCGATTGTGTATCTTTCCATGGTTCAAATTGAGTTAGTCTGAAATTGAGAAATGTCAAATAAATTGCAGAAAAAAACTTGACGTGTAGGTGTGGTTCACATTCAACATCGGCCTTTAAAATTTAACCACCATTTATTTTGCGCATCGTAGACGACTCATTTCAACGATTGTTTCAAGGATCGTTTAAAGTAGGAATAAAAGCGCCTTACACGATTCTTTTCTGCTCCTCGTAGACGACTTAGTTAGGCAATTGTTTCAAGGCTCGTTTGAAGTAGAAATACAAGCGTCTAACACGATTCTTTCCACTTAATCGTCCGCTCCGATCGTGGAAGAGTCATATGTCGCGATTTATACTTGTGAAAAATTGACGAGCAAGTCTTGTGTTCGGTTCGATTACAAAAGGGAAAGAAAAAAAAGTTGACCGTACCGTCAATTCTTGGGCAATTAGTTTTGTGTTCGTTCTTTGTCCCGTTATTTTCAATTTTATTTCGGCGTCATCAGTCCAAACTTGAGAAGGAAAAGGAAGGAGTGAAAGAAACAATTGACCGTCAACTCTTGACGAGTGTAAATTGAATCGTCAAGTTTAAAAGGGAATATGCAAAACTTGAATGTCAAGTCTTGACGAGTATAAACCGGGACTATACGATTGATTGTAAATGCAAGCTGAGTAAACGGCTGCACCGATTTTGATGAATAGTTCAGATTCAAAATTGGACCCAGTACGTGGCACTGCGACCAGGTTCTGGGAATTTTTTTTTATATATGTGTCCGAAACCACTCATCCGGTTTATATGAAAAATATGAATATAGGAACTTTCGGGTACGGATGAGTTTTAATGACTCATCTATTTGGATTTATCTCGAACACCAGAGGCCGTT
The DNA here is from genome assembly GCA_914767935.1 of Coremacera marginata. Classification (NCBI taxonomy): domain Eukaryota; kingdom Metazoa; phylum Arthropoda; class Insecta; order Diptera; family Sciomyzidae; genus Coremacera; species Coremacera marginata. The sequence continues at coordinate 132,878,863 of OU612046.1, forward strand.
GTAGTATAAATTTTCAAAAAACCTCGAAGTACTCCTAAACCGTCATCCGACTTGCATGAACATTTTTACATAAGAGTTTTCGGATACGGTAAGTATTTTGGATAGTGCAGGAAACTATCTTAAACACCAGAGCGCGATGTAGTACATAGCTCTTAACAAATCTTGAAACGCTCTAAAACCGCTAATACCATTTGGATAAAAATTTGAATATATGGTTTTTCGAGTAGGGAAAGGGCTTTGGCGCTATCTTTTTGTTCTATATCGAAAACCAGAGGGCACAACAGTGAAACTGGCACAACTCGAAACCGATAAGTATAGCTTTTATAAGTGATTTTCGGGTGGGGTTAATCTTTTGGCGGTATGTATTATGCTATGTCTTGAACACCAGAGGGCACTGTGCTACAAAATACAGCAAAGCGCGAAGGGTGATAAATATATCATCTTCTTTATGTGTTTTTATATTAAACTTTCTATTTTTCGAATATCAGAACAGCTGATGCCGAATTCTGTGGTATTTGAAGCACGCATTTACACATGCGCGAGTCAGTTGCATCGTAGGTTGGCGTTGTTTTGTCATTTCACTTTCTATTTTCAGTTCCTATTTAATTTTTATTCTGTAAGAAAAGACTCTTACAAAATAATGGCTTGTTCGCACAAAATTGATAATTCGCACAACGGGATAATAATTGAAGATACAGAAGTAATCAAAAATATTTACACATTGACAAATATTTGAACTTGCTTTAAAGAAAGAGCTCACTTTATGTGTTGTTGGAAACATTTTAAATCCAAGCCGTTTTTTGTTGCATTCTTTGCAGTATGCAAAGTTCACAAAGCAAGTTTTAACAAACCTAACAGCAAATAAAAAACATATTAGCAATGTGTAAATATTTTTGACTACCTCTGTATATAAAAATAACGTATGAGAGAATACTTGACCATAAAAATATCTGACCCGTACAAGGCTACAGCAGGCCCGTAGTCAGGATTTACCTAAGGGAGGTTTTGATAAAAAAAATATTTTGATATTTGTATATATGTGTATATATTGTATATTTGTATATATAAGGGGGCATCTGCCCTACCCTCGCTTCGCCTATGTACATGTATATATGTTTCATAAAAGTTCTGGTTTTTATCAGCAAAAAACTGAACCAGGTACGATTTGACATCATCATTATTATTGAAATTTTTACCATTCAATGAGTTTTGCAAAGATCGAAATAAAAAGTAATCAGATGGTGCAAGATCAGGACTATATGATGGATGTGGCAAAACATCCCAACCAAGCCACAATAATTTTTGCCGAGTGACTAAAGATGTGTGTGGCCTTGCATCGTCATGGTGGAATACAACACCTTTTCAATTTGTCAATTCGGGCCGCTTTTCTTCAACTGCATTGTTCAATTTTGTTAGTTGTCCAATGTAGACATCTGAATTGATCGTTCGGTTGGGTGGTAAAAGTTCAAAGTAGACAATTTCTTTTTTCTTATTTTGATGAATATCAGCTTTTGATGTTGTTTGAGCTGGTTCACCTTTCTTGCTCCACGATCTTTTCCGATTGACATTGTAGTGAACAACCCATTTTTCATCACCAGTTATCAACCGTTTTAAAAATGGATAATTTTCATTACGTTTCTTTAACAAATCGCAGATGTTAATGCGTTGTGTTAAATGATTTTTTCAGTTCATGAGGAACCCATATATCAAGTTTTCGTACATAGCAAAGTTGTTTTAAGCCATTTTCAATGCATGTATGTGATACATGAAGCTTCTCTGCAATCTCACGTGTTGTACTGTGACGATCCGAATCGATTATTGCTTTGATTTGGTCGTCATCAGCTTCAACTGGACGACCAGAGCGTTTTTCATTTTTATTCACCAGAACGAAATTTGGCAAACCAATTTTGACACTGCCGTTCTTTTAAAGCTTCGTCACCATAAACAGCACATAACATTTTGTGAGCTTGCGATGCGTTTTTTCCTTTGCGGAAATAAAAAAGCAAAATATGTCGAAAATGTTCGTTTTGATTTTCCATTTTTCAACAGACGCCAAACAAAAACTACACAACCGATCAAAAAAATGTTGTTACTGATTGACAGTTGAAGTACCAACTATCAAATAACAAAATGTGTTTGACATTTCGATTATGTCAACAAACCTAAAAATTCAACTAAAGCCATCTATGAGTGAAATCCGCAATTACTTAGTTGCCATCCCAGCACATATACATATCAGGGGCAACTGCACTTCCCTGCCATACCTTCGCTACGCCCATGTATATGTATATATGTCTATATATGTAGCTATGTATAATATATACATGTATATACATATACATATCGGGTGGGGAGACTTCCCTCCACTGCCCAACCCTCACTACGGCCATGTATATGTATATAGGTTTATATATGTATAATATATATGCATATATATCAAGGGAGGGAAACTGCTCTCCCCTGCCCTACCTTCGCTACGCCCATGTTTATGTCTATATGTTTATATATTAATATATGCATAATATAAACATGTATATACATATAAATATGAGGGGGTGAACTTCTCCCCCTCGCTACGTTCATGTATATATACATGTATATATGTCAAATATATATCGCCTTCTGGTGTTCAAGATCGGCTTAGGAGTTTTTTGACGTTTTTTTAAATATTTGTACTACAGCGCCCTCTGCTGTTCAAGATGGAACAGAGTAGATAAGTCATAAGTCAGCGCAAAAAAGATAAGTCCAAAATACTCACCGTATCAGAAAAGCATAGTGTACCTATTTTCATGCAAATCAGATGAACGGCTTTAGAGTTTTTCGACGTTTTAACAGACAGACAGACAGACAGACAGACAAAAATTTAAAAAATGCGATTTTCGGACTCAGCGTCATTCAAAATGTCCATCGCAAAAGGAATTTCAAAAAACATTTCATGTACAAATTTTTTTATACAATTCTATATATATATATAGATTTCAGCTGCTCACAGCGGTTTTTTCGAGTAGGGATACAATCAAAAATTAAGGAAAACAACTTTTATGAAAAAATAGAGGAACGATTATATGACCCTGGCATGATTATAAATGGTTTTCTACTAACATCTACTTCAATAATCAATTTAAAAAAATTTGTAAACGTAAATGTAAAAGTGTGTGCATATTTACTCTTTCAATTAATACTATATTTAATTTTACATCTAATGCTAAGATATGTTTTTTCCCAATGTCCTTTCGTTTTTTTATGTTATGTCTTGCTCACGAAGATTTCTTCAATCAAAAATAATTTTTCGCTCCCTCGGTTTGGGGTTTGTTTTCTAATCTATGGTAGTTTCATATCGTTTAATTATATTAAAAAATGTTGTTCGAACTCCATTGACAACTTTATTAATATCACTGATCACTGATTCACCATCTTTTGACAAATGAATTTTAATTTTTCCTTACTGGACAGACGTTTGCTAACGAAAAAAGAAGGAGACTTGGCTTCATATCCATATCCATTGAAAAAACAAATGAACTGAGCTGTAGTTTATATAGTGAATTTGTTGAAGCTATTTACTTAATCACTATTTTTTTTTTTGTACTTATAGGTATATCAATATTGTTATAATTTCTTTTGTAGATAATAAATATCTATTAGTGCTACCTTTAAAAACTTATTTAGCAATAATCAAAAATTCTATAATCGATACGCTATTTTGGCAAAATATTTTATTTTCAAATTGTTGGATTAATACTTAGAGCCACCTTAATTATTTAATTTTCTGTGAATAATTAATTATTTACAGAGATCTCTGTGATTAGGAAGATTTAACCCAAGAGGGTTAGATTATTAGTCATTTCTACTAACACAACATGTTTGTATTGCTTTCCCTTTCTTACTATTACAGCAATCTTTGTATGTAAAGTACTTTGACTTTTCATGTCAAATAGTATCAATTCTGTTGCCGGTACATGTTCATTCCAAGGAACTACCTTGTAACGCAGATACGCTTGGCTATTTTTTGTATTTTGTAATTCATTTTTCAGGTGCTCTCAACTCCCTTATTTACTCAATGAGACTATCTCGCAAAGTGACACAGATTTCATTTAAATTAATAAACTAAACCAACTTACAAACATAATATTAGTCAAAGTATGTTTAATTAACTCTATTTGTATCCATTTGCCCCATCTATATTTCCATTTGTTGACGTTAGACTATATAAATTAATGTTGAGTGTTATCGCAAAATTCTAGAGTTATGATATTTTTTCTGAAAATAAATATGCGTTCGTAGACGGCATTCAAATTGAAATGCAAAGAATTCAGGGGGAATTCCCATCCATACTTATATCAAAAAAACTGGTTATTCACTGGCAGTTTTTTGTTGCGCCAGCACTGCTATGCTTAAACTTGCTCCTCTTTCAAGTTGCCTCTCTTTTTAAAGTTCTCTTAGACTTTTTCTCTGATTATTTAGAGAAACTGATTCAAACAATTCGTTTTCTCTTATAATCTCTGATTCATTCTCCTGCTGTAATTTCAATATTTCTCTTTCTGTAAGCGTTTTTTTTTTATAAAGTTTTTTCCTATCTCCAACTTGAGAGATGGCCAATGTTTATTTATTGTATTTGTAGTATTTGTTTTTTTATTACTCTTGTCATAAAAAAAACCTGTATGTTAAAAACAGCTGTTTTACGATTTTTTATTTCACTTTATTTTGTTTTTATGCTTACTTCTTAAGTAAGATTTTGTTTTTGTATCACGCCTGGTAGAAGTTCGTACACACAAACACACACACACACGCACAGACACACACACACACACACACATGCAAGTAACACATATAGTCAAAATATTCAGGTTTGCTAAAGTAACTCAAAGGGTAACAAATTCGCTTGACGATGCGGCAACAACGTGTATACAATGCACAAACATGCATACTTGATACAAAATACACACATCTAACTAAAAGATAGATAACTATTTATGTAGATATGCTTTTGAATCAATAATAATATATTTAATAATACTTCTTTATAATTTATAATACATTATTTATATATTATATAATATTATTTATCTTTATATTTATAATTTGTCGTTAAAACGCAAAAAAAAAAAAAAAAAAAAATCTAGTGATAGGCAATTTTTTTTTAGGACTATTTTTACCTTTGAACCAAGGATTTCATAGAAACTTTCTATGTTTCTGTTGAATTGCTAAATAGTCCAGTTACTACTTATCATAGCATTACAATAAAAATCGAACACATAATTTTAGGCATCACAAAGAATTAGGCTTGTTTCATAGAAATTTGTTTCAGTTTTTTTTAAAAAATAAGCAATATCACATCTACAGAGCAAGACCTTTCAATTAGATATCAGTATCTACAATATATATTTGATAGCAATCACAAAAAATGCCTTTGCTTAATAATAATACCTATAATAATAATAATAATAATAATAATAATAATAATAATAATAATAATAATAATAATAATAATAATAATAATAATAATAATAATAATAATAATAATAATAATAATAATAATAATAATAATAATAATAATAATAATAATAATAATAATAATAATAATAATAATAATAATAATAATAATAATAATAATAATAATAATAATAATAATAATAATAATAATAAAAATAATAATAATAATAATAATAATAATAATAATAATAATAATAATAATAATAATAATAATAATAATGATAATAATAATAATAATAATAATAATAATAATAATAATAATAATAATAATAATAATAATAATAATAATAATAATAATAATAATAATAATAATAATAATAATAATAATAATAATAATAATAATAATAATAATAATAATAATAATAATAATAATAATAATAATAATAATAATAATAATAATAATAATAATAATAATAATAATAATAATAATAATAATAATAATAATAATACTAATAATAATAATAATAATAATAATAATAATAATAATAATAATAATAATAATAATAATAATAATAATAATAATAATAATAATACTAATAATAATAATAATAATAATAATAATAATAATAATAATAATAATAATAATAATAATAATAATAATAATATAATAATAATAATAATAATAATAATAATAATAATAATAATAATAATAATAATAATAATAATAATAATAATAATAATAATAATAATAATAATAATAATAATAATAATAATAATAATAATAATAATAATAATACTAATAATAATAATAATAATAATAATAATAATAATAATAATAATAATAATAATAATAATAATAATAATAATAATAATAATAATAATAATAATAATAATAATAATAATAATAATAATAATAATAATAATAATAATAATAATAATAATAAT